>JAQOTN010000008.1:0-600000 GCA_028554745.1 Blastocrithidia nonstop
AAAACATTTGCATACTTACATGATAATTATTTGACGTATATATAGTATTAACACACAATGTAAGTCAAGTGAATCAATCAAGGCTAATTGTATTCATCAGCATTATTAATTTCACATGTATTAATCTAATTTGTTGACGTAAAGTGTAGCATTTTGAAACATTGTCAACAGAGCGTATACACTTTACTATAATCACTCAAAATGTGTTATATGTCACGATTTCAGCAGCACGTGCACTAATTTGTTTACAAAAGTAAAAATTACAACAACAAACTGTTACGTGTAAACTTTATTTATAATATGGCATTGTTATTGTTTTTCTGTGTTAATGCTACTAAATGATGTAGTTATGCACATTAACATACAGAAAACATTTCAAAAAGAAACAAATATACTAATAGCATATGCTCTAGTAGTAAGAAAAAGTGAACATTATGTGTAATACTTTCTGTTAGCGTAGATACAACACGTACATCCTGTAAGAATAAGATAATATTAATAATATATTTGTATTATTTGCTTTCCATTTTATAAATTTCAGCAATTTTTGATAATTTGGAAACCTATATACTATCATGTTAGCTATTTAGGCAAAGTAAATTTATTTTGTTTGCACGTGATGCACACATTGCAAAATAGATATATTGAGGTAACATGCACATATACATACAAGTGTGTGTAAATATGACGCACTGAAATGACGCTCACAGTCATGACATTTTATTTCGCATTGCTTAATACGGTATTTATAGGAAGATATAATCACATTTTAATTTACAAAAAGTCATTTGCATTTGAGTATCAATAGTTCTACCTAATTGCAACTTACATATTGCACATACAAGTAAAAATATGAACAGCATACAACAAAGTATAAATCTCAAAGTATACTATAAAGATAATGTTCTTAGCAACATTTGCATTTAGCAAGCAAACATTACAAAACATGTAACTTATTACACATATGGTAGAGTAGGTAAAAAAAAATGTATTTTAGTTCATATTTATTGTTTACATGTATTGCTTTTTTATACATACGAAATATTGTTGCTATAATCACATATTATTGCTATCGCTTGTTAGTATCTATAATTTACTGCAAATATTATAAAAAATGAACAAAAGTATAGGTTAATCAATAAGTTATTGTTTCTACGCGTAGCTGCCTGAAAAGATATAACTATTGTGTACATCACAAACAAAAGAAATAATTACATATTGCTTTTCTTTTATATCATACAGAGCGTGATATATAATGTTGATTTCAATATTGACTACTGCCCCTGCATTTGTAATTCGAAGATATGTAGAGCATAAACACTGTACTGCTACAGCAACGTAGTGAATAGAATGAAAATAAATAACTGATGTTTGCAGTGTGCGAATCACATTATTTGTTTGTCTCATCAAACTTCGAGTAGTGCAACAACAAATACAACGATTTTTATGTGTATAGTATAGTTGAAACGCCTGAGTTGCTTAGCCTCTTCTAACTTCCGAAGTGTGTACTTCAGATCAAATACTATCATCTCTAAGACCAATTACATGTGTCATCGGCACAATAAAATGTTTTGTAAACTATATTTAAATAATTTGTTCTGTATAACTATCACAAAAAATCCGAAGCATTGTTGAAAGTAATAATAAATTAAAGTACTGAATAAAATAATAAGTTTAGCTTGAAAATAACTAATGGCTAATACAGCATAATTAGGTAGTACTTTGTTTCTAGTGCATACATTGATGTCTGACATGCAGGTTGATATGATATTAAAGCAATCCATACAAACTCAATCACAAACTTAAGATGATTGATGTGTTTATGTACAAGTGAGTATTCGCAAATGTGTGTATGGTGCACCTGAAAATACTAACTTGTTTACTGACAATTATACTTATATTTGTATCACACAACAAAGTTGTGGAAATTTTAACGAGCACTTTCACAAAAGTATACGATTTACTACAAAAGAAAAAGACATTTTGTCATACGAAGATAACAAAAACAAAGTTATTTTCAGTATTATGAAATAAAACAAATAAGTAGAAAATAGTAATTAGGTAAAATGCTAATTGTGTTATGAACAAAACATTTCAACAAAGTAATTTTTGAGTTACATGAAAATAGAGCAAAACTACACACGCTTTACAAATATGCATTAATGACTTTGTTTTACTTATTACCAATTTACATACTTTCACACTCGCATTTTCGACGACACAGGACGTGAACAATTAATATTTTATACCGTACTACTTTTCCGTTAATATGTAACGCATTGAATAATGTGATAGTGTTTTTGTTAATTTTTCTGATTTACAGTAAAATAATTGAAATTATGTATTTACAAAAACTACAAACATTTTAGCTTTGGCACACACACGTAGATAAAACAATATTTATACACTTATACAATGGTGACAAGAATACAAAACATAAATACAATATTGTATTTGTAGCAACATAACGATTACATTGCGTACCTATTGTTGTGATATTCGCACTATTAATGAAGTAAAATAGCAATTACACATCTTGTTGTAAAATATGTATGTGTGTACAAACTTCATCTTGACTTATAACTAAACTAACGTAAATATATTTTTTTGTGATTAGCACTAACAATCTTGACTGAACATAAACAATTTACCAAATCTTTAATTGTAAACATCAAATTGATATGCAATGTTATAAGTAATATGCTTACTATCGTGTGTAATTACTGATTACCATACCTCTTCCTATTACTTTTTACATTTTTGTAAGTTTGTGGTGATAACATACGTTTACAAAACTTTATATAAAATGCATAAACGTAAAATACATTACACAAATATCTGCCAAATCTTTACAATATAGATTATTACTATTGTTTATATTTTTATAGTAATGGTAAATAAAACTTGATAAAACTAACACCTCTAATTTTTTGTTAGATAAAAAAACAGCAATGCACTTACTCAGGAAAAATATAAACATGCTGTCAGTAACAAGTATAAATCAAAATTGTAAATTGCTTAAAACAAAAAAGACACAATTGTAATGACTACAAACAAAATATGTTGCTCTTTCTTCAGTGTTACTATATCGCTGTTATCGAAGTAAAGGTAATCTGAAAAAAATTACAAACTTGATATTTTACAAAATCTTCATGTATATTGTGAACCACTATTCTTATATTTTCTTTAACTTTCGCAGTGCAAATCAAAACTTGTCAAAAAAACTGATAAGTAGTGCTATCCCTTCACAAACAGTATTAAAAGGGAGTTACGAAAACCGGGAAGAAAAAGATTTATTTGGATTCGATAGCGTTAAATTAAATAGAGTACATGAAGTATGAAATAATCAAACGATACAGTAAAATATAGTAATCGAAAGTTTATTTATACATAATACTTTTATTATACTAATTATTAGTTAGTTCACCTTTTACATGCACTGCTGCTCTCGGTCGCAGCTCTTCGATTTGTGTTTCGTGCAGCTGCTTCGTCACTGCGCTTCATATTTTACGAGTAATTAACTTGTAACGAATACACATGATAAACATAACAATGACTGTGATGCCAAAGAAGATTGCAAAAACAATGGTCAATACAATTGTTACTGTTGCAGATTCTGTTATCTGCTTTGACGGGACAGCTACATCAGTATAGGTCAAAGTTCATCCGCTCACATTGAAACCGTCACCTAATGTGATCATTCCTACTCTACGTTTGTTGAATGACCACTAGCCACTTGCTAATCGTATCTGCATAGTCATGGTATAATTACCTTTAACATTATTAACATTATGTAATGAACACGTTATAGAGGTATTGGTGATGTTAACGGGTGTACATTGACTATTTTCAGTTCCATCAATACCTATGTGGTATCCTTGCAACGCGTGTTCGTCAAATTATACACCATAAAATTATATAGTTGCCTAGTCAACACAAGCTGTACTGTGAAGAACACACATACTATTTGCGTTAGTGATGACTGGAAATGTTTCATACATCAACGGTATCGGCAACGGTGACGGAGGTGCATCTTGTGAAATAAGTTCGCTAAGTTTGTGTTGCATTGTCAAAAACGTGTAACTGTGCGATTCTCTCACCAAGAAGCGTCAATACGTATATATCGATGGAATGTCGGTAATAGTGCATGTCAGCATGCCTTTTGCCAATATTACATTGATGCATTTTGGTACATGCATATCTTACGTATTTTGATTTGTAGAGTAAAATATTACGTCATACTAGCCACGTGTCTTAAATATTCCAAAAATAATAAAACTTAGTCCATTGTAAATGACATCTGTCTGTTGGCCAGACACATAAATATCCGCTCGTGGGGCAGTGTTATCGTAGTTCTGACTAATTTACTGCCCATAAAAATCACCCAGTAAAATTGTTCCACCTCAATCCGATGCATTGTCCTTGTTCAAGTGTGGGTTGATGTAGTATGGACCATCAGATATAGTTTAGGAGTTATACACAAGTATACCAAACAATTACTTCGTGCTGCTCTTTCAAAGATGAAACTGTATCAACGGATCAACTGATAAGTTGAGCACATCTTGCGTTACAATTAGCAAATATGCACCAGCAAAAAAGATTTCTGCACGATTAGAACAGAACTATTGTTAGTACGCATTGATACACTCAATACCTGTTATTCGTGCATCACAACATACGATCATACAATACACTACCATTATAACAACGTTAAGTAAAACTATACTATGTCACATGATCATATTTACTAATTACTCTTCTTGTTCGTTGTATACTAACTAAATTCTATGTAAAGATTCGATAGTTGAACAATGTAAAATAATTATCACATATAATTTGTAGACATACTAAACCAATTACAATCACATTTGACTAAACATGTACACAACAAAATGTTTTTACTGTAATTAATATTGTAAACTCAAGTGCAAAATTGCAAAATATGTGTTTTTGTCATATGTTTAAGTCAAAAAGTTGTTCTCTTTAAATCAGAAAATAAAGTTATTGTTAATAGGTGTAAATAAATATATGTTACAAACTCAATAATTATGTAAATTAAATTTATATAATTATGTTAATATTAATTTATATTTTTACCTTTCTAATATCAAGAAACTAAATTAGGAATTATTAACTGAACAAATCTTTATAAGAAAAGCTTGACATTAATTACAATATGTTACTCATAATAATTTTAAATGGTGTATATTTTTTCCAAACTGTGATTTTTACTATTAAAGTATATATAATGAATGATGTAAAAAATGTTACTGAATGGCATAGGGAGGGTGGACGTAAAAAAAATTATATAGATTATAGACAAAAAAATTTGATTTATTTTTATTTTACATATTGACTGTAGTTTTTTTAAAACTTTTCTAAACAGTTTATTTAGAGTTATGTTAATTTTTTGCAGCTTTTTTTCTTATCGTGGACTTATAAAAACATGAGATAAATAACATTTTATTTAACATAAATTTTCAATTCATTATTTTTCTCCATTATCAACAAACTATTTATTAAAAATAATGAGATGGGCGGTAATGTCGGATAATGATTAATATTTTTATACTTCAACATAGTGGGGGGATTTAATGTTTAAGGCTTATACAATATTAATATTATTGAAAGTTAGGTCAACAACATTATAAAATATTTATTTTACATTACTGAATATTTTTAATTTAATTATATAACAAAATATCGTATAAACTACCGGAACGTTAACAATTGTGAATATTTAATTAATAAACTGAGCAACTTTTATTCCGCTCCCACATATACGACTAGTTGAAGCGATTTATAAAAATAAATAAAACTTACCATCTACATATTTACTCCTTTCTTTTTTCTCTTTGTAGTTTGCTCTGCTATTTAACTTTTCTTTCATCAAATTTTAAAGTAAACTAAAACATTATTAGTTAATATTATTAATTAAAGTTTATACAACAAAGCAAATTTATTCATTATAATTACAACATTTGTTTTTTGTTAGTTATTAATTTTACACGATATGTAACTCTGGAAGTAATACTGAATTTGTAATATACCAATCTGCATTCACCTCTTTTACAACATAGCGAAATGTGTAGTTTGTCGGTATTGCGTCAGTGATAATACATTGTAACGACCAAGTAGCACTAACTACATATGCGCATCTTGGCATCAGACCTGTGTAGCCTGGCTCTGTGCAGTAAAACACAAATTCATGATGATACACTGATCCTTTGAAAACACCCGACACTTACAACACACTAGAATTGCTGATTTGATTAGTTGATTGACCGGAAACTCAAATGAAGTAGCTGCTGGTGTCACTTGTTCAGACTGGAATATTACTGTTGTAAAATCCACCGTACAGAACAGATACAGTGAAATCTTTTTGTAACCAATGGTCCGTTCTGATTGAAACGAGATGAGGTCCTTGAGCAACAACATCTTTATAATATGCAAATTGTGCATAAATGTATGATTAGTTTGAAACTGTTCAATCAATCAAAAAAAAACAGCTGGTTTTTGTCGTCAGGGTGAAAAACTTCTTTCTTGTCTAATACACCAAAATCTGACCCTCTAATAATCATATAACCAGCATCATGACAATACGGATAGTTCTCAAAGTTTACACACTCAATAGATGTTATGTCGGCATAACACATTACGGTGGCAAACAATATGTACACGACAAGCAGCTTGCAATAGAAAGAGAGCATTGTTAACTATATTACGTCTAAAAAAGAACAGTGTTACTAACAGTAATAAACTCAATTTTTGTAAATAATTACTAGTTAATGATTCTTAATACAATAAATTAATTGTAAATTACAAGCTTATCTTAAAATGTTAATCACAGAAAGGTAAATAATTACAAATCAAGAGGCAAAGCTTTGTAAAAAAGTTTGTTATACATAGGTAACACGTAAATATACACATTATATTAGTATGTGAGCTACAAATCACACAAATTTGTTATTGATAATCAAAAATAGTCAGATAAACTCTGTAAGCAGAACATTTCGAAATTGCGTTTGAAACGATGTTATAGAATTTATTTGATCATCAATTCACGATAATGGCATTCATGCCACCGTCATTCAAGACATTGAAATGATAGTTCAAACACAACATTTGACTGACATCATTGTGTGCGCTTTTCCTTTCACAGGAAGTGATGAAATAATATACGTGATTTACAATAAAGGGGTAAAAATTTTGAATGAATACAACAAAGTAAGTAAGTTATGTTACTATACAAATAATGCACGTTTACCAGTACATATATATCACATAGTTTACATGATAGATTGTAAAATGTAATTATAAATGTGTTCACTCATTCACGTACTCAATACAGTTATTCAAACACAACAGCATTGTTGTCGTTAGTACATTTAAATATGAAATAAATTACACAATAAAGATAAAAGTTCATAAGTAAATTGCACAGTAAGCAGTGTCAAAACTATTCACAGCTGCTAACCATACACGAGACATGTGCACATCAAAATAACAAACTACAGAAGATATTATTGTTAACGTAGATAAAGCAAAAGCTTTGCACAGTTAATTGATAATTAAAGTTAAGCACATATATTTTTTAAGTAAAAATTGAAAACAGAGTATAACTAAATGATGCATATAGTAATTGTAACAATATATCATTTTTAAAAAAAAAACATCATAAAATCTTCGCCACCAAGACGCCTATCGCCGTCTGTAGCTTTGACTATAAATTAATTTTTGTTGACTGTAAGTAAGGTAACATCAAAAGTGCCACCACCAAAATCAAAGATGAGCACATTATGCTTTTTGTTATCATATATTCTGTCACAGCCATACGCAATAGCTGCAGCTGTAGGCTCGTTGATGATTTGCAGCACCTTAAGACCGGCAAGTTCAGCTGCCTACTTTGTAGCTTAACGTCGGGCGTTATTGAAGTTGGCACTGTTATTACAGCTTTCGTTACACTCACACCCAAATACTTTTATGCAGCCTCTTTCATGTTTTATAAAACCTTGGCACTGATTTCTTCAGCTGTAAACGTGTTTGTCTATCCACCAATCTTCACCTGAACTATTGTTGTGTTGTCACCTTTGTCAATTACTTTGAATGGTCAATGCTTCATGTCCTTCTGCACACACTCATCTGTAAATTTACGCCCAATAAATCGTTTGACATCATATATTGTGTTTTACGGATTTGCCGTTACTTTCTTCTTTGCAACTTCACTCACAATACATTTATTGTCTGTAAATGCAACATATGATGGTGTGAGTCAAGTTCTTACGATTTTTATCAATAAAAGTAGAGACTAAACTATACTTGAACAAACAAAAACACTTATTTAAGTCATCGAAAGTAAATTTGTGATGATATAAAAAAAATATTTGTTCATTTTTTTTTATGTTACAAATCTCTGTAGATATGTGTTGTTGTCGATAAATCACTAAATAAATAGTCGAAAAAAAATAAATGTTAACATTTATTATTTTTTATTTTAGATGAAAATAAAATTAATATAATTTTTTTAAAAATTATTTATAAAACAACGTAATAGATTTTAACAATAACAAAAAACTTGTGTTTTATTTTTCAGATTAAATTGTTCATATAATTTGGAAAAAAAAAACATTCCATTGTGAATATAAATTAAAATGCTAGCATTTTTTAGTTTTGTAGATAAAAATCACATTTGTTTTAACTAATGTAAGATCAAATTTATTTCTCATCATTTTATTGCCTATTTTTCTTATCGACTGCAAAAACAAACGTATATGTATCGCTTTTCATATACTATACAGTAAAATAACTTTTTTTCGATAAAATCATCTACTAATAACAAAATTACTACAAAAATTAAATTATACAGTTTTTTAAATGTTTACAGAATTCTTTTTTATTATGTTCTTTCAAGCAAAGTTTAATGTGGTTTTAGTTTTCTTGGAGGATTTACTCCTATTCCAAACTACTGTCATGTTTGATTTGATGTTTTCAGCTTATTTTGTTTATGATAATTGTACGCAATCTATTCATGATAACCTTAGGGATTGTCAGTTATTGCCATAAGATCATTTGCCCAGCGTTGAAATTATGGTACATATTCGTAACTACAATGTTACGTCAAATAACACAGTTCTTCTTTTCTATTTCGAGGATTCGGGTTCTTTTTTGACTTTATTTACGCTTATCGCTCCTCCTTAATTTGCTAATCGGATTTATCATTGACGTATTTTGGTATTCTATTTTCTACAATACCTTTGCATGAGATAATTGATCTAGCACTACAACACAAAGCCTCAACTCTTTCAATGTAATAAGCTGAAAGTCGAACGAATCTCATCTTCAGGACAATATCAAACTTTGGATTTTTATTTCAGTATGTTTATTGATTCGAATTTTCTTTCTTACTAACAAGTGTCGTTATGTGAATGTGATAAACAAACTTTTCAATGAGTAATATTTGGCAGCAATATTTTTCTACAAAATTCAAAGTTGGGTGGGTTTTTTTTTGATTACGAAAAATGATTTTAATTATAATTTATGTGTAAAAAAATATTTATAAGTATAGAGAAATTGAAAATAATTTGGCCATAATTTACCAAAATTTAGTATTTATAATTATCATTGTTGAATTTGCTTTTCAAATGTATTAATTATTAGCATTAATACAAGTTAGTGAGCAATTAGTTCAAATAGATAATTTCAGAGTGAGGTTTTTTTAAGAAACTAACTGATTTATATTGAATAAAGTTATTTTGGTTTAAAAAAAGATGAAATTATCTTTATCAACCGTTTTACATCATTGTAATTACTTATCTTGGGTTTACACTAAAATAAATCACAATATTACATTGAAATTATGATAGTATCTTCCATAGACATATTTTTTCATCATTTTTTATTTTTGATTTACTGTGTTTGCTATTACATAAAAAAAGCAAGAACGGATAAATACTATTTCTTTAAAAGGTTTTTTTTTAAAATATAAAATAAAATTTTTATAAAATTTTGAAAAAAAAAAATTGTTTTTACAAGTCGTTATTATCATGAAATAATGATGACTAATTTGAGTGTTGCATGAATTTAGGTATTGACAACTTGTGCTATTCAACGTCATTTCCTGATCGTGATAGAGCATAACTTCAACCAATTAAAAACCGCTGTACTACTGTCAAGGTTAGCTGACGCAATTTACCTCACCATAATTTACAGGTGTTACTTTCGCACTTTTCTTGATTTTCAGCTGAAACACTTTAGTTGTCTGACGTAAATTGCTAATTGCTGCTGGGAAATTTTTACGCTTTTTGGCACTCGTCAGGTATGGTAAATACTAAACGTTGCGGAGGCATTGGCACAAAATTATAAAAGTCTACAATTATTACATCATGCTACGGAAGCCATGGCTGTATATCTTGCACTTATTAGTCATCATTACTGTTTGGACCATTATTGACTTTACTATAATCACTTTTATCATTAAATCGTTTAAATGGAACTATCTCATCGTACATTGGATAACCATAATAACGTCAATTAGGCATTGACACAGGTGCACCAGCAATCTCATGTAATTACGATGCTGGCTTATATCTCGTTATTATTCGTCACGGTATAGTATATTAGTAAATTTTTGAGTTAAATACAACTTACATATTTCGTCTAAGTGTTTCACTAGCAATTTTTGCGTTAGAAACATAATAATCAATTTGCAGTAACTCACCTTAGTGACGATCATAACCAACATAATGATCAACCATTGACGACCGCACAATTTAGCTCTACATCTTCTCAGTAAAGTGCGTTGACACACACAATGGTCGTACTTTTTATCGAATATTAAATATATTACATTTAACGTTACTTTGCGAATTTTATGTATTTCCTGCTTATTATTTGTAATACACATAGGCTTTATGGTTTTTCTCATCTACAATGAACGTGTGCTGACGTCCTAGATAAAATTGATCAATGCGCACTTTTCCTTCATCATTATTCACATACAAAGCCCCACTTTGTGCAACAGGCAAGCCATTAACATTCGAGACAGTTGTACCTGTTGACACATAAAAACTTGAGGGAAATTTGATTAGACATTCGGATTATTACAATCTATCACCTAACGCAAAAGTGTTGTATAACACTAACAGCAAACAAAAGCAAACTAGCAGCTTTGCAAATTTTCTACTTCACATCGCTATTTTCGTTTTTGTTAAATAGGACCAAAATAAATTGACAGATTTAAATTATAGTATTCGAATAAAAAATGTGATTGCAGTTTATGCTCCTCCAGTAAATTATGCTGGTAAGCTATGTTAAAAGATTAATTGTTGTGGAAATTTTTTTTATATTGTCCTTATATTTCTTTTATCGAACGGTAAAGTCTATACAAATATAACTTATTTATGTGCATACAATAGTGATTGATATGCAACAAATATGTAGGGGGAAAAAAATTTTTCAATAATTGATGCTAAACAAATTTTTACATTTTGACATATTTTAATTTAACCGATCTTCACACTATTATTATTGTCATTGGAAAAATACATATTAGCTTTATTTCCTTATTTATTTGTCTTCTTTTTGTTTACAAATCTTCAAATTTACTTTAAATCACATGATGTTAATAAATAATTTTTTATACCTTTGCAGTATTTGAACAATGTATATTAAAAAAAAAAATTATATTTTATCATTTATTCATTCTGATAATAGACTTTGTACACAAAAACTAAAATGAAAAATTTTGCTTTTCTAATCTTTTCCCCACAAGTCTACGTGTTATAGAAATATTTTTTTCACATTAATATGTTGTTAACGCATCTAAATATCACTTAATTTAGCAGTAAAGTTAACAAAAAAAAAAAAACATTTACCTTCATTTAAAAAGAATATTGAGTTATATTCCTATAATTAAACAATTTTTGCATTTAAATATTTTTTTTAAGCCAAGAAGAGAAATGATCAATTTTTACTTTTTATTTGCGCTTGTATATAATGTATTTTTGATATTTCTGTAAGATAGTGATTTGTTCTCTTTATTGTTTTAGCTTGTGTTGATATTACTTTCATATTGTGTATTTTGTCTTTATTTTGTTTAAGTTGGCATATTTGTCTTGCACCGTGTCACATTAGTCTTCGCCAAGTTTGTGGCTAATTGTTGAATAATCAATTTACCGTTGCTCTTATCACTTGTCAAGTGTAATTGACCTCTTTCTTGTACTTAACGTTATAGGGCTGTAGAAAGTGTGAACGGTATGCTTTATTTTTAATTTTTTTCGTATTCAGTACGTTTATCACTATAAATATTTTATATTTTACTATTATTATTAATATTGTTGTAGTGTCTATGTTTGCTTTGTGACGATTGAATAAAACGGGAAAGTATTGATGCACTGTTACATTGTTATTACGCATTCACACTTTGAATACTGTGAGGCGAAGTTAGCGTCTGTGATCACACACTTTGCAGGTTTGGATTGTGAATAAGTTGCTGTCTAGAATCTATTTGTCGTGTATCCCTTGGCACATTCAACACAGTTGTACTAGTATTGTTGTAATGTAAATTGCCCAGTTACGGTTTCATGCTAAAGTTATTTGTTTGACTACAATTTCTGATATCTGTTATCTTAGAATCTACACTATGTGGATCAAAAGTGTTTCCTCTTTTATCATGTGTTAATCTAACACTGTTATCATTATTACTGTGAACATTAGTATTTTCTACGCTAAGTTGTTTATTATTATTATCATAAGCAGTATTGGTTGAGTTATTGGTAGGAGCACTGGCGGTAGTGACCGACTAGCCAGCATTATCAGCATTACTACTTTCAGTTAATTGAGAAAATGTTTTCTTTGTCTTCTAATTCGGCGGTTTGCCTTGTTTGTAGTGCTATCGTTGCCGCTACAATATTCGATCTCCATCGGTGACAACTCATCGTGCTGCATGACCAAAACGGCAGTGATTTTTACGATAACATGGTTGTTTGCCATCATCGCGGTCGTGTCTATAACGACACTTGTCACCGTAACGGCAGCAACCACGTATGAATTAGCAACACAAACGAGTATTTCACAAATTGACTTCATTGAACATCACGGTTTATGCGTTATTTTTACTTTCTCTATTGTTATACTCACTAGATAGTGAAATAGAATGTTACGTATTTGATTTGATATCATCATTCTTGCTCTATTTAGCTCTATCATTCTGATAGACTTAAGCACAATTACTGTTACTTTATCGTACTTAGTTTAATGTTAAATTGTACATCATTTATAACTAATTACTTTTGTTGTTCAATTTGTCGTCACCTAATGGATTATTGTTATCATTAACATTAGTAACTCTACTGTTACTATCACTACTACTACTTGTAGTGTAATGTTTATTAACAGTTTTATGAGTGTTATTGTGATTTTCACTCTTACTACTAATATAAATAGGTGCACTTTATTTTGTTCTTGAAGTGTCACTACTAATAGCAATGTCATTTGACTTAGGATGAGCAGTATCTTGAGCGCAATTCACCTCAAAAGCCATTGCCATTTTACTTTCACAGCATTACCTTTATTACGATAACATACATAGGCGTTACTCAGCTGCGCGTATTAACGGTAAATGTGAGTTAAGTTTTAAAACTTATTACAGCACTGACATTGCTTGCAACAATCCTGTATCATTCTTTTGTCTGGTAGGATCATTAAATGGTACAGGGCACAATGCAATATCAGGATGGGAGCACTTACCTGGCGAATCATCTATTATGATCGTGTTTACACTGTGAAAACTTTTGGGGTAGGTGTCGAAGATGCGCTGCAAATTTTTCACTGTCCCGTAAGGATTGTCTACTGTAGGACGACTAATGCACGCATCTCTGTAAAGAGTAAACAGTAATCTGTCACGGTATACACCAAATACACTTTAAATGATTGGATTAGATGATCGCTATAATCCGCTTGTCCACACCGCAACGGCAAAGTTTTTGAAGACAAACTTAATAAACTATTACACATATGGTCTATGTGTAAAACTTCCTTTGCCTCTTGCCACCAGAACACCATTCAAGTCAAGTACGATTAAAAAAGCTCTCTTTACGGCACTTGCACTTATCGTGACATCATAACCATGTCGAGTAGCAACAGTGACAGTGTTATTTAAATCATCTGTCGCAGTAACAACACCAATTTCAACGCGATTATTACCTAACTGTACACGTACAAATTGCTCTAGCTCAAATCGTTCCGTGTGAACTGGACTACTCACTCTTTACATTAACATCAAATGTCTACAATTACCTTCAAGCAATCGAACACAATAATTTTCAATTTATTTTTTTATTTTTTGAAATATAGAAAAAAAATGTAAGGCAGGTCACGCAAAATTGACCGATATGGTAAAAAGAAATGTGCACTATCTTTATTTTGTAGTAATTAACTTTGATGGATTACTATTAACAAATAAATAAAAGTGTAGATGTGTGTTATACAACTATATTTCTTCGAAAAAGAAAAATATCTTTATAATGCAATGTATAAATAATAGTAATATAGACTTGAGTCGAATAAATTTTTATAATGAGTTTTAGCAGATATATGTATGTCAAAGTCTACTTGTAAATTTGCACTATTTATTATCACTTAGCAAAAAAAGTCAACGATCACCTAATGATCACTCTCTTTTTCTTTTTATTTTTTTCTTGTAAAGACTACACTTGCTGTACGTTTACTATCTACTAATACTGCTTAAATTATAAATGTTAAATAATTCGCGCAATGGACGGAAGAAAAAAAAAAAGATCAGACGTGATAAGGTAAAAGTAATATTTATACAACTGTTGACATTTCATATACATTTCATCAAAACTAAATGAATAGAAGTTATAAAGCGTTCATTAGTTGTGCTTTAATATTTGATATCTTACCAGGCAAAAACGTCATCGCATTACAAATTATTATCTATCGTTTAATTTCTTCAATACAAAATTTTTGTAAGGATACTATAGGTATTAACTGAGTGTAAAATATAATTACCAAATCACTACAACTACTAAAGTACCAAGAATAAAAAAAATGAATAGTTATGCTTCGAATAACAGGAATGCAAACGTGAGTGCTTTCGTAACATACATGTATGTGTGTACAGTCTTTTCGATGTGGTTGTTGTTATTGTTGCTCTTCAATAAAAACGAATATACTTGCACGCAGAGAAGAAAAAATAAAAAATAAAGGTAAATAAAAGTAATAAATAATACTACAAAAAATAAGGTAAAAACGAAATATAAAACAAAAGCAAAAAAGTGAAATAAAATCGGAAAATCAGTTTTCTGTGCGGTAAAACATGTTGTGTTATAATAATCACGAAGCAAAAAATAACAAGTAAGTTAATTTTTTACTACTTTTTTTTTAAAAATACAGGGTATAAATCTATACATAGAATAACACTATGTTTTACTGGCAAAAGTATGTATTTTTTTTATAAATAAATAAATTATTAATTAAAAAAAGGAAAAAATATGAACTATTTCAATTATACACTTTTTCTTTCTAATCTCTGCTTGCACATCATTCGATAATGAACATCGTACGACTTTACAAAATAGGTGTAAAAGTTGACTTGCAACTTCTTTTTCTTTACATCTTATGAAAATGCTAAGCAACTCGACCTGAGCGTGCTAGTTTATAGAATTACATAAATGCTACTCGAAGACTAATCGAGCAAATATTTATTTTTTGCAAAAAAAAAAAAAAATAACAATTTTTTTCTTTTACAAAATTATTTCACAAGCAATGCTACCTTTACTAATTGAACAATTTTTCTTCTTATTGCGATAGATATAACTATGTGCATTTAATGGCATATTTTCTTTAAATTTTTTTGTATAACCTATTTGTTCCCTCATTATTTTCGCCAATCAAGTGCGATATCTTTTTACGCGTAAAGTCACCACGACTTTCGATATAAAATAAATATTTGTTGATTTCCATATAGAAAGCAAATATTACAAAACTATAACACTACTTCGTGAATTCCACATTTATTCACTTTTTTTTCTTAAAAAATTAGCAGCAATTACATGAATTAGAACACGGGCACCATTGGAAAAGCAAAAAAAAAATTACGAAACTGCAAAACTAATCGTCACAAATGTCTCAGAAAAACATGTTAGCATAAAAAGATTTAAATATAAAATATAATTTTTTTATTAGATTGAAGAATTCTTTAAAAGATAAGGGTTGATAAAATACATTTTATTTGTTAGATTATCGTTACAAATAGCTTCGTTACAGTTTGCCCATGTAAATAGTGTTATCGTCAAGCCAGCGATATGGTGGAACTTCTAGGTTTAACGGAGCCGGTCCTTGACGAATACGACCTGAAGCATCATAGTGACTTCCGTGACATGGACAGAAAAATCCGTTAAATAAACCCTCATTGGGAATTGGCACACAACCAAGATGAGTGCAAATTGCAATTACTACCGCATTTTCACGATGATCAGGAAATCTAGCCTCGTCGGTTTCGGGGTGCTTGAGAGCCGACAAGGGCGTTTTCTACAATTATTCCATTTGACGTTCAGATCGGTGATACACAAAAATCGGCTTCCCACGCCATACCACAGTCTTACATTCTCGTTCACCTAACTAGCCTATCTACGCCTCTACATTCATCTGCGCTACCATTGTCATTGCTGGTTGGCCAACATATCATAATGGTAATATCAAGTAACGAACAGAGAGTAATGTAAAGCCGATGACACACGAATTTAATGCATAGTCTGTCACACGTGCTCTATCTTCTACTGTGTCTTTGAGTTTATTCTTTAGAATGTGCTTACGGAAAAAGTTTTCGTCCCACATGCTTGCATGAAAATCTTTCAATGCAACCCCTGATGAAGCCTAGATACGACCTTGTGGTGCACCGTCAGGGTATGTGTTGAGCACTACTTCTTCACTAGTATCAACCTACGTTAACGCCGGATCAGCGTATTGAGCGATTGGACCATACAACGTTTTCATCTCTGCTTGCTTAGGCGGTCGCAAAAACTCATCTTTGAATGAATCTACAGGGCGATCATTCTTTGTCAAAGGATTATTAACTTAGATTTGCTTTATTATGTAACCAATTCTTGCTAATTTAGTCCCATGAAGCAGAGAAAGCGCAGTACGTGAGAACATCACTGAATTTGACTTTCTTTGTGGTTTTTTCTTTGCAATAAAATGAAATGCGCTTGAAAGTAATATTTTTTTTAAAAAAAGAATAAGATCGTTTATTAATATAATAAAGCTATGAAGTGTGAAGTATATATTTATTTATTTTAAAGGGAGAATGATAATGAAACAAGCATAAATGTCATTAAGTCATCTTCGTAAAACTACAGTTGAATAATAGTATAAGTTTATACACATAATAAATTCATTACGTTAAAATGCTTGGTATGTGTTTGCTATCTTTCAATTTTGTTTGGGTTTTTTTTTGATATAAACGAAGAGTTGACAAAAAATATATATAGATTAGCGTGATGTGGTTTACAATTTACAAATTTTACACTATATACACTTACCAAAACATTTGCATAGTTATCTTACATCACTTACAGCTTAGAAAAGATATACAATGAAAGAGTTAACCACAAAAAGCGCAATTGAGATTACAGAAATAAATTTTATACTACGTTATATTAAAAAATATAGTCATGTACTGTGTAAAATATTTTACTTTGACAACACACAAGTAGGTATTAGTTGTTTATTCTTCAGCAAAAACAGGTGGGTGCATTTGTACACCAATCATATACGCCATTGTTCGTGTCTATACACTTGTAGTAGCTAATAAGCACGAGGTGATTTGCGCAGAACGGCCAAAAGTTGTACACCTTTGCTAACGTTTTGGCGATCATTGATGTTAGCTGTCTGAGCGTGTCATACATTCAGACTTATTCTTCAATAAGCTTGATGAGAAATTTAGTTTGTCTGCAAAGCCATTTCAACAATTTTTTAACGTTTTATCAGAACATTTGACGATTTACGTATGTGACGTACTGTCATAATGTTCATGAGCATACAAACTACAAATGCGCTTTGTACAGTCGTTATTGCTCTGTTGCTAAATAAAATGTTACAATTATTTGCAAACAAGAATAGAAGAGAAATTGGCATATTAAATCAATTTCGAAATGTTATTAGGTTGTGCTCGATGGTAATCATGAGTACTATAAAATTTTTACTTCGTTGCATTTTGATTATGTGTGCGTTGATTGCGCCAATTATAATCGTGTTGGACTTGCTTATGATGTGGCCAATGATTGTCAAAATAAATCTCTTAATTATGTTTTTTCTGATTTCAATCAATCTGCTATATTTGTTGTAGTTCCTGTTATACGAGCTATTAAGGTGATGATAATGATGTTGATGATGTTGATGTTAATGATTATAATTATGCTGTACCACGTTTACAAAATTTTTACAGAAAAGCACGCTCATTACATATAGTCAGCAGAGTCAACTCATCTGATAAGCCTAAAATTGTAACACCGTTGCGTTTGTGACAAGAAAAAGATGAAGAGGACGATTGTGACAGTTTGCGATTTTAAGTTTTACTTGAAGTTTTTAATTGTTGCGTTAGTTGTTTTTGAGGAAATGATTTGCTATAAGTGCTTCATGTCAACGCTTTTGTATTACTACTGTTACGACGTGGAGTTGATGATGATGATGATGATGATGATGATGATTTGTTGATGTTGATTTAATCTACATCACATGGATCAATCATTAATTTTTTCAATATTTGCCTAGCCCTAAATCTTTTAGGGTTTAAATTGTTGCAGGCAGTGCTAACAAGACTGAGAAATACACCATGTGCGAGTATTATCTCTCGATGAGCAGAAAGTTGCATTAATTAATTAAAGTGATTAATTAAGTAAAGGTAATCTGGGATTACAATATCATGTTTCTGCCGCTTTTCTAATGCATTTCATAAATTATTCAACTATAATGTGGTGAATAACGACACATGTTATGTTTCTTTTTGAGCTTAATGCCAAGGTTACAGTATTTTGTACACATTAGTTAAAAAAGATGTTTGCTAGTTATTGCGTTATGCATGAGACGTAAAGCAGAAATTTTATTTGTTATGCAAACGTGTAGTAACAGTGCTTTATTAACTTTATTTATTGACATTGAGCTATTTTGCGCATTGCTGTTTGTCTTTGAGAAATATATTATGCGCCTCATTTGGTCAAACAAGCGATTCTATGACACGCTTGTAAAAGAGATTATTTCAATTGTCCATAAATTGATTAATAAACTTGATAGGCTATTGCAACTGAGTTCGAATAGCATGTATATGTTGCATGATACATTGTAATTGTTTTGCTTCCGATCGATTAAGCTTTTACTGCTATATTATGTCATCGCATCATCTAGAGCTGTGGTAATTACTCGAAAAAGATTTGTTACAATTATGCTACGCAAATTATACTTGTTATTTATTAAAGTCATCAGGTATTTATACTTTCTTTGTATTTGCCACTTATGCATCAAAATGTAACAATACATTAACAGCTAATTGCAACATCGTCTAAACTTCAACCTATTCTTGTAACGTTTTAGTTTGACTAATACTATACATTTATGCTAATACGTAATGCAGTGTCAGAATTGACGGAGTGTAGAACTTTCGTTATAACAAGTGCAAACGCTGATGAATAGCTATTCGCAATGCTTAAGCTGTTGAGAATTACGTGATCGGGACAGAATTTGCACATCAAACAGCATTTCCTTACTTTAGAGTTTTTTCTGCATATGTATTATTTTTGTTGCAATGGTGATAATTCCACTGTCAGTCAACGCTAGCCTTATCGTCTTAAGCAGCAAGTATCTGCATAATTACATTTTTGGCGTAAATACGGTTCGGCTGTCGTTACGCGGCTTGTATAGCCATTTGTTGAATTTGTTTTGTTTTGGTATAAAACAGATGTTATTTATTTTGTTTTGTCTAAGTCAAATTTCTCTAAAACCGTTACTTATTTACATAAAAAAGGTGATCAGTTTGTCCGTCCGACTTTGGTGGCTGCCATACATGTCCGGTAAGTAAGAGTAAGTGGTAGATATTCAATGTTTAGTCGAGCTCACTTGCCTAAAGGCATAACTTCATTGCTTCGTGTGCTGCACACATCACCTACGTTTCATAGTGCAAATTTTGTACAGATTTATTTGTCTTCTTGTCGTTAAGATAATTGCAGTAATTATCACTGCTTATCATATACTAATTTAAATGAGCGATAGATAATACTTTTTCAAATTTCAACACTGAATTTTGTCAAATTCTATTTGTGAGTGCGTTCCTTGACATTTGTTCTTGAAAAGATTAGAAATGCAAGCAGCTTTACACAAACAGAGATAATATTATTTTTTTAAAAAAATAATGAATTCGTGCCGCCAACGCAGTAGTTTTGTTGTTGCTGTAAATATCTTATAGTGTTCGTGCGACTCGTTAAGAAATATAAATAACTGAATTGGTTGGAGAAGAAAATATAAATTTAAATTAAACTATGACGATATCGATATGTGAATAACCTAAGAAAAAAATCTATGTAAAAGAAAACAGCTTTTTATGTTCAACTTAAAGAAAATATTTGATATTTTTGCTGAAAAAAAAGTTTAAGCTATAAAGAAATGAACAGTTATCAGAGTTTAAATATTCAATATTTATATCAAAAAAAATAAACGTCTGAAAAATATTTCAAGATATTTGACGACAATATTGTGAAAGGTAAATCAATACAATTATTGCTGTTTTTGTCGTTAGGTTATTGTTGTTGTTGTTGTTCACTTATTGTTTTGTTTTTTTGATACATATGAAAAAGTTATTCATAAAATTGATGTTACCTTATTATGTACAGTACTCACCATTATATAGCCTGTTTCTACTAATTTGATTTTCATTTTTTAATAATACCGTTGTCGTACTAGTATTTTTCCTTGACACAATAATATTGTAAAATAATCTCTTTCTTTTGCATATCACATTTAGCACTTTGCCAACAGAGTAATAGATGTAACAAATCTGTCATTGTTTAGACAGAATGTAAAATCTTTTAATAAATTTATTATAGAAAAGGAAAATATATAGAAAAAAGAGGCCATTAGCAGTAAATTTGTAGCAGTAAATCATTTAATAATAAAATTATTTTTGAAAGTTAGTTATAATATTCAAAAATAATGTAAAACAATACCAATTTTGTCATTATAATTGATTATCAGTGTAATTTTACTTTTTGTATCAGCACAAAATTATTTACAAAACAAAAATCACTCTTAAACATACTTTTTTTTTTGCGCTTTGTTGACTTCACTGAAATAAATGCTTACTATTGTATTTATACAGCGTTTGCTCGTGTATAACGTAAACCCACACGCGCAAGATAAAGTGTTGGAGTAATACTAACTAATTTAAATTGATCAAAGGCAGACACTTGTTTACTCATAATATATGATATTAGATGTTCCTGTAACTAATACATACGTGTCAAGTCAATTAACATCTCACTACCTATGTTAGCAATACCTTAGCATGTCAGCAAAACATCTGTTAATAGAGTAAATAAAACTCATCACACTTCATGCTACACATTGTCTTTGTTCTGTTAGTAATCAATTTAATTATAGTCGTTAAACTCAACTATGTGAACTTCACAGTAACCTTGTTGCTTTATCTTACCCAATTTATTTACACTGTTGTTTACATTGATTGTATTGCTTCATAAAGTACTTTACTTATGTTGTTGAGCTTTTATTGTTTTTCTGTTGAACTAATTAATAGTAGCAGCTGCAGAAACTTCGAATATGCGTAAAAATTGATTTATTTTTTAAATAAAATCATTTATTAACTCATGTGAAGGCAGCAGGTGAACTAGTGCGATAGCCGATAACAAGAGGTACAGTTTGTCCACAAAACAATTATTGAAGTGTTGTTGTTGTTGTTGTTGTTGTTGTTATTGTTGTTGAATTATTTTTCAATGGTTGTTATAACGTTAATTTTGTAAGAATTTCTTTACAAACAACACAAACGATAATCCTGCTGCTGATTGCGCCACACCCAAGGCATTTGCACGACTTATAACGAATATACTCTTAATTTCTAATCTAACATCATCTAATTAGCGACTCTGCAGAATATTACGTACACACTCCGCAAACAAACACGTGAGTGTATTTTACTGAATGTTTAAATTTTTTTATTAAAATTGTCTTTACACTCCAGTATAATTAACACTTACATTCGAATTTTATTTAGCACCTTAGCCATTAATAGTAATAGCAATATTTGCTGCAGCAGCAGCCGCCATAATATTAATGTTATCAACGTTGTTAATTTATGTTTACATTCTTGACATCAATACATTGTAATAAAGATAGTTTCACTATGTGCATAATGTTTTTGCTAGTAATGAACAAATTTTCTTGCTAATAATTGCTTTCTGTCTACTCTATGTATTACCTGCAGTTAATTTTGCAACTTACGTTAAACGTCTACACCGCTGGTCTTATGCAAAGAATTGAGTTCCATTTATAAAACGAGAAATGCCTAAGTGTCCATAATTAAAACTTTGCAATTTATGTTGATTTGGACAACTGGCAGGTGAAAATGATCTTGTGTAATTTCTATTTAGTGCACTTGATTGCGTAGTATCAATAATACTCCTACAAGCGCATTCAGCATTTCAGAATTAATTATGTTATCCTTAACATTTCAGCAATGCTCTCATTTCTTGGCACAACAATAATTTAAACAGTTAATTCTGTAGAATATGTTCATCCTTAGCATCACTACACAAACGTACCTTATTCATCGCAGCATCGTGATTACCTACTTATATCATGCTATCTCTACAAATAAGAGTCATAATAGGCAAGAGTGTCAACTTATACAATGTAGTTAACTGGGCACAGTTGTTTCGACAAAGTATAATGTACAATAGTTGATGAATGCTCAGCGGTATTTTGTCATGGGATAATTAGAGGTACAGGCGTACACATCACTTGTATATAACGGCATCGATGACATCGCAGGTATTGAAGCCTATGTTGTGTAATGCATATGCAACAAACTACGCAAAACTACTTATCAGTAGCATGCAATTCGGGTCGGTTACGTCCAACGAGGCAAAACTAAAAAGTAATTTCACAAGTAATTAGGATATTACGTAAGTAGGAAAACATCGTGTGTTTTTTTGATTGAAACTTACCGAATAGATATAATGAGATATATCACTTTTTTACAACAGTGTGCTTGCTATGAGGACGCGTTCATCGTGTAAAGACTGCGCAAACCATTGAACCTAAACAGATTGATACATGTAAGGCAATAAAAAGCACAGAGTTTTTCTGCTTCATAATACAAACTACGCTCCTGTGCAATGGTTCGAACTTTTCTCCAACAATCAGTAAAACAAACTTCAAAAAATAGACTGTACACATCTACTATTAGTACAACTATTACTACTACTATCATTATTATCAATAATATTTATTTTATTATTGTCATAGTTAGTTTTAATGAAATATTTGCTCACCTTGTTGACACAGCTCACATTTTCATCATTGATACTACTACTATCATTTTTCTGATGTTAATGATTACACAACGGATTGCTTTACGTCAATATTGTTAAAACTTAGTCATTACCTGCACGAGTTTGCTTTGCGTGTGTACGTCTACGAGAATGAGCTTCACCGTGCATTTACGGTGCAAAACCGTGATCAATGTGCCCAGAAAATATATATTCAACTCATTATCGCACAAAGACAGAATTACAAAGTTCAACGGCAGTGTTTACGTTTATGTTTTCATCACAAGCAGTTGTGCACTAAAACTCTTCAGTAAAAATCGTTTGATCGTTGCAGTCATGATGTATTGAATGAAAAAATGAAGTGCAATCAGCAAGTCAGACGAAAAATAACAGAACAGCACTATGTGAAGTTTACGGGCATCAAACCATTGAGAATAGTAACTGCGTAATATCGATTTGTGAATTCGTTTTAAGAAAGCAAGCCAACTTCATCATCTTATGTGTATGTGCTAATTAACAAGCAATTTATGTTTTTCATCGTAATTTTGATTATCTTAAATTGTAATAGTGAGTGCTTCCTTTCATTGCGTCACAAATATTATTGCAATCACCATTACCATCATCATCTTCATCTTCATCAACATCATTATCATTAGCTATGTTATTTACTGCACAATAAGCATGATCAAGTGCATCTTCTCATTTCATTGCATTATCACTATTTTTTTGCTGAACATCAAAACTATGATAGCGTGCTGATAAGTTGCCAAATCAGATTTAATAACTTGCAGCTAAAGTAACTAGCGCTATTATACTGTCTGCAAGTCCAGTCACACAATTTGGCTTTAACTCACGTGAATACATTGCACGGCTTTATTGACGTGTATAATCTGTGTAACATGTAGAAGTGTTATTATTATACATTTGTTAATTTACTTCGACATCATGGTTGCCTGATAAAAGAAATATGATGTTTATTCTCGATGCAGCTGCCTTGATTAGAGTATATAGTATACTCTAACTAACAGCAGGCGGACTACCTACTAACCCTAACGCTAATAATAGGATGCCTTGTTATTTGACCGAGCTACATGACTGAACAACATCATATCAGTTTTGTGCTTTATTCGGCATAGAAAATAAAGTATTGTCATTTTACAAAACGTGCGACAGTGGATGAAGTACGGCATGTAGTAAGCACATTCGCGCTTTGCAGATTTGCTAAATTTCTTGAGCTGTGCTGCAAGCTTTTAAAGACGCCCAGCTCAAGGAAAGTGTAGAATCGAGAAGATTTGCATTAATAAGTAAACGAAAATGTTACATCAAATCGTTAATTGTCACATTATGATAACAAACTTCAGTAGTAGTAGCAGCAGCGGCAGTACTAGTAATGCTACTATTATTGTTTTATTTTTTTGCTACATATTTTCAGGTTAGCTTAGCTTGAAAACGATTTACGAATAATATTACGATGTGCAACATCTCTTTAATGTCGTATGCATCAAGTAATTACTTCTGTAAAGTACAATCTGTTTTCTCTGCTGTAATTCTTTATGTGGATAATAAATGAAGTACAGCAACCAATGATAACGCACACACATGCAACTCATTAATATTGATGTCAACAAAAAATGCAACAAAATGTAAAAGTAATCGCACATCTTATCAGTGCAATAATTGAATGACATTAGTATATGCGTCAAGTTTGAACTGGATGTTTTTTGATAATAACGCGGCTGTTACATTTTTCTGGCAAGGGCCGGATAGGTTATACTTATGCCATCCTCCTTGAACGTTCTTTATTTTTTCATGTATAGCGTTCGACGAGGTCATCGTCGTCTTTGTGACATTGGTTACAGTAATAGGAATAGTAAATGCCTCCATATTTGTTTTTGTGAAGTTTGATTTTTACGCATGATTGTTGCAATTTTATTACTTTTATTTTGTTTGCCTTGCTATGTTTTCTAATTTGTTACAGACATAATTTGCAAGACGCTCAGCTGATTAAAGTGACAGCATATTTGAACATGGTATACATGAGCATAAGGTATTTACTTGTACCAATAAATAGTGAAAAAGACTTATTTCAGTAATGTTGAAATTCTGCTACAACGTTTTAGTTGCAATAAAAATCATGCTTACAACATCATCATAGGTGCAATTATGCAAGTTTAGCATCATCCTACGAAATCAGCTGGTCTGTACAGCACACTAAAAAGCCTATGGAGAAATTCGTGATAGACGGAAAACACTCTTCACTTGAACTGAGTTCATTAATAAATTTATACAAGTCCGATTTGTTTCTTTCTCGTTTTCTTAGCTGCAAAGTGGTTAATTACAGTGTACTTCTGCACGACGCACTTTACTTGATGTCTATGTGCACACACGACCACAATGGTTGTCACTATTATTATCACTACAGTTATAACCTGTGTTATTATTCGTATCTGATTCAAAGCATTTTGCAAAATCTAAATTTATTTTTCCAGATGTCTATTTCTTACTACTTCCTTATTTGTAAAGATCGATAAAAGCTGTGTTGATATTTACACAAGTCTACGTAACTAATTTATTATTTTTACTTTGCATTTGCTTTTGCGGCTTTAAGAGCATTGCAGAAGATGATGAGCTTGTGGGCTATTTTTTCTCTTATATTGAGTTTGATATATGGATTGCATCAAGTTTATTTAGTAATGAAACGGCACACATAGCGCCAGCGTGACACTTTACACTCTGCAGTAGTCCTGCGCAATACTCGCTTGAGTGCTGTAACGCACTCACAAACATTCAAGTATTTGTACTTTTATTAATTAACTAAATAAAGTGTTAAATCAACTGCGCCGCTGCCATGACAATTTCAATATTTGTTTGCAAGAGCAGTGAAGACAGCGTATTAATAAAGTGAATGATTGATTGCTACTTAAACAGACGACTTGATTGTAACGTGTAATCACATGAACTACTTAAATCAATTCTTAAAAGTAAATGAATCAATGGCAAAGCATTCAAAATAACGTTATCGTGATGATCAAAAATGTGCATTAACTACAATAGTCGTCGAACAAACTTACATTAACTCTGTGCCTCATTAGCGTCTTCATTTATTTGTAATCCATTACTTGCCTATTTGTATTACCCGCGCGAATATGGTATGCTATGTTAATTAGTATAATTACAACACTGGAAATTTGATTTAGTATAATCAATTTAGCACAAACAACTCGTTAATTTACGTTGTAGCTCAGTACATTCTTGATACTTTAAAAAAATTTAATATAGTGTGTAAAGTGTGATTTGCAGTAAATAGTCACTCTTTGTACATGTGAATGTGTGACATATAAAAAAAGTTAGCCACTGATGAATGTG
Source organism: Blastocrithidia nonstop (assembly GCA_028554745.1). Classification (NCBI taxonomy): domain Eukaryota; phylum Euglenozoa; class Kinetoplastea; order Trypanosomatida; family Trypanosomatidae; genus Blastocrithidia; species Blastocrithidia nonstop. The sequence goes on from JAQOTN010000008.1 coordinate 26,937, forward strand.
ATCGAATGCTATGCAGTTCATAACATATGTGCACTTTGACATAAGATGAGAGACTTGACCTAGCAAAGATGTCAACAATTTTTATTCCTAATCTTTTTATCTGATACTTTTGCTAGCCACCTAGTTACTTATCTTGTTACAAATATGACTAACACTATAACTACTATTATACGTACTTTCATCATGATGATCGTCAGCCGCGACATTCTTATTTTGAGAACTTTCGTTACAGTTATAGTTGTTCAAATCAGTACAAGTGTTTGCGTCAATCAAGTTTGTAGAACAATCATTCTAGTGATCAGCATTGGCGAATTTGTAGCCGTGATCGCTCTCACAAGCATTGTGCTAGCACATTTATATGCAAGCATTCATTTTTTGCTTTTCTCCTTGACATAAAAAAATCAGAGAGACAATTGTCTCAACTAACCGTTCGTTGTATGTGGTTGCACAAGTTTCATGTGATTGAGTTTGTAATTTCTAATAGTACTATTACTGTTAAAGCGAAGGTGAGACTTACAGAATGTTTTATGTTCCTAGTACGCAAATGTTTTCGTTAGATCGCTATCGTTTACGAGTATGCGCAAATTGCTATTTCATTCAAGACGAGTTGCCTTATTTGTAGTGTTGTACTAGCGTAGTGTTAAATTATTATGATATGTACATTATTGAAACACTACTAAAAAAGTTGAAAAGTTAACACACAAAGTTTGTTAATTGTTACGTTACAGTAGACATTAATGTGTCTTTTTACTCTTATTTTAACCGACAACGTTCATAATGTTTTGTGCATTTGCTGTGCATGTACGCTATGTGAACAAAAAGTTTTTGAACTATCTCATTGATTAATTCAAAATTATCAGCAATAACATCACGTGCAACTTGATCCTCTGTGCAATAACGTAACACCAAAGTGCACTTTTAGAGTAAAATGCTTAATTGGAAAGTATCTACACGTGTACATGCGTTACAGAAGCATGAAAAGCAAAGTTCAATTTTTTTTCGTCGTATATTTATTGGTTTGCTCGTCGACGATATTTCGACTGCATCACTCTTTCGCGTAGGTTATGAGCTGCTAAATTTTTCATAAACATGATCGTTATCACCATCATCACGATGGTTTTGACGATAATGATGATAATTAGCATTAATATAAATATTGTCATTGTCAGCAACTCTATGTCTGTTTTATTAAAAGTTTCAAGCAACATTCGAATCGTCGTTATTAGCTTTATTACTGTTAGTACCACCCTAATTGTGAGCAAGATTAAAATTACAGCAACTTGACACTTCGTCGCATTACACTATTACCTTGACGTGCGTTGCGTTGCACTACTCTGTGTAGCACTTTTCGTTATGCATAAATTCTGTCGATGAAAATTACTTATTAAAATTTAAAAAGTTAAAAGTAAAAAAACAATAAGCAAATTTTGTTTGATTTAATTTGTAGAGAAGAAAAAAACAGCTTTGAATCAAAGTTAACAATAAAAACAGTTAACCCACACTTACAAAAAAATTTGGTATATATATATGACATTAAATTACAAATTGTTAAGACACATCACACAGTAATATGAATGTATTTTTGAACAAACGTAAATAAGTTGTAATTCAAGTGCATTATGTGAACAAAGCAAAACTAACAGTAATGGGTTTTGCATTATTTGAAATGTAATTAACACGATTAGCTATAATGAATACTAAATCGATAAAAGCTATCATGTCTATACACAAAGTAAAAATATATATTATTATACGATTATATACTTTGGTATACACTGATATTGTCATATAAATTCACTGTTGTTAGAAATTAGCGTTTACAACGATACAACTCAAAATAATACATATAAGCAAAGTTGCACGCGTTTTTTTACGATTTATATCGCTTAGAAAAGTTATTAAACTTTTTGCTTTTAGTCAAAACTTGTTAAGCACGTGCACACATGAATACACAACTTGTGAGCTGTTTGTGCATGTTAACTTAATCTACAAAACTCTGCAAACTGACTATTGATAAAATAAGAAAACAGGGGAAAAAAAATGTTTAATGTAAAACAAGACTGTACGTGGGTTTTTTGCGCGCAAAACAAAATAGTATTTTATAGCAAAGTTTTTATATCTTCTTTTAGCAAAGCTTTGCTTTAATCTTTTAAAAAAATTGAAAAATAATAAATAATATGTGTGTTTCATTGCTACTTGAGCAAGAAATTTTAATTTCGTTTTTATTTTATTTTTCCTGAGCAAGTTATTAAATACTTTTTACAGGTTTGTTTGGTTGGACTTACACTTATGTGTGAAGTGCAGCATATTGTATTTTTGTATTTGCATTTTTTTCTTGATCTAGCTGAGATGAGTGTTGATTTCTACTTTGATATGCATCTAAAACCTACGGGTAGGCTACAATGTAGTAAGTGGTGCCATAGTGTAAATTGCGTAACTACTTGATCTACAAACGCGACTATGACAAAAACTATCTAATCGGCAAGTTTCACTTGCAACCGTGGGTGTTTACTCGATGCCGCCACTCAAAATAGTTAAGAAATCAGTTGACTGGTGGGTATGGACTCGCGCCATGCTACAAGAGTAAAATCATTCCACTAGGCTTTACGACTCTTTGCATCTGCCGAAGCGCCATCACTGGGTCGTGTAACTGACACAGACCAAACATGTCAACCACACAGTCGAACTCACCATCTTTAAAGTTTTCAAGTGCTTACGAACGAACACGTTGAACGTCATACTTCGGGTATGCTGTATGTGGAATGCGATAACGCAATGCCTGAAGTTGCAACGGATTAGAATCGGTCAATACCACTTCATGAACCGCGTATGGGTAGGCACCAATATTTTGACCATGCCCGGCAGCCAACTCGAGTACTCGACCATATGTATTTTGCAGTATCTACTAACGTAAAGTTCGTATCTACCGCGGCTGCTCAATTCAAACACGGAAAAACACTAACACTGTACCAGTGAACGTCAACACTACAGCAATGATGGCTCAGAAACGAATACGCTATTTCAATGGACGCTTTTCACGCTACGCACGAAAATACTCACGTTGTTGATAATATTAATGCTATCACATGGGCTTTACATGTGATGGAATGTCATCTGTAAAGTCAAATGCGTTTTGTCTATTTTGAGCTAAAATAGGCATAGTTGTGGTATCTCATTTCCATATAGACGCACGTGGTTATTCATCACGATTTTCACGAGCAAGTGCCTTCCGTGCAGTCTACAAAACAATGTCGTTAGAGGGTTGAATGAAGCCACGATGTCGCTAAACTATATTGCAATCACCAGAACTTGCACTAAATTAGGAATTTGTGTCATTAATGATTTACTACCTGTCACTACTATCTTAATATTTTCGATTAGAACATTAGTTGGCTCTGCTGTCACGCATCTACTTGTCAGCATTTGCATTTTTCTAAGATGCTCGTTCGGATTTATTTGTTGTATTTGAATCACTTGCATCGTTAATGTTTGTTGACAAATACAATTTACTCAGCAAATTTTTTTGAGTAATTGTATTCATTTTATTACAATGTCGGGTAAAGAAGCGATATGGAACAATGTGTGCATTTGCTTTCAACGCCAACGTGTTTGAGTGTGCACATAAGTGCAACGATGCCGCAAGTCGTTGATGCAGCATTACGAAAGAATAATAAAAAGTATATTATTTGAATTAATAAAAAAATTTATTTAGTTTTTAATACTATTCTCACGTTGAGAGCTCAATTTCCTTTTGTGAAAACAGAAAAAAAGAAGATTTTACTGAGAATGTTTTCGTTTGTTTAAGTGTGTGTGTGTGTGTGTGTGTGTTTTAGCTAATATCTGTTGTACTTCTATTATTAAAATACTATAATACTAATAAATTTGCACGAAGGCAACAGACACACTAATTAGACACCGATAAAGTTAGTATTGATTATGCAAACGTTACTTACTGAAGGAAAAAACAAAATATCTGTTCAACGCAGCCAAAAAAATAAAGGAACGCCGTAACTTTAGATAACAGTATTTTCTACTACACCTTTTGTTGTTGTTGTTGTTGTTGTTGTTGAACAATAAAATCTGTTTTAATATGTGGAGTAAAGTTTTACAGCGATATTGTAAACAAAAACTGATTGTAATTGTTTCTTTATAATTTATATTTATCAACTAATATTAATTTGTTGGTAAAAAAAAAAATTGTGTAAAAAAATATTCAAATAAGATTGTTAAGCAATAAAAATTTTCCTATTTTATTGAAAATCAATGTTATATTTGTTTCTTAGTTTGTTAGTTTGATCTTTTCTCTGTGTACGTTTACGTATATAGATGTGAAACTTAACAATGACTAATTACAATAAAAAAAGCGTTAAACACAAGTCAAAAAAGTTTTAAAAAAGAAGAAATAAATTTGTTATTAGATTTGTTGAATTTACTTTATCAAATTACGTAGAATACTTTTAAAATTGTTAGTTATTGCGTTAGCAATAAAAGTATCCCTCTGCTTTATTAAAAAATGTCAACAAAAATGGTTATAAACATGTGGTACCATTTAGCAATTGTGGGAAAAAAAGCACACGCTGAAGTTTTAGACAAATTTGATATATGATGTCAAAAAATGGCAAAAGAAGCAAAAGTAAATGAATGTCGGACAGATTCACAATTTTTGATGATAAGCATTTTGAAATATGGCAATTGTAACATTACTATACAGATAATGAGCTATGAAAAAAGAAAAGAAAACTTTGTACGGTTTTAATCAGTTAGCTTACACATCTTTATGTAACCAACATATATATTATATTTTTTTAAAAAATGGTTCACTACGTCGTGAGTGTACTACATTGTTTACAAAAAATAAGTCAAGTGTATTTCGAATGAATTTAATGTTGTCATTGGTTTTAAAAAATTAGTATGAAACCATAACAAATTTTAAGTAAAGATGTTTGAATTTCTTTCATCAATTCACCAAAAAACTAATGTATATACTATTAAGACAAAAAAGTCAATTTTTTTTTTTTTTTTTTCAAAGGTATAATTGATTATATATGTACCAACATAAAAGTAATAACTATGCAAATATCTTATGAAATAAAAACTATTAGCCACAAAAATTGAAGGAGCGATGGTAACAATAATTATACTATTTAACATGTTACTCGATGCGAGAGTTATTATATTTGTTGTGTAAGCAATTATTCTGTTTACATCAATGAAGGTAACCTGTAAATAGCAAGTAAAAAAAATTAACTTCGGGGAAAAAAAAGAAATCTCACAAATGTTAAATTTGAGATGTACATGTTTTCTTTAAATGTCATATATGTATTCTCTTTTTTTATTATAAAAATCAAATTACATAGTCATTAAAAATACAATTAAATTTATTTGTTTGTAATATCAAATTTAATATTATCTTTTATAGTTTTTACACATTTTTTTTCTTTTTAATAACGGAAATTTGGTGATCTTGGATCATTTGAACGTGGCATCGAACCGTAAATTTGTTGTGATGAAGCTGGAACAGACCGAGGAACGTGCGTGTTTGCGTAAGCTACAGCGCCTTGTGCTGGATTGTAGCAGTACTGCTAGCGCGTAGGCGCTGTAAAGGCTTGTGCCATTTGTGGTGGTGGTGGTGGTGGTGGTGGTGGGTATGGTTGAACTTGTGGATATTGAGAAGGTCATCTGTTAACTGGCTGTGGGGACGGTTGTGGTGGGTACGGCATCGGAGGTGCAGTTTGAAGATTATACGTTTGATAATGAAATTGTTGTGGAACTAAACTTTGCATCTGCTGCTCGTTAACGGTGATAGATCCAAACAGTGAAAATGGTTTGTACAAGTCTAGTGGCTTTGAACTCGTTAGCTGTGGTACTTGCTTGTAATTTTTACTGAGCAATATGTCACGTGTTTTTAATAACATATCAATATATCTATACCCTTTTGTGTAGACCAATGCCCAGGTAAACGACTGCGTAGCCGCTCCGCCAGCTTTTGTTCGTCAGGTATTACGAACATCCGCACTTGTGCCAGCATCATCGCACCCACTAAACAAAACTACATCACCGGCTGAAAAGTTGCTTCTGCGTACTTGTTACATTTGACAGTTGCTAGGGTGAAATGACACACCACGACGACCAACAAAGCTAAATGGTAAATCTAGCATTGATGCCGAGTGGCAACAGTCAAACACACACGTCATTCGCACACCGTATGGTAAATCACGGACAAGTAAATTGAAAAGATCATCATCTAATATACCACCCTCAGTCTAGTAGTCTAACGGTATTCACGACTGATCATACTCTTCCTACTGATCCGATCGAGACTTGGATTGACCACCGTGTCCAGAGTAGTGCAGAAACAGTACATCACCTGGTCTAACACCACTTACTAATCATGCCAAATGCTTGATAATATTGGCTCGTGTAGGCATTGCACTAAAGTTCGGAAAGTTAGGCTGATCCACTAAAATACAGCACTAAGTTATTGGGAACGCAATACGTTGTAGTGTACCAATCATCTGATCAACATCATTCACACAGCCACTTAACTCGTTCCTGGTACCTTTATAGTTTATACCAATAAACAATGCACGTACTCGACCTCCTGTGTATGGCACAGGTGCTCGATAAGGTACAACGGGTCGTACAGTTTGTGCGTCATAACGCGCATGCTGCACATCTACACGATTAGGAGATGATACTCCTATAAGCCCATTCAGTAGCATTGGGAAAGCAGACTAGCCTATTTTGTTCAGCAACACATCCATTAAAAAGCCTGCCATTATGATCTTGTTTAGAGTGTGCTATAATTTCTTGTACCGAATCTTTTCTTATCAAAAACAAAAACGTTGCTTATATTCACGAAAGAAAACTAATATGCTTTGATGATTATATACAAAAAATGTCACAGAGGTGTTTGCTAATAAAGACAAAGTACAATAAAAGTAATGCATGTACATCTTTTATTTATTTCTTCGTTTGGTCATAAGAGCAAATCACAATAGTAACAATAAACTAAACTCAACATTCCTACTCAATGCTATCAACTTTAGTGGAAGAACATTTGTTTTTGTTGTACAAATTTGAAAATATTTTTTTTCAGGACAATTAATAAAAAATTAACGAATTAGTTTCGCAATTAACAAAGTCGACAGCACTTACTGATGTTCATTGAATTTGCAAAAATCTACTAAATTATGAAGTAACATAAAAAAATTATTCAAACACAAATCTCTATATTTTTTTTTAAAATGTTACTTTTCAGGTGGGTTTTTTTTAATTTATTAAATAGTTTTACGCATTTATCAGAAAAACAAAAAAAGAATTTTATTAGGACTGTCTTTATTTCATCTATTCCTACATTATGAAATACAATCTTGCAAAATTTTATTTTTTCTTTTGCAAATTTATATTTTTCAGCTCTGCAATAACTGATTCGGTTTTAGTGGTTAGTATTATGATGTAGCAATCGAGTGTTGCAAAACTTTATTAGCGACAAAAGTAAAAACATACTATCTATGTTTTACCTATATTATAAATTAATTATCGTATAGCACGAAAGAGAAAAAAGTATAAGTTAAAAAACTAAGTTAGCAACAGAAACACTTTTCTAAAATAGACAGTGATAAAGTTAACACATCAGGTAAATTGTTCGCTCGTTCTATCATACAGGAAAAAAAAAAGGTATTCATTTGTTCTATTATAACTTTTATATTTAATATTTTGTGATTAAAGTATTATTATAGAAGTTGGATGCCTGTCAGCGAATTATTTTTTTGGCTAACTTTTTATCGATGTTATGAGATGTCATTGATTTGATCACTCTACATTGTTGTCAGTAATGATGATAATTTTTTATGAATTAATTTACACGTTTGTTTAAATTTGTCGTCGTTCGTTATGTTAATGGATTCTAGTTTAACAACTTCGAAATGATAAAGAAGTATAGTATGCACCTCTCTAATTCATGTCAATAGTCTATAATTCCTCTACTATCATTTCTATGCTGATGTCTAACTGACGCTATTAATGCATTGCAAAATAACTTCCATACGATTTAATGCAGTTAAAATCACACTGAAAACAATGTGATAGCTAATCATGAAGTCACATTTCTGCGAGCATCGTAGCAGTTATTCAATAGTATTAATTAACTTAACAGACATTGTTAGTACACTATGCTTTAGTTCGCTTGAATATATTTAATTAACATTGATATTGACGACTTATTTTTATGCTTGTCTATACTTTGTGATTGCAGCACACATGAGCATTAACTGCTAGGTAATTCTGTCCCGTTAACATTATTGGGCATTAATGTACTGATCTGCTACAGCATTCCCGATGGACATGATGCAATCGTCATGTAATGCATCTGCGTTCGAAAATCTATAAGTTAGTACTGACTTTATCCAATTTCATGAACATGATTTTACTGCAATTCACATCGATCACAAATAATCTTTCGCATTAAAATATGTGGTAATGATGAAGTGATTAGTCTCGTCAAACGCTCGGTCGTAGTAATAATCCATCACCGCAGTTCATGTGTCTACCAGTTACATATCACGAACAACATTATGCAAAGTCGCTCGTAGACGTTGTTGATGTACCGAAGTAGGATTTCAGTACATATTCATAAATTTTCTGAAAGGTTTCATATGCCTTTTTTTATCAACAACTAATTGTGCGCCATACAAGGCATGTATGTAAAGTTATGATGGGTCAAGAAATGGTAACGTGGTCAAATACTGTACGCCATAATATCACATTTATTCATATATTTGAAGCTGTTTTACATAAGATAGCATCAAATTATTACGAATACTAATTATTTACATAGATGCGCTCGACAAATTTGTCAATGATGGGCAACAGATATCAGCCACATGTGCTGACATTGCAATCAAACTAAAATGTTACACTTGCAGAGTCGAAGTTTTATTAACTGCACTATCTTTATCTTACTATGATGTAAACTGCACAGTTTCTTGCTATTTATTTTATGCTAGCATTGTTCTAGCATACAGCTATTGTTGTAGTAGTTGTTGTTGTTATTGTTGTTGTTGATTTTGTTGATATAACGCTGATGACTGTTGCAGATTTTATTGTTAACATTATTATTATTATTATTATTATTACTACTATGATGAAAATGAGTGCTACTTATTTTTTGCTTAACATACTTGCTTGCTATCTTTCTTACTCATGCCTTTTTGCAATCTCTTGTCTTCACGTAGGATAGGAATGCATTTCCCAATCAATGAAGAAAATTTAATTTAACTATTTTGTTTTGAACTTTTATCATGATCAGAGTTGCTGTTGTGGATGTCAGTATCAGTGCTCGTTCAAGTGGTGTCAGAATTTTTTGGTTGAATAAGCTGCATGGACATGACAATGTCTTATGTATATCGACACGACAGCAGTGAACAGATAATTGGTACAAGTCAATTGAATTCGTCGTGTACTTGCCAAATAAATGACGTTTATGTAAAGTGCAAGCGCAGTTATTCAAGATTTGCAAAAGGTATTATCAAAGCGCATAACGCTGCCAAATACTGGAACGGTGTCATGAAATCCTCCTCGCACGTTTCACACAACTTTCGTGTATCACCAAAAAAGATCAACAAAAAGGTGAGGTAGCACTACTTTACTTTATCCAGTGCGCATGACATGTAGTGCGAAGCGTTACTACTAAACTAAGTCAGAGTACTTTTGCAGTCGTAAATCATTTCATTAACACGTTGTCGTAAATAATCAAACTCACTGGGTGAAGTAAAGTTGGTACACAGTAATTGCCTAATATCAGACAGACAAGTTTATAACTATGATGTTACGATATTGTTGTGTGTGCTATTGCGTTATTTCTAATACTTGTCACGCTCACGAAACAACTACACGGTCACGTCAATGAACTGTGCTGTCAATTTGAAGTGACCAGTAAAGAATGCACGTTGCGTCGCCTCAACGAGGATGGATATGAAATATTAAAAGTTCTCATCGTCAACTTCACTCATTTATAAATTTCACGCCTAGTTAAGAAGTTATTACACTGTACTCTGCTGTTCAACAAAATAATTATTATACCATTTCAGGAGAACATCGCTAGCGTTAATGTGCTACACGTCTTCACTTTCAATGATAGACATGATAGTGTTTGTAAACGCTCAAAGAACATTTACAATATCATCATGTTATCATTTGCAGGCTTGTCTGTAGTGTTATGATTGAATCGACAATGACTGAACTTAACGTACGTGATTATTGTTATTCTTGCAGGCAATAGAGTAATTTGCTATGTTTTTATGCACATTGTTTTGATCATCACTGATAGTTTCAAACTAACTTACATCAAATACGCCGTCAAGACGATCATTTGCACTACATTAATGTTGACGATGAATATAAATCCTGGCAGTAGGAATGACAGTTTTACTTAATTACTCGAATATTAACATCTTGTACAGCAGATATGTTTTTACGAATTAGTTGATTAATGTTGTGCGCAAAACAGCAATAATGACAATTACGCTCGGAATAAAATAAAAAAAATTGCTAAAACTACTCACTAACTTTGCTAATAATGATAGAGATAGTTATAAGTAGATTATTTTTCTAGCTTATAATGTTTTGATATAATTACAAAAAACAAACTTATAACACTAAGCTAAGAAGTACGTTTAGTAGAAAAGGGGAAAAATGAATGTTTGTAAATAGAAAAAAGAAGTAGGGTGTCAGTAAGAGCTATACAGACAATGCATTATTGATTAAAACAACCTCAATCAATCATTTTCGCACACTACAAAAATAAAAAATAGAAAAAATGGTTAATTTTAAGGATTGTACAAAATATCCTAGTGTACGCTAGGGAAGTAAAAGAAAGAAAAGTACACTATTCATTAAATTTATTCCGTTAACCGTTAATAGAGGAGTGTCTGCCTCTTTTTATTTACAATGATTTTACTGGAAATTAATTAATTGCCTCAATTTTCATAATTTTACTGCAAGTATCATTGTCATTAATTTAATGTACCTGATTAACGTCTTTATTGCCATCATTATCACTGTTTGTACTCACTTTCAACAATTCTGCACGTTTCAACTGCTCATGTTTCAACACAATTACAATTATAATGATGAAAAGCACTGCTCATACTGCAGCATCGTAAAGTATTTTATGCAAAAGAGTAATTACTGTCATCTACAACAAAATGCACATCATAACTCTCATCATCATGAACAAGCTTACTTGCCAATAAAGTGGTTTTGATTTGCAGTTATTTGACATGGATACGTTTCACACTACTAGTGCATGATATGATGAAATTCATGGGTAAACAATCAAAGATGTAAACCTGTAGACTATGTTGGTAAATGGCAAAACATATAGTCCAAATAATATCAATGCAAAAATAATATGTTCCGTAATATATCGCATAATAGTTTTATGATGACTAAATAAAAACTAAATTGTCATCCATGTGCCATCTCCAGAAGATGACATGCGACGTCAACGTGTAGACGTGCATCACATCTCTTTCATGCCCGTTCATGATCAGACTGGAAAAAATCAATTTCAGATTTGTTAATTTTGAGTTGAATCTTCTCGTGGTGGTGTAGAGCTTTTTGTGCGCTTATCATGCAATTTTCCGAAGTCTGTACTGCTGTGTTGTTATCTGTCACTATGCTCCCGTAGTTAATGTTGTGATATAAATCTTGTTCGTAACACAATGACGGCAATAATTGTTTGCGCAATCGTAATGAGCGCCTGCGTTACCATGGACGTTTCACGGTACAACAATCACAATCCATAAAATGTTACATAACAAAATCTAGCTATCGACAAGAAAATGCCTAGCAAATATTTTATTAACACTGGAACGTTTGCACAAGTAAATTGCAATAACTTGTAAAATCGCAATATATATGGTCAAGTGAGTTCTGCGGCTGAGTTGTAAGCACGACAAGCAGACGACACAATAATTAGATATACCTAAGACATTGACATTTTGTAAGCTACATCAAGAGTAGTAATGATTATATATTGTAATACTCTTGTATTGTACAATATTGCATGTTTGATGACCAAAAGCAACATTTTAGCTAAGTGTACAAGATAAATAGAGAACAATTGTAGAAGTTGGGCACAACTACTTACAGTATTTGCACCACGTCTTAGGCATTGCTAACGGTAACTATTTTACTACTACTATTACTACTATTGTCATTACCAAAACTGCTACTGTTACTGTTACTACTTTTGTTGACTTATCTAGTTATGTTTTAGCGATCTAGTAAAATGATCGTGCAGGTCAAATAACGCTCCTTTCGTAAATCATACACAACAACGAGCTCAGTTAAGTAGATGCGAAAACATATACTACACAATGTCTGTTGACATACTTTTGATTTGAATAACGTCAATCAGCTGTTATTTTATAAAGGTAGTCACTTGTCATAGGTACGGTTTTCACGTCGTGTCAATTAGTAAGTGAATATATTGTTGAATAATAACTGCTAATGGAGCGTTTTAGATGAATGCTCTTGAAAATGTAAAACTCGACAGTGTGCTATTGTGTGCATTGTAAAAAGCTATCATTGAATTGATGTCATTTATATTGTAGAATTAAGTCGATAACGGTTAAATATTACTATAATTACTATTAGGATAATAACTGTTATCATTACTGGTGTGCGCATAGTAAAAATTTTCTGAAACAGAAGGCGAAATGCACTGAATAATATTGTTACAATTTATAGGACTAACATCTTCCTTCTCCGATTTGCTGTCATTGTACTTTTGATGTTGATGACTGAATTATCACTATATTGCTTAACAAATAAGCCTTGATAAGTCATCACAACTTTACAAATGCTATACATGTAAAACAATTCGTTTGGATAAGTTATAACCATCCTAATGGTCATCAATATTATTAGAATTATTATTATCATAGTTAGTTGTATTTGTATCATTTACGGTAGAAGTAAAGTTCATTGTCACTGTTAATGGCATTACGTCAATTTATATCGTACAATTACGTATGGTAATGTCAAAAGGTAAAACAAGACAGGGTACATAGTCAACATTTTGCTAATTACGGATACCATTTGAATAATTTGTTAAGATAGAGTCTACCTTTTCCAAGTATCGCTACACGTACAAAATGTAACTACAATATAAAGAAGAGTTTACAATTAATGCATTAGGTGCAGTCAACACAATTTGCTGATACTCGTGCTTTGACGCTTGTATATTCAACGAAGTGTATCTACCAGTAGACGTGATATTTGTGAATGTTGATATTTTACTTAATGAGTTTTTCTTTCTTTATTTTTCAAATGGCAATATCGATTGTAATGTTTTATAATTTTACCTACTTTGCATTCTATCGCTTTTATATTCGTAGTGAACATGATCATGATAAATAAATATATCAGAATACTTGTTATTGCCATTTCGCCTTCCAAAATCGTTTATGACTTGCCAATCGAACGATGAAGTATATAATGTGCCGTTACAAGTAGGAGTTTATACAACGGTGAGTAAATATGAACAGGTGATCGGTATCAGCATAAGTATTATCGCTGAAACAACAACTACAATAACTCTGGCCGACTTTCACGATCACGCAAGCATTACTGTTATAAATGATGCGCTACTTAAACTAAACACTAATCAGCCAGTAGTAAATTGGTAGAAATGAATAACTACTGCCATAATATACAAACACACACATAGCTTGCGTTAATTATTACGGAAAAAATGGTGATAACAAATTCATTGTACTACAAGCTTTATAGTTACAAACAGCAAACTCACTGTTAACACAATACAGATGAATGTGTTTATATCAGCTACTGTTACAACAATTGGCATCGTAATTTACAAGTCCTATTCTGTTCACTACCAATAGTATATAAAAAGAAAAACTTTATTAACTTTACACTAAATCAATTGCGACGTGGAGTAAATTCTTTCAGGTTATAAACTATTTTATTTTAGTTGCAAAAAAAGTGTAAATACACAAATTTCTTTTTTTATGTATGTTATATTTTTGATTATATGAGGTGGGTTTAATATGTATTTGAAATCATAATAATTAAGAATAAAGTCAAATCTAGCAGAAGAGAAAACAAAAAATTTGTTTTGTTTTTTTTTTGTTCACTGTGAGTGTGGGTATGTTAGGTTATGTATAAAAAGACAAAAGAAATAATCAAGGCTTTGTTTTATGTAAGCAAATTTTGTATTACATTTAAATTGGTAATGTCAGTAACAGAAAAAGTATAGTAAAGTTGCATATAAATAATAAATTATCACTTAAAATTTTTATGTAACTGTAATGATGAAGTAGGAAAAATAATTGCAAATGGCGTATGCTTTATCAATTAGATCATTTGTGAAAACAAGACAATGACTAATCAACTGATAGTGAAGGAAAGAATATATAGATGCAATATGAATCGATTTACAAATACATTACACACTCATTCCTACACACATATATATATGCACATGTAGCAACACGTGTGCTCATATATACCTTACGTAAGAACAGCAAAAAAAAATACGTGTAAATTTTCATCTATATGCATACATGTGTGTATGTAAAAACATAAATTTTTATCATATGTTATCGTTGAAGTCAGCTTTATAATACTACGCACACAATATTTTCGAACAAAAAGCTAGACATGATTGTTATTATATATTATTAGCAAAAAAAAAACAAGTAAGAATATACGATTAACTTTTATATTCAAATTATTATTGTTAATAATTGTCGTTATAAAGAACAGTAACAAATTGTTTTTATTATAGTGAGCACTCCATTGTGTTTTGAATTTCATCACACACAAGTGCATTGATGCGTTTCAACTAACTGCAGACTCTGCTCTAAGCTTGTTTGATGTGTTCAAAATCAATACTGGCAAGTTTCACATACACACTTCGCTACTTCTCGCCTTTTTCAACGTACGACCTCAAGTGTTGTCTTCTGTTCTTCACGATACGTTATGCTTCTTGATGTACAAATCGACACGCCTCATGATTTTGCTGACACCACTGAACTACCTACATCACCGGTAAACCACGTCGTCGCTGACGTTTTACCTACGTTGAGGAGCTGGACGTCAAAAGCTAACCACCAACTCTGTCCGTTTCCTACGTGGTGGACTAGCTTCCATCGACAATGATGTTTTCGTTTGGTGACTGGTAATTCTACACGTTAAATGTGAAAGCAGAATGGTGTGTGTTTACGTGTTCGTCATCAGCCATGCTCGATTAGGGACATAAGAGGGCAGTGAGATTATTTGGCTAATTGTGATTTCCTACAAGATGTGTAATTTCATCTCGTTGGCCTTCGTCTAGCATGGCAAGATCGCGAATAAGACGGATGTACACCTACACCTCATCCCCATCTCGACTTCACACCGCATTAATTAATCGATCAAGTAAAATGCACATCGCTTATAAATCATACGAGTTAGCGTCAAGCAGCTGTCGATGTCGTTTGTGTGATAACTGGGCAAAGTCGGTAATCGTGCATAGCAAATAAAATGCAAAGTGATCACGCGTTTGAAAGAGACTACTCTTGTTTTTCATCCGCATGCGTACCTACGAGTTGTTACTCATTGCAAACACATTTATTGCATTGACGATTTCAATCCCTAACGACGACGGGAAAGGGTGAAGTGTTTTTTCTATGTTAAAGAAAAGTACATCCAAGTTTCGAATCAAGTTGCGTGCTTCATTGTGGTCGACCAACACACAGTGCTGAGGTGAAGAGAAGAATCGAGAAACTTATTCCAACACTAACCGAATTAGCATCGGTGCACATAACCCACTCTTCAACCGAATGACAGTTCGCGCTTTATTTCCTAAACGCATTTCTAATATAATTAACTTACAAACAATTCGACGTATTCGCGTCAGGATAACGTTATAATACCGTCGTAATGAGGTAAAAATAGAACGTGTGTATTATGACGCGTTACGCCTTCGTGCTACAGAGTGGCGTGTGTGAGTGCGATAGTTCTAAGTAATATTTCGCATTGTAGATCACACCCACTCAAGTCACGGGAAAGGTAACAAGGATTCGCCATTCTTACCGACATCAATAATTTTTTATAAATACGTAAACACCTTAATCACAAGTTAATCTTCATTAGCCATTTTTCGCCGCGGTGAGTTAACGAGGTCAAAATTATTAGTGGTAAAGTTATCTTTTGTCGTTCATCTAGACTGTTGCTTGTTGTTATTGTTGTTAGCATTATTATTATTGTAATTGTTACTATTATTGTTGTAAAATTAACTTTCCGACTAATCAAATCGCTCACTTGCAAACTGCGATTACGACGTGCGTGAGAATTTTTCACTCGAACAGCGTTCATTCGGTACTACAATAACTTTATACTGGCATATTTTACTTTTATTATTACTGTTATTATTATTGTTATCATTATTGTTATTATTGTTTATACCACCATTATTAATATTATTATTGACATCTGTGTCGATAGTAGCAGTGTTGTTATTGATCTTGTTGCTGTTAGAAAGCTGATTTGATGCTTGTGCATTTACTTTCTACAATTTATCATTCTCTGTACTCTTACATGTTGCTATTTTATCATCTGTCATTGCTGAAACATTTGAAGACTAGTGAGTGGTAGCATTACGACGCAACTAGGCCGCAATATTTGTTGTGTGTAGTTTGATCTATGACGAAGACAAAGACGACGCCGATGATAGAGACGGTGGTGTGGTGTGGGCTGGTGCAGATAATACTATTCTTGTTTTCGCTATGTCATCATTGTTATCGTTCTTTGCGATTTACACTTATCGTACGCTTGGTGAACCTTGAATGGATGCTGTTGATGTTAAAGATAGAGCTGCTGCTGCTGCTCCTTTTTATCCTATTCCTGCTGAAATGGTTGATGTCATAATGGTCTACGACATAGATGTTAGTGTATTAATGATTATATTGCCCAGTAGAACTAAAATAGACTGTATCACTTACGGTGAGGTTAATTACGAGTCGCTATTGTTCTTTTCGTAACTGACGTCATCAAATCGTAAAGTGTCTTACGACTTACTAAAGTCAAAAGAGGCCTAAAAGCTATATTAACGACGCATAACAAATAAACGACGAAGTAGTGAAATGAGTGGTGGGAAATGACCAGTGCAACTCATTGCCTCCACACCTACACCTGTGCCATGTGTATTGAGTGAGTTGGAAGTAGTGCTCGTTTACTGGGAGTGCTTGAAAAAACTGAAACGCGACTTACTACTTCGTGTTGAATGCAAGTGAAGTTCACTACCGGAGTACGAGGATAGTGCACTTGTGCAGCTTACGGTGGGACGGTACAAATCAAAACACATCTTAAACAAACAATCCATCGTAATGAGTGACACGTTGACGTGGTCTGTGCCGCAGATGAGTGTTTTAGCCAAAAGAAGATAACCGTTTGATTTGACAAAACTAGCTCGTAATTTTTTGTTAACGTAAAGTAGAACAGAGAGCACACGCAGGGCAAAGACACGTATGGCTTCGCTATGATGATGGATGCCTTATATCAACATGAGCAAAAAAAAAAATCCATTTCCTTTAAAACTCGACGCGATCAGGTTCAATACGTTAGTATCTGCTCGTGCCACATCATATAACATGTGCATCATCTACACCTTTGCCACCTCATCATCAACTTCTTTATCGGGTGAAAGCAAAAACAACAGCGTCTGCTCCATTTACGTTTGCGTCTTGCACAACTTCTCAATTAGCAGCACCACCGACTTGACACACTCATGTGGGAGTCGAACACTCAACCGCAATATTTGATTAAATCGAGTAGGAACTGTCTTAAACAACATCACGTTTTACTCAACAAGTAGGCAATCACTCAGCTCACGTAAAATGCATCACGCCGATACCACACCAACAGAGCGTGATTGAGAGAGTCATGACAGGAGCGTGTCTAAAATGGAATGTGTGCTTTCGTGTGAACGCAATATCTTGTTACTTGCACGTGGTATCGCAGCAGACAACATTAGTGCAGGAAATTACGCAAAAATCTCATCTCACGACATCACCTACGCACGTAATTGCTACATCACACCATTACCTATTGACGATTACAGCTACTCGTTACTGGTGGACATGCGCATCGTGGCAGTAATAAAGCAAATGCACAGTTTTGCAATAACCTGTGCATTTTACAAGTGTCTAGACTAGTGAAGTGTACGCAAGGCTCAGTCAATGACATGATTGTTTACAAATACCTTTGCCGTGTTAGGCGCTCAAAATTAGAAAACCTAACGTACCACACAATGTGCACCCTTGTCAGGTAATTCACCACTCACACACGCCAGGGGCAACGCATGGGTTTACACGTTAGCATTGCTTAACATATCCATAGTATTTGAAATTGCTATACTGCCTTGAATAATTTTACTTGTAACTGGATTGATTGTACAGTTGCGTTTCTTGCTTGATGACTGCAAAAGTTATGTCTTTGTCCGTTATCGTGCAATTGTAAATTTACCAACAGATAAGTGCAAATCAAGTAAACTGTGTGCGTCCTCGCCGACTTGTGTGTATACACCGGCGCTGTATATCTTCATACACTACTTTTCACTTAGTGATCCTTACATCAAGTGCACATTGCGGAGAAACCCAATAAACGACTTGTCACTCTCACTTGAAGAGCCAATCGACAATGTTAGAATACGTTTTCGTGACACTTCTTTAGGAAATGGAATGCTAACCACGGTGTTTGACTTTCGACCATTGATGTAAACTGTCATGACGGACATGTTATGTGAAAGTGCCACATGAGCTCAACTGTCAATTGCAAATTAATTATCATTGATCATTCATTACATTTTCTCTTTACCAGTACGAAGGCAGATTTGAAGCCGACAAGTACGATCGTTACTAACAATGTTGACCTGCACCATTGTACCACTGCTTTAGAGAAGTGAAAGGAGTGGACTTCCCTTTTTTCACACACACAGTGGGTATACTCATGCATTAAATGTATAACCATTTCAGCGGCCAGCAAACCGATCAGCCTCACACCATACTTGTCCATTTCCGCAGTAAAAAAGTGCAGCAGATGGCCGTTGCACACTGCTGACAACCTGCAGCAGCGATTACAAGATAACGATATCTGTCTGACACGCACTATGTTATTGTAGCACATTGACAAGTTGCATCAGTAAGGGTGTCATGTGTTATGGGAAGTAAATCGTCGCCAAATGGCATAACAAGGAAACGGTGAGCTGCATCGTGTTGGTGTTTAAGTTACTTTGAGGGGTAATGCATTGAACGTGTTGAACTATTTTAGGTGAGTGTTGCTATTATTATTGCTACTGTTACAATCCGTCATTGCACGTGCTAACTAATGTTATGTCAAACGATCGTGTAAAG
Source organism: Blastocrithidia nonstop (assembly GCA_028554745.1). NCBI lineage: Eukaryota > Euglenozoa > Kinetoplastea > Trypanosomatida > Trypanosomatidae > Blastocrithidia > Blastocrithidia nonstop. The sequence continues at coordinate 46,361 of JAQOTN010000008.1, forward strand.
ACACTATTGTGCTGTGCAGTCGCACACGCCATTAGTACCTCAAGCATATCATACTCACCTAGTATCGCTGCATTGTATGGATTTGCTGTACACAAAAGCATAAGAGTAACCATTTTGCTTCGGTAAACGCCTTCACTTAATATGTCATCGGTGTTGAGGCTCATGAAACAGGCCTGCATCAACGGAATAGAGTTCCTATTTAATATACATGAGCCTAATGATGAAGCGAAGTGTCACATATATGGTGCATCACTTGTCAGAAGAGTATCTCAGTGAGGCGGCAACGGCGTATAGTCTATTTTTTCTTTTTCATCTTTGACCTTTTTTGCGTTTTGATCAGAATTAGGGTTAAAAATTTACATACTTTAATTCTTTTTGTAGTTTAATACCTCACTACTTACGTCGTACGATTTAAATAGTTCATAATTAGCAGTATTACTGCTAACAACATTATTATTGATATTGTTGATCATATTATTATTATTAATAATGTTGCTATTAGTGTTAATCGTACCTTGTATAGTCACGTTATGCAGCAAGTTAGATGAACTATGCGAACAGTATTGTATTTGTTGCTTCAGTCGGCAACGAGTAAAACTACTGCTAGTACACAGTTAAACTAACGATTACACTAATTACGATTGTCAAAAAATTGCATTAGGCATCTTCACACTCATTTACTTTGTGCCTATCGCTACTGGCACGTAAATACAACTGGGTATAGATTTGAGTTCATCTATTGCACTTAGTCAGAGCCGGTAAAAGTTATAGCTGTAATTTTAGAGTACAACTTGCTTATTCCTGTCATTGTTGCGGTACAGTGCTGCTAAAATGGATATTCAAACAACAGACGGTATTTTTTTGACAGAGTTTTGTTGCATTGTCATCTAATTATTTGACTTTATTAACTTTGTATTATTTTTTTTACTTGAAATTGAACTATCACTAATCACTTGCACTTAATCGGTGCCATTTTTACTACCAGTATGACGAACAGCTTGTAGTTTTCGTGACGGTGGCGTAACGCACTAATTGAAATTTATAGACATATATTTAATAAATACACTTTACTAAATTTTTGCTCTTTAGCTCAATCAGTATGTTGATTAATCATTCTCTAATCTACTATTCTTACTATTATTATCACTCATACTATTACTAGCACTGTTCACACTTTCATTCTAATCACGTGCAGCTGCAATGATTATTTTCATTTCACACTTGTGTAAAGTTTTTAATATTACTAAACTTAAAAATACGTACAGCGAGTTATTAACTTTTTATAAGCTCGACAAGTTGGGTTAGGTGTGTGTACTTGTCGATAATTATTTACCGTGTAATTACACTTTTTTCGAGTTGTGTTAGTCAGAATTAGCATTCTATGTAGCAATAGTGGCCGTCTAAGCTGTCGCATTGCTTGTGGCTGCTTTTATAGTTTTTGTCTAGATTGACGGTAAAGAACTATTATTTGTAGATTTTTAAGTAATGCAATTTTCATCTTTTTTCACGGTGCTATTTGAATATACTTCACTAGACAAATCTATATTAGTATTACAATTATTTTTGTCGAACTATAAGATGGAAGTAGTTTTAATTTGTGTCTTCGTGTAGCAATCGTAGAAAATATTCAGCAGACTTGTGAGCATGATAGGATGAATTGTACTCATGTCTGTGATAACAGCAGCTGTCATTTAACGCTAACGTGGTGTCAAGGACGAAGATAAGAAAAAAGTAATAACAGATTACAACATACGAGTTGCGTAGATTATCTAAACGATATTATTGTCTACATTACGACAAACAATTCGCAATGCCTCAAAGCACGATAACAAATTAATCTCATTTAGTGGTTTGGGAACATATGATGACAACTACTTAGTAACATGACCACTTGTAACTGTCTTTGTGCTGTCTCATTTATGTGACTGCAAAAGAAGCTAATCGTTCAATAAGTTTAGTCATTACTATATGGAATCTTTAGAGTATAATTAATGCTTTTTGATTCAACACTATTAAATTTGTTTCGACGTAGAAATTAACTGTTATTGCTACCGTGTTAAATTATCACTACTTAATGTGATCAATCGGCGAAAGCGATTGACTGCGTGATACGCTAAATCACTCAAGTTGTCACGAGAAAATTTTTTGTGCATTGACAGGTAAAAGAATAAAAATGTGTATAAAGTGCACAAACTGAAATGAAAAATATGTGTGTAAGTAAAACTTTTTGGTGAAGTAGGCGAATCGTTTTCGAACAAATAGCAAAGTAAGTGCGATTCAAAACTTTTAGAAGGGTTTTTCTGACTGAATATTATTCGCTTCACTTTTCGTAATTTCTCTTTTCTTTTTCTATATATTACTACCGTGCGACTAATAACGTAAATAATAAGTATAAATGAAAATCGATTTTTTCAATCTGCTCTTTATATATATATATATATATTTTGTTTGTCTTTAACCAATATAAATTAATTAAGCAAACAACAAAATAAGTTTGAAAGTATATATATGTATAGCTTGCTTATTCGTATTTATATCAATAAGTTTAAAAAATTAATACTTTCTAAATGTTTTGTGTCAAACAAAATGTTGCATAAAAAGAAAGGGTAATTAGTAACATGTGTATTTATCAGCTTTTACATTTAAATTTTGTTGTCAATATTAAATGCAGGAAAAAAAACTCGGTAATTATTATTGCAAACAAAAAGGTAGCTTGAGTAACATCTTATCAAAGGTGCGAAGAAAAGAGAAAATGTAAAAATACACTTGCCAATGACGTGTCAAAACAAAGGGGGAAAAAAGCAAACATTTTCAAGCAAATATTTTTCTTTTCGGACAGCGGTGACGCATTTTTATGATCTCTATAAACGTCAATTGCATTTTCAATGAGCAAAATTATTATTATAAATTGTAAGGTAGTATAAAGAACACATATCTAATTGTAATAGTTGATTGTTCTAAACTTTTTAAAGGTATAAATTCTGGCCAAGATGGGAAAGAAAAAAAAATTGTATTATTCTAACGTATTTGATATCTTAGAAGAGAAAAAAAACTATTAAATATTAACTACGAAATTCTAACTTTAAGTTAACAAACCGAGCAACAAGCGTTCTTTGACTTTTTTTGTCTTGCAGTTGGCCTTTCATTGCTTTCCTTCTGCTCATTTTGCAAACCACTCTATTTTCTATCCTGTGGCAAAGTTGCTGTTGTTGCTATTGTTGTCGTTGTTGTTGTATGTTCACTTACACATGGCAAAGTTTATGTTAAATTCTTGCTCTCCTATTTCGTACACATAAATTATGCAAATGAATGTCTAACATTTGCGTCAGTAATATTAGCAGTATCATTGATGTACACATTATTGCAAGTTGACTAAATAAAACGTTTTGCAGTACAATGAGGTGCATTAAATTCTTTATTAACTTGATTATTATTAAAATCACCGTTATTTTGTTTGATTGTCATATTTTGCGCATTTGACTGGTTGCTGATATTTGTATCTGCAGAGTTTGTGCTGATCAGACAAGTATTCTACCTTCTATCTTTTCTTTACGCTAAAGTAGCAACGTTTATTTATTTTATAGTATTTGAGTACAAATTAACAGTTGGTCGTTTATCAGCCGATTTATCATAAATTCCATGAGTAGGTGTAACGTTGCAATCAATACCGTCACTGCGTTACATGTCATTCAGCTTTTTTTGAACTACTTAATTTGACGTTAGCGTTTGATCAGCAGCTAATTGAACATGTGTCGTTTCGTCATTCTATCTTCTATATTTAACCTACTGTGATTAACTACTCCGTGACTAAAAAGACGGTGACGATATGGATATCAGTTACTATTACTATTAGTCATAAAATAAATTTGGCTACTTCTAATGCTATTTTTGACTAACAATTTTTCGTTTTGAGCGAGCCTGTGACAGTTTTATATTATTACGTTTATCAACACATTTACTCTACTTCACGTTGTGCATAGCTTATTCACACGTGTTACGTGCGTCTGCACTGCTATTATGTTTCTTGCTTTTTCTGATGCTAGTCGATGCAGTATTTGACATGTTATGTTGCGACGACTAGTGCATCTTGCGCATTCGTGATGCGATAAACATGTGAGCATAGGATAACACTTTCTTTAGTGACGAGAGTGAAACACAGTTCGTGCACTGCGGGTCAAGTAAATCTAAAATGGCCTCGCACTCGTCACTTGATAAATGTTAGGCGCCATCAAACACTAAAAAACAAAATTATGATTTAGATATTACATTGTTGCCATGTATGTTTAAAAATTACAAACAATTTGCTATTGCCTTGCGTGTTATTTGTACTTAATTTATTTACTAAATCATCTGACATACACTGACAAATTGTCACAAGCAATAACTTTCCTTGCACGACATGGATAATTTTTAGTGGCAATATCTTAACATATTGTACGACGGGTAATAGCCGATTTCTCGCAAAGCACCTATTGCAAACTGAGAAGGTAATAACAAGAAATTACACTATTGTGCCAGCTATGTTTATTTATTAATTGAAGTAGCATCTCCTTGTCTTGCATACAGATTAAAAATCCGTTAAATTTTTTGTAGCTTGTTAGACTGCATTTTTTTTTGTAAATACTTGTTTGCAAATATTTATTACGTGTGTGGTATACAATGCAAACAATAAAAGAAAAGTATTTGGTAAGTCCGCTATATGCATATATGTATTGTGTTGTAGAAGATAATTGTTTGTAGAATTTATTTCAATTTTGAATATAAATATAAAATGCAATTTTTTAGCAGCAAATATAAAGTCATTAAAACTCAAGGTAAGGTATAACTTAGGTTCATAGTTTTATATTTGTGAGATCATGCACTCAAATAAACGTTAACATTACAAAAAAAATTATATTTTAATTGTAAATAATTGTATTATTTTATTCGTGGTGAGATACAAATCATCGACTTGATCGATTATTGACTTACTTTGTCATGGATGTGAATCAGTAAATATATATATATGACGTCAACGTGTAAAAAGATATAAGTATATTTTCATGACTGATGCAATGTATAATACACAATGATAGCTCTAGGTAAGATAATATAATAGCAAAAACATTTTTTTGGAAAAAAACTTATCATATTTTCTTAATGTACAGAAAATAGAATATTGTTTAAGGTAATGTACCAAAGTAACAAATTATTAAAATTATTTATTAATAATATTTTTAAAAATGTTGGTTTTTTTTTTGGGGGGGGGGGGGGGGCTTGTTTTTTTCTGTCTAAATGTATCACTACAATAAATTAATCTCTACGTTCAAATTGTATGAAGTAAAAACAGCCTCAAGCTAATTTTGGATTATGATTTATTAGTGAATTGCAATGTAAGTGAGCATAAGGCAATAATGATAAATTTGTTTATTAAAAATTCTATTATGGTAATTTATTTTAAAAAAATTATAAATAGAAATTATATTTTTTTGGAAGGAAAAAAATAAATTTATTATCTTGATTTGCTTTTTGCACTTGATGCCTTAGCTGATAAGTTTATGGTGTTTCTATAATTCGTAATCGCGGATTGTAATTGCCTCTCGCAGAGCAGCAATTTGCTCGCTTTGCATATGTATTGTATTGTCCTTTTGTGTCATTGTCACTAGTACCCTTTCATTGATCTGTTCAAGCTACGCATGATGACGCTGCTCGCTCGTCTGCTGCGCAATTTCAAGCTGTCTTCGTGCAATCTCTAACTCGTTCAATGTTAAATCTAATTGCTACTTAACTGAATTTACATTGATAGCATTTTCTCGCTACAAATCACTAATTTTTTTCTGTCAATCAAGCTACATGACATTGATCTTGCGTTGTCACTATAAAGTGTTACTCTTTATTGCTACATTTACAACCTAATCAACAGCATCGCATCGTACTTTCCACTCATTCATTTGCTTTTCTCTCTCACATAGGGTGTTATGTGCATGTTGTAATTGTTATTTTGCTAACTCAACTTCAACCCGAAGTCGTTCATTATCACGATTCAATTGTTGATATCTGTCTCGTAGAATTCCATTGTTATGGCGCGATGAGCTTAATGCTTAATGGTGTTACTTTTATAAATTATCTACTGCCTTTGCGATCGCAGCGTCGCGTTCATGCTCACACCGCCGTCTGATTTAACTTTACAATTAACGTAATTTTTTCATATTCTACACTTCCGCTGACTTTTCGCGTAGAACTAATTCACTTTACATTTTTTTCTTAATATTTTGTACTACTTCATTTGACTACGACGTCACACGTGTTACTTCGCGAGCTACTTATTCATGAAATGAAGCTTGAATTGCACTATACTAACTTTTTACTTTTAGTAGCTATTGATTGAGTTTACTTATCTAAGACGTTAACAAATTTTGTTGACCTTCGTAGAATTGTTACAGTTGGGTCAGTTTACATCGTTGCATGCGACGTTACTCATCCTGCTCACGTCGAAGCAAATCGACTTATTCGCGTAAGCGTGTTTCAAACATGGACTGCTAACGTGCTCGAGCAACTTACGCATCTTTCGCAATTTTATTCTTTAGCTACTCCATCGCAGCTTATTTATTGGATGTGATTTGGTCACGTATTCGAAGCTCATTTTAATATTACTAACGTAAACGTGCCTTTTCGGCTTTATGGCGATTAAGAAGTAGCACAATATCAGGCTAGAGCGACTGCAGTGTTGTTTACTTTATGCGCTTTGCCTCCGCAAGTTTTCACTTCTCGCGAGATGTCTTTTCCTGCGCCTGTCAGCGTGCTTTTAGTTGTGAAAGAGCAGATGTATTTGCTGACTCGATCTTTTGTCGTTCTTACTTGCTTTTAGCTATCGTTGAACTCAACTATTATTGAAGTTGAAGCACTTTTTATTGTAGCAGTTTTGTTTCTTATTTAGATTGAGTTAGCTCTAATACAATTTTATGAGTTTTACGTTTTACTTACGCACGTAAGCTTTACATTTAAGTGGAATACCGATACTTCATCCTAGCTTCACGTTCCAACTATTACGTCTGTCACTACTTTATCTGTTGAGTTAGCTCTTGATTTTTTTATCTTAATTTTCTGTTTTCGTGTTACAGGTTCTAAATCTTATCCTTGATAGCAGAATAAGTGCTGTGTACCTGTAATAAACCATTATTAACGCTTTGTAAATTTGATGACAATAATGAGCGTGACTTTATTCCGGCGTCAACGGCACCAGATCCTCCATTTTACACTACTCCTGTAATAGAATTCTTTTATTAATTACGGACACTTGTTCTGCTAGTGCAAATATTTTTATTATCAATCATTTGTTTTTAGCTGTGTCTTTACTACATTTTCTATGATAAATCAATGCTGCGTGCATCAACGCTGTTGCGTATATTTTATCGGTCTTTGCCAATATATTCTGCACGAGCGTTGTGGTCGTGCACGCATGTGTGTTATAAATAGGCAAGAATATTAGCAACTTTAGCCTAATTAAGCTATTTTATATCAGACATGCAACTGTCATGTCCATGTGTTTATGAATACAATGACATTGCTAGTAAAACAGATATTTTTATATATGTATATAATTAATTGTCGATATATATCGTTCTAAAATAAGATTATCCTATATTTTTTTTTTGGTAAAACAAATAAATTATTGTAAGTAAATTACATGAACATGTTATGAAATCTATAAGTAAATGACATTTTGCAAACGGTCTGGGTAGTAATTGATACTTTCTTTTTACACTGTCACAAAAAATATACATGTAAAAAGTAATAGTGTTTTTTTTACTAATATATATTATGCAATTATTACTTAGGAATTAGAGTGTCGATGTTACCCAAATGGCGCATGGTAGGCCGTCCATGGGGGCAGTGTCACGGTTCTACTAGTGATGCTAGGTGATTAATAATGTTTTGCATCACTTGAGGTGTAAGTGCAGTGCCGATCATAATACTACTACGACACGCTTTAGTTGCCATTGAATGCCACACCGCGCGAAGTGGGTTTACAATAGCACCATAAGTTGATAACTGTTAAATCAGCTACATTACATCACTAGGCTGTATGACATCATATGGTAACACTGGTACGGATTTAACTATTATTTGTGTCTAACAGTTTGAGTGCTTGTCAATTTCAAATCCTTGTTACATTAACTAGCCTTTATGTGCACAAGATAGCTCAACTTCAAACAGCTCCATTTGCACATTTACCGGTTTGACTAGGCGTTGTGGTTTAGCTTTATACGAGTGTAAGAGTTGCTAGAAATTGTACTTTTCATCAGAGGCGTGCTGATCAATTACAAATAAATCTTGATTGAACAAAGAAATTATAAAGCCCTGATTGAATTGTCCAATTACACGCATATTGTTAAATGAGCGTTTGTGAAAATAAGTGCTAAGCTAAAATTCACTTTGACTTATTAATGTTGAGAACGTTGCGTTTTGCTCAGAGGTTGTTGTTGTGAAGTTTAGTAGTGCTCCATCTTGTTTATTATTAGTGTTTTCTAACCTATCACATAGTGATTGGTGTGATTTACATTTTGCTGAAATAACCTACTAAAATGGGCAAAACAGAGTAATAATATTATTTAATATTGACTTTGTTAGTTACAATCTTGAGTATACTCCAGCTTTACGAGCAACATTGTCCTCATCCGTCATGAAGGATTATCGTTAACAAGTCATATTAAACGTTTATTATTAAGCAGGTGCAGTGATAGTTTACGTCGCTAACACAGTGCTGCTTAGTTGTTCATTATGCTCATTGACAACAATTTACGTCCTGGTCAACGTACAATTTGTCACCTAATCGTTGATTACTATTTGATTTTCATCCTACGCAGCAATATAGTTTGGGTCGGTATACGTCATGTAATGTGTTTGTGATTAGCAAGAAAAATTATTTTATGTGTGTCTATCTTATTCGCATACACATGATTTTAAATAACGATCATTTGTTGTTGTTGTTATTATTGGTGCTTATAGGGTTGATGGATTGTATTCCACACGTTGATATTTGCACTTTAATTCATCAGAGTATTAGCTATCACGCTCCACTTATTTTATCTTAGTAGGTACAACACATTGCATAAGAGCAGTATTTTCATTTCTGTACTCTGTCGTTTACGTATTCCCAGGTGCTAATTAAGTAGAACCCATGTGTACACGTTAACCGTTATGTTCAACAGCATTAACATTTTATGATCTGTCATCGTTTACCTTATCAATATTATTATCGAATCTATCACTACTTACATTATTGTCGTCGCAACAATATAAATACGGTGACAGTAATCGAAACGGTAAACCCGATTAATGTTCGCAGCTTTAAGGTGATTTGGATTACTAACGTGTTTTGATGTCGGTGTCGATGCGGAAAGTATAACGTGAAAGCACAGCACACGGCGCAGGTGCGTTGTCATGGTCAAACAAAGTTGAAAGTGCTGCTAAATTGTTTGTCTTTGCTTTTTATTGACGACTTGAATTACCAGATTGCAAATTATTTTTCTACATATTACGCCTAAATTATTATAGAGCAGCACTATAAACTTCGCGAGCAAAAACATCTTCATTGACAATGGCAACTTTCCTCTTATTAGGTGTTAGGTTAACATCAAACTAAAGACAATCATTTACGTTGAAGCGAAGAAAATACGACGGGTTGGAGCGTTTACACGACAAGGAGCAACATGCTGAGCAGGCATCATTGATTGCTTTTGTAATGATTGACAAATCAACTGCTCGTCCATTGAGAATAAGTATTTGCTAACTACTACCAGTGCGTTCAACATGACAAGTGTTTGTAATAAGACCGTCTACCTACCCGCACAACAAATTTCATTGTACTGGGTGCATCTGTGCCACTCGTACACCACCGTACACCTCCGTCACGCTACGCAGCAAATCACCTGAGCCGGTTGTAGATATCAGTGTTTGCACTGCTGCCTTTTCGTACTATTGATGTAGCACGTTCAATTTGACATTTGCATGCGACACGGCGTATTGACGCAACAACTGTACAGCTCTCGACATTTGCTTACGGCAATTTCTTTATAAATCTAGTCGACGCACAGGAAAGTGCTAAAAAAGATTTGTAATTATTACAGTTGTGCCCTTGCCCTTTAATGAATTTGTAAGTCGTGCTTATAATGTATGTTGTGAATCTTTCTTTCGTATCTAAACAGTATACGGCACACTATCCTATCACATAGTTAACACATCAACATAACTCATGGAAGCAAGAGAGTATAATGCCTATCCACGGAAACCAAGTGTATCAAAATGTGACTTTACTGTAAATTTGTCGCCTTCGTCGTTTTTATAAGTAGTTTTTTCATTGCCTGTATAATTAGTATTTATGCCATCAGCATTATCATGCACATCTTTATTACTATTTGATTAATGATACAGCTTTGTTGATACTCGACATGTGAGAAATGATGAATTTACTTACGTTCAAGCAGTTGTGTATTTGTGAGCATTTTATGCTTTGCGTGAAGCACGTTATTCATTTTGAGGATTACAATTACACTCTTGCATTTTTTATTATTTTCTCCTGTTTAGAGTAGTCAAAATATCACCTAATGCAATCCCCGTTCCATCATCTTCAACGCTAATTCTGTTCAGACCGAAATTATTTAAACGAACAGTAATGACACGACTATTGGCGTCAAGAGCATTTTCGATTAATTACTTCAATACACTACATAAGTCAGTGATAACCTGTCCTGAAGTAATTCGTCTTATGGTTGGTTTGTCTAACTTCGTTATTGAAGACATAATAATTTACGATATTGTGCAATCTATGGTATCTAATCTATAATTAATATATATACACGCTGGGGGAAAAAAAATAGTAGAGAGGTTATAATTCTAATTTTTTTAAAATATTTATATGGTATTGGTTATTTATTTTTTCTTCCTTGCTCTATGACCAGCCTATACATGCAAATTAAAATTTTTAAAATTATAAGGCAGGTAGTAAGCTAGGTAAAAATTTAATTTGTCTTCAAATGCAACACAGCGAAACAAAAAAAAAAAATATATAAAGCAAAAAAAATATTTTTTTTAGCAAAAAATTTGTTATAATTCTACAGATATTTTTTTTAGCAAAGGTATTTGTTACGTTATGTTATACATGTTTTTTTTTAATCAGTAATATCACATGAAATAAACATTAAAAAGTTATTGAGGAAGTTAACATTTTACTTCTGAAAGTTTGATTTCTTAGGAAAAAAACGAATAAAATGACAAAAGTATAAATATTGAACAAAAAATCATTAAATAAAAGTAGATTTACTATTCGTGTAGAGAGATTCGTCATTTGTACAGTTAACATTTTTGCAAACTAGGTCCTTAATCCATCTGCTGCATTGCTTTATCAGCTGCGGTTACTTTACCCTTCGCCTTGTCACTTCGAGTAGTGCGATCACGACGCTACAAAATGGCACGACGGTGATGAGAGAGTTTCAGTTTTGTGATTTCTACATTAGAAGGGTGAATGCCAACTGGAACCGTAGACCCATTAGCCTTTTCACGGTTTACCTTGTCAATGTGAATGACCCATTTCAGGCGATAGCATGCCGTCACCTTACCTTCACGACCTTTGAAACTACCTCGCTTCACCACCACTTCATCATCTTTGCGCACTGGCATGGCTCGTACATTGTACTTGGCCCGAAGTTCCTTTGACAAGGGAGCACTCATCAAAATACGACGGATATGACTTGGGGCCTGGAAGTGAGCACGACGGGCCTTCCGGCGTGATCCACACTTAATGCTTGCCATTATTCTTAATACAACTATTACTTTACACAAATAACTAAAATTATTTTGCAACACAAACACATAAATTAAAGAGAATATATAAATGTAACAAAATAGCGCATAACATATATTTATAAAATGTGATGCAATACAAATAAAAAAATTTACATACATTTAACAGCTACAATATAACTGCTTGCTTTATCTCAATACAAATTGCTGTTTTATTGTTCAGCTATGTCATTTTAAATAAATAGTTGTTATATTACTTTCAACACCAACAAGAATGTTTTATATTAAATGAAGAGATTTGTTAACTTTGATAGAATACACAACTGAACAGATAATATATATTTTAATCTTTTATAAGAAAAGCACATTCACAAAATGTAATTGTAATAATATGTTAATGTTTGACTTTTATTAAATTTGAGTTATCAATTCAAGATGTGAATAAGCGCTGTCATTATAATAATTTGATATAATAACTTCAACAGATCATGATTACTGTTTTTGTTTACAGGTAGACAGTAAAGCACTAAAATGTAAATGTGAAGAAGAAAAAGAGATCAATATATTTAATTGTAAAGTCTAAGCAGTATAAATCAATTTACTCTATCAGCCAGCGCATCTACGCAAAACGATATAATCCTAGTGGATTAAACTAAACGGAAATACTTTTTGTGAAAAGTAAAGAATAGCTCTTTGCTCGTTAAACAAAATGTAACGTTGTACATATTGCATTCGGAGTGATCACTACAATATTTGTTAATAGTTAATACTTATATTAATTTTTACAGAGGCTTAATTAAATTGACGGTAAGTGCGGATAAACTTTATGAGTATGATTTCTTGGTTCACGTTTTATTGCGCGAAAAATGAAAAACGTTCAGGAACGCAGCGCTGAGTATGATAATGATATGCAGGTAAGGACATAATTAAATCCTTGCAATCAATTTGCAAATTTTACACAATAAACAATTTTTGTTTCGATGATGAACATTGGTAAATCACTAAGAATTAAGTTGATTATTATACCGTAAATCCGTCTTCTCTTTGCAATTTACTACGGTTAAGGAAAACGTCATGCTCACATGTAGAATGACGACGAAATAAATAAATATGAAACGCACGCAATAACTGTCAAGCTTAAATAGCTGTACACTATATTAAAAGTAAGGATTTGCGTCTGGTATCGTACTCAATAACAATAATTTGCAACACAGAATAGTGGATGTAAAAAGTGAATAATAAAGGTTCCAAGCGTTACTCATCGATTGACACCACCTATTATCTAAAAAGCAGAAAAATATGATTATAGTGTCATGTATTTTAGAATAATTAGTCTAACTTGATAGTCTATTTATATATGTTTATGTAATTTCCGCATTGATAAAGTGGGGTTTTTTTAAAATATTTCAACAATATTGAAATAATATTATTTTTTGAAATTGTTATTTAAAAAAAAAAGGTTGCTAGTACAAAACTTTCGCAGTAAATGTTAAATAGTACACATACAACTCAACATTGAATAAAGAAATGTATATACTTAGTTATAACAAAAAAACTACATAACTATATCGCTTATAGCACTCTTAATTTTTTTCGGTGATTACCTACTTTAATTTTATCTTCTTTTATGTTACATAAAACGTGTTTTGTTAAAACTGTTTATTATTTTTATCTTTTCACTAAAGAAAATTGATCACCACACAAACGGACCAAAAATAATGTATAATTTTTCACTGAATGTGAGAATAGTCATCACATTTCAGCTATCTATGTTATCTATGCTTTATATTTATTATTATTTTTTTTTGGAAAAAATATGTCGGTGAACAATCTATTTAAAAAAAAACCTGGTTTTAGCTAAAGTATTGCAATAATGAAATATATATAAATATATATAATTCTATTCAATGTTATTTTTGTTACTCTATAAACTTTTTTCATGAATGAGTTATCCATTAATTCGTCTCTTTCAGTGTGATGTGCTTATTACACTTGTGAAAAAGTATTTGTCGACGTATTTGTTTTAATTGACGTGCTTGATCTTTAATTATAGCATGATTATTATTTAGGTTAGCTACCAGCATGTTATGCTATTACAACATCTACCTTTGCTAAAGTTAGGCCGCAGCTATTAACATAATTAACTAGTTAACTGACATTGAACTTTGATGATTTTATCTTATGGCAGTGTTATGTTTTCTTTGACGCACAAGAAGAGATTTGCTTACTTGACATTATTTTTTCTATTATATTTTTGCCTGCTAATGATTGTACTAAAAAGCATCAACTTTCTTATCACATTCTTTGTTAAATTTGCTCTTTAATTAGAAACGTTCACTTTTATCGTCTGTCTCAAAAGGAGAAAAAGTTTTGTCAAAGAGAGAATGCATTTTATTCTTAATTAACAACTTCTATGGCAGTATATCTTTTTGCTTTGTTATCTTAGTGTCCTGTTTGTCAAAAATGAGAATATATACTAATTGCTAAATAATGAATAATAAAGTTTTACTTAGCGCTGTTTTTTCTTTCTTAATATTTAACGCATACGCGTGTATGTTTTTTTTTGTAAAATAGAATTGATAAATATGTAAAAAATGAAAAATTAATAAATTATCAAGTAAAGATATCAAAAAGTAATTTAATTCAGGAAAAAAAAACAATTACAAAAGTAAAATAAAAAAGGAAAAATAAATTAAAAGAATGTTTTCTTTTTGTTATAATATTTCAAACACATTTCATCTAAATTATACAATTAATTTTTTTATTACCTACCTAAAAACACGTACACTCCTAGCACGCATAAGTGGTGAGTAACATCATTTTTTTTAAATGTGTCTAGTTATATGATTATTAAAAATCCTACTTATTATTATTAATTATTGTTGATTAATTAAAATTTGAAAAAAAATTAATTTGTTTTTATAGGAGAAAGAGATGTGATGATTAGTTTATGACAAAAAAATCAAGTATATAATAAGCGGAAATGCTTTAATTAATTTCAATAAATTTTAGTTTACTTAGAGTTAAAAAAAAAAAGTATACATAAATGTAATTACAATAGTTGATATGTTGATGGGGTTTTTTTATGAATTAATTCCTTAACTAGACTTCTTCCACACATTTACTAAGTTGCTTCCTAAGCACGTTATAAGTACAGAATGTGGGTACTACTATCCTGCAAATGATTTTTCTTCTTTAATAGCGCATTTCACAGCAAAAAACGTATCCATCAACAATACGGCAGATAACCCACTAGGCGAGAGCTGACCAAAGCGTACAGTCGACACCTCATCTGGTGATAGTGCCATCAGAAGTAGTACTAACATTTCATGATGACTATCAACGCATCCACCACTGTAAATTTGATCTAACAACAAGTTGGCTGCGCGTGTACCGACGCTTTACGACAATTATTGCGACATTGCTACACTTTACTGTGACAGCACGCATAATTTACTTGTAGTCTATGCTACTAAGACAACACCATACCCACTTATGTTTTCATTCTTGTTGTCGTTTCCACCTTATATATCACAAACAATGTACACGTCAGGAATTATGTTGAGTAGTACTCCTTTAGCCGTTGTTGCAACACGCTGCGGCAGATCTGCAGCTGTTCGACTGGCAAATGCTATTCCACGAATTCGTCGCACACGTCCGCGCTATGTCGCACATGCGCTACTTAAACGGCGTATAGCATTTACCGTCAATTCTACCATACCACCCCCACCTGGAGGAGCACCACGACGAATCACTCGAACATGCACATCAACTCCAAATAACTGCAACCAACGCGTGGTGACAGTGCGTATCGTATCAACAGATAAGTCAAGTTCACTTTGTGTGCAGCCGACAAATGTGATCTTCGAGTTGTACTTTGCAAATGGCAAAAGAAGAACAGCTGCTTATATAATGTACGAAACACAACGTTCAGGTGGTACTTCATGTGTAAAGCAACCACCAAGTATAACTCCAGGATAGAATGTAAGTACGGTATTGTAATTAGTACATTGAAGTGATGAACCACTAGTTATTCTATCAATAAATTTAAGAAAATTGGCCTCATACACATTCACACCCATCGGATCTTCATCAGCATGAATGTTGGAAATACGTATTGCCTTTTTAGATAACAAACTACATACTATGTAATGTCTGAAGAGACTGCAACCTTATAATTACAACATATTTTTGTAGAAGTTTGATTGATATGATATTATTATAAGAATATTTTAAAACCTTTAACCTTAGATTAGATATCGCCTCAGCAATAAAAATTGCTACAGCAAAATATCTATAATAATTAAATATTTTTTTTTGATTTGAATTTCAGTAAAAAAAAGGAATTTATTTCAACGTAAAATAGAAAATTTGAAAAAGTGTATAAAAGTAGTAAAATTTTTTTTAAATTAAAAATAAACCTGTAATTAATACGGCAAGAGCAAAAAAGAAAAATAAAGTATTCAAGATAATCTGATTGAACACAAAAATGTACTGAACGTAAGTTTAACGTTTTGCTTAATATTTTTGTTTATAAAAAGAATAACAGGTATAATTAGTCAATTACAAAACAAAAAAAATGCTTTACACGGTAACAGTAGAGTGGAGAGTACCTATAATATAAACAACATGATCGGCACAACCCAAAAGAAAAAGAAAAGAAACAAATACACTTACTCAAACTCATTAAAGCAAAGACATGTATTTTGAGTACACAACACACTTCTTTTTTTTTGATGAAATAGTTGTTTATGCGACATACTTTACATTGCAAAACATTAATGTTACAATAGTTAAGCAAATTTACGTATATGCTTTGATATATACTTTAAATATATATATATATATATATATAACTCTCATCTTACATACTTGCAGGACATGTAAATAGATATTCAACTTATTACTTGCAATTAGTTATAAAATAAATAACTAAGTTCTCATATAAACTCTGCATTATATAAAAATACTAATTTACTTAGCGCCATAAATTTCCACTTTCAATGTTACTCAAACATTTATCATTGAACTGGAAAAACAAAAAATTTTAGTCAGCGAAATAATTATAAGTAAACAATTTTGCACTAATTTTAATTTATAACAAAAGAGAAAAAAAATGTGAAAACAACTTATTATTTTTTTTTTTTAAAAGAAATTCTATAATTATATATATGTATATATAATTCTTAATTCAATTTTTTGCAAACAAAAACATATCACTTAATTTCGTACTAATAGATGCATAATCATTTTTTGTTCATTGTTGCAATTTATACTTTACGCTCCGGATAATACAATATTTAGAAAATATTTATAAGAACAATAAGTACTGGCAAACAACTATGTTTGAAATGAAAATGTTTAAATTGTAACGGTATAACATAAATATGAATTAACTGCAAAGTGTAGCAGCTACAAATGAGCAAGTGAGTGTGTGTTATATTCAATGTTTTGTCATGTTTTCGCCCTTTTAATATCACACATGTAAATAGGAAATAATTTTCATTTCTGAAACACAATAACTCATAAATTAAACCTTCACTAAACTGTACAAAAATTGAAAATAGAGCGGGAAAAAAGAAAAATTGAGTAGCTATTTACCTTTATTGTGTGTGACGTTATACATCTTTTACGTAATATTTAAAAAATAGTATAAGCTCACAAAATATTGATTAACATTATTTACATTTTTGAATATTTCTTTTATCTACTTTTAATGACTCCATACGAGCATCCTTAAAAAATTAATCATTTTCTTTTTTTTCCTATTTCACTATGCTGATTTACAGAAGATTGTCGATTTTGCATTGCGATCAATCCACGTTCATCAGATGATAAAAGTATATCTTTACTTGCACATTTGCCAAATTTCTATTCATCATATCCACTTGACACGGACTAGTAAAGACGTCAAGGCATCGGTATTATATGCGATTTCGCCAATGTACACAACTACCCACACTAGGTGACAATATACTCTCGTTTAGGTGCATTGCCATGCTTGCAACCAACTCTGTTGATGCGCTCTATCACATCATAACCAGCAATTACCATACCGAATACCTAAGGAGTGTAGTCACCTGACGAAACGTGAATTGCAAAATTAGGGCTCTCCTTGTTTTGACCATACGAAATTGCAGAAAGTGCTCCTCGTCAGCCTCCAGCACTGTCATGTTAAGTTGGTAAATAATGAGCATTAAATCCGGGCACATCATGTGTCATTTCTCGTCCTTCACCAAAAAGCAAACAATGATTTGGAAAAATAGCAGTCATGCGCATTCCACGAAATGAATTAGCACTACCGCCACTTCCGGTACATTTACGATGAAAATACTAACAGTACAAAGGGCAATCTTACGTAAACAAGCCGATAACAACTCGTCCAATATTTACCCCATTTTCACTAATATCAAAATACACAACACTACCTATACGTAAATTAGGAGGTACATTAGCAACTCCACGTACACGTTTCTAACTTGCTATTCGTGTTTTGTAAAAGATTAACACGATAACAAAAACTAGTATCGATATGGCTAATCGTATTAACACCTGCAACATTCTGTAACGGCGTGCATGTTATTCGCACCAGGCCATCATAAGTAATTCAATTTAAGTCAAAACTTTGACAGGTAGAGGAACTTATTCGATCAGTGTCAGTGGTAGTTTGTGAATACGCGTAATATAGTTTCCTGCTTCGTCTTTTACAATTATAGCTTACTACTTAAATCCTTACTAAACACATTCTGTGTGTTAGTCAATTTAGTTATTACTATTATTTTTGCTGCTACAAGTGGTAGCAATTGTTTTGTTAGCATGCTGTTATGCTGCATTCTGCTATTACCGTTAACTTGCTTTTTAGCACGAATTAATCTTAACATTTACCTCGTGTCCATCATTCTACTTTGCTAATCTCACTTTAGAGGTGTGAAAACTACCTAGCGAGGTTGCAGTGCTACAAAATGATCTCAGTGTAAAAGATTTATTTTCATGAAAACAGCTTAATTGTTTTTGACCAACTGAAAGAATGTTTCTAAAGTTACGCGAGAAAGGTAAGCGACAACCACAACATTTTCTGCTAATACAGTTCATGTTTTATGTGCTTAAACGATAAACTTGATTGTTGCTAACTTATGTATTAGCTTTTTAATTTTAATGATTTGTGTATGTGTTAATTTTGCGAAATCTTCCACTATTTTTACTTAATCAACTGAAGCGATAACTAAAATGTAAATTGTACCTTAATTTGCGATAAAAAAAAATAAATTTAAAAAATAAAAAACATCAAAGAACGCAAATGCAGCAGTAGGCTATACATCATTTCGTGCAATGCCAGCAAAGATTATCTTGAAAATAGTAAACGTTGTAAAATAAATTTAGTGAATGCTTATTTACTTATAATTATTTATTAATTAATGCAATTGATGTCAATTATACTTATTATGATTACTAAAAGTTACATAGGAAAAAAAAATAGGGGGAAATAGTGGCAATATATGCATGTAAAGAATACGAAAACTAACTTACAAATAGCATATTTATTTATTATTTTTGTGAAACATATTTTCTTACAAAGGTGATGTTATCTTGATCGACTTAGGTAGCACACCATAAAAAAGAAAGAAGAATACATCTTAGAAGAAAAATATATTTGATAATATACTGTTCACCAAAAGTTTTACTACTTCCATTGCAATTGTGAGGGGGGTGTTTAGTGTAATTTGTTGACATTGACGTTTACGCTTGTAATATATTTGACAACAAATCCATGTAATTACAACAACATTTTGCTTTGATGGTTGTAAACATGTAAATTATTACTCTTCTATCAATTTTGACATAATACAATTAGTTAAATAACAAGCAGTAATATATATATATATATATTGGTACATAGTAGACGTTTAGAAAAAGGCTAGTTTATAAATCATTGTTTTTTGTTGATTTTCAATATTTGTTTGAGCTACATAAACATAATTTACTATCTTCATGACAAATAGTCTACAAATCAGGTCGGTTACTTTAGTTGAATGTGAATTTATACAAATGTTAGTATATTATGTAATTTGCTATGCATACGGAAAGATAGCAGCAGGGAAATCATAATTGTTAATTACATATATATAATGTCAAATACTAATATTATTGTTATTATTAGAAGACAAAAAATAATACTACGCGTATAAGAAATTGCAAACCTAATTATGCTGTTCTTTTCTAACTTCTTCACGAAGAATAAATATATATTAAATAAAGATAATTATGATTGTTAAATAAACAAATGTTATGTGTCTGGTTTACAAATTATGTTACTTCTTGAAGTTAACCATTAATTTTACTAATCTTTCTCTGGCTATCAAAAGTTTATGATGTAAAATTATCACGAACGGGGTCAAAGTACTAATGCCTCATCGCATCCGCAGCTTGCAGTCGCTATGTGTGATCATACCTCAGTAAATGAGATAGAAAATCTAATGCCTCAGGTTGACAAAGATGGTGATTTTCTTTAGTGACGAATGCAGATCAGCTCCGCTTGGGATAACTTGTTACCATAGATTGGAGTTTTGACGGTAGTGTCAAATTGTACTTTCGCAAATACTAAAACAAATCTTCACTGCCTAATACCTTAACAATTCGTACTAGTTGATCATCATTGTCACGACCACGGAAAAAGGGTTCACGCATGAAAATAATACCGGCTAACATACATCCAAGTGATCACATGTCAAGACGATAATCATACATCGAAAGATCAACTAGCAACTCTGGGCCTTTGAAATAACGTGAGGCAACACGCGCATTGTACGGAGTCGAAGGGTGGTAAAATTATGCTAATCCTCAGTCAATCAGTTTAAGTGTTCTTAGTTTATGATCTATACATATATTGTTAGGTTTTACATCTCGGTGCATAATACCATGAGCGTGTGCATAGTCTAATGCTAACAATACCTGAAATATGTAATGACGTACATCAATATCTGTAAATGTTGGGAAAAGAGTGCGAAAATCAGCTGTTTAAACGTACTAGAAAATGAATGATGGTGTTTTACTATTAGGATCACGAACTACATCATACAACTAGACAATATTTGGTCCTCCTTTTAATGTCTGTAGAACTTTTAGCTAACGTAAAATTTTACGCTTTTTCACTGGTTTGAGTACTTTGACTACTACTCGTTTGCAAGATAACACATCTATACCAAGAAAAACATCACTATACTTACCACGCCCTATTTTGTGTTCAAGCTAATATCGATCAGGTGAGTTCCACTGTACAGTTAACAAGTCATAGTCTCAATACTATCGGGGTTTATTAACGTTGACGTTGGCATACTGATGCTAAACTTAGCATGAGTCTTAAGAAGAATTTTCCGTCATTGTACACTATTTAAATGAGGAAGAAAAAAATAAATATTATTTTCTCAATGAGAAACAAGTGAAAAAAACTTGTACTTATAGCGTTTTTACTTTATCCTACTTACAGTTTAGTATTTTAAGCCTTTGTTGAGTTAACGAAATAAGGAAAAAAAAATTTGAGATTGGATATAAGTTAATAAGCATACGCATAAATACATAATCTTTTTACTATCACTTACAACTGGTTTTTTTTATAATTGCTTTTGTTATATTTACATATAAGTTATTATAATTGTTTTAAATAAATCTGTAGATATAAATATATATATAGTTAGATATATATATGCATACCATAAAACAACAATAAAAATAACATACTTAAACGTTGTCACAAGAAATAATTTACACAGATGTGTATTTGTGATACTACTTTGCAAATACACATTAAACGAGTGATTTTAGCAAAATGTAAACAACTATTTGCTATCAACTGTTTTTGTTCGATTTATAAATTGTTTCATCATCATTTAAAATGTCAGTACAATAAAAGTATTTGATAGTTTAGTGGCATAAGAAAACATGATTGAAACATAGTCTTCAATAAATATTGCTTTTAATATTGTTGTTATTATTGTTTTTGTCTTCTCGAGAAAAAAAAAAGAAAATAATAATAAGTGCAATAATAAGTAGAAAATAAAGAAGTTGATTGGAAAAAAAAACAAATTGTAGTCATTAAAATGTTTATACAAATAGCAAACAATAGGCAAAATTCAATTTACTAATCGTCTACGATGTGCAATTTGTTTATAATTCGTTCAATTTTGTAGAGAATATAGAATAAAACAAATACTATTGTGTTCATGCGAAAATTATAGCATCTACTCGCTATAAACAGCTACTTGTGATCAATTATTTCTTCGCATACTGATCTCAAATTTGATTACAGTAAAACATGCAAAGACTTAATAAGATATCACGTGTTGTAAGTTTACAAGTTTATCACAGATAAATAAATAAAGACTGTATGTAAAAAATTAAAATAAACAATGAAGTGATAAAAGAAAAAATAACCCGATAGATTATTCTCGTTGAGTGTTATGATATTTTTTTTTAATGTGTGTATGTGTGAATTACCTCAAAGATAATTTTATTTATTTATTTTTGAAACTCTTACGTTTGTCTACATGATACTTTTTTTTATTTTTTGCTTTATTTCAATATTATTACTTTCTCATCTCGCCTATTTGCTCGTTTTGCCACGGGTGCATGTTCAAGTCCTATAAAGGCTGCTTTTAGTGGCTCTCGTTGATTTGGTTCAAAGTATTATTACCTGCAAAATGTCCTCATTTGAAATCGAATAGGTTGCTCCGGCTTGAGTTGCTGCACTCTATTTTCGCGAACAAGACACACCTTTCAGTCCGCCACAGTTGCGTAACTAATTTCCAATTTGGCGGCAATGCGATGAAGTAAACTATCTGGTAATTATGTTGAGCTAATATACATGCTAAACGGCTCACTGTGCGTTTATACAGCATCTTTACGATTACGAGCTAAACAAAAGTGACATACTGGAATTATTATTTGTTATGATAAAGGTATGTTTGATATTACATCTGGTCTTCGCTCAATCCTGTACTACGCACTTTCCTAAAACGTGTCATTCTCAAAACGAATCGTGTGCTACTTATCAAGAAGATTATAAATACGACCGCGTCACACATCAACTAATCGAAGCTCGTTTCATGCCTGTTAGTTTGTCATATCAAGTATATATTTAATGAATTAGTTAGAGTTTGCAGTACTCAAGTCATCACTACTTGATGTGTGAAAAAGTTTTTTTGATATTTATTAAGGAATTTGTAACAAGTTATGCTTATCAAGGTCATGTTTAATTTACCGCAAACAGATTGTGAACAGTTAAAGAACTGTAATAGGAATTTAGCGTGGCATTATCACTCAGTGTGAACTAATAGGTTTTGTGTTGTCGGCATACAATTTGAACTGTAAGGAATGTGAATTTTATATTTCAGTTACGGTGTACTTACAAACTTCATAGTACAAATATTTAGAGAGAGTTGTAATTCTAGACGTTGCTGGTGTAAGTAGCTTGGTTAGTGTAGGCCGTTATTTTTTTCTTCCCTTCATGAAATATGGTAATCCGGTTTAAGGATTGTGCCGAGTAAAACGTATATAATCATATTAATCATGCTTACCTATCAGCCGTGCAACATACAGCTGAAGTTGCTCGTATGTCATATCATCGGCAAGTTTAACATCAACTAACGTTTCGTACAACGGTGGTGCATTTAGTTTTATTTAAACAGGTATACAATGCTTGATAAAGTGTTGAAAAGCCATCACATCAGGATAAAAAATTCACTTCAAGTCCTTATCAAGAGGCTACTCCTGTCAGACTAAAATGTCACCAGAATGTAATTTGTTGCATGGTTAATATTTGTAATTACCTACCTACATCATAACTCGTAGAGGCGCGGCTTTGTTATTTTTTTCAGTGGATCTATTTATATTGAAGTTTGTGCCTTTTTATGTTTTTGTTTATGAAGACGTTAAAACGCCACATGATTAAAAAAGCTTATCAAAAACGTCATTATGTATTTTGTTTTGATTCTCGTTGTGGTCATCATTTTGACATGTTGTATTTTCTACATTTCGTTTAGTGTTAACGTTTAATTTTTTATTAATATCATCGTTATTGTCAACATTATGAGTGTTGTTCGTATCAATAATAACTTGATCATAGCAGCACTTCTCACTCATATTCATTTTATTTGACTTTGTCTTGTTATGCTATTAAAGCGTTTATAAAATATATATCTATTTTGCCTTATCTGTTCCTTCTAGCTAAGAAGTTTAGCCTGGTAATTATCACACCTATGTATTTTAAGAATTACAAGTGAAATTGTTAATTTCGTGCTAATTAGCGTCTAGCTCTGATTTCCTTGCTTAAATCATTTTGCGCACATCACATTCAAGCATATGAATAACATCTTTACTAGAAACGTCAAAGGAATTAGAAATCACCGTCATTCCAATATAAAAAATTTTAAGCGATAACGGATCATAAAGCTTGTGAAGCAGCAGTTGATAAGTATCATACGCAGACGGCTATAGTTGTGCAAGGTGGGAAGAACGTAAATCAATAAAGGGTGTATTACGCTTAGAAGTAACTAACACTATGCATTCTGCATCTTTGCTAGCTATTTACTATACGCTCATTCCTTTCCTGACTTAAAGCTAAAATTTCTTGCAGTAGGTGTTGTGTGATTACGGTGCATATCAAATAATTATTGGCGTTGAATTTTATTCAGTTAAATTCATGAATGTTGTAATGTATTACTGAAATAAAGGTAAAGCTTCCTTATTACGCCGCACACGCAAAGAATGTGATAGTGACAACTTACTAATTGATTCTGTTATCGATGTAATACCTTCATAATTTTTAAGAACATCTTTTGCTTCAGCAAAATAGACACGTGCGTACAAATGCTACTCCGCTCTTTACTTTTACAACTTTTCACGTTATTGTTATTCTTATTTGATTCGCTGCATAACATGTTGAGGTACATCATTTATATTAACTGGGCGCAAAAGATATTGCATTTCACTAGTTCGAACGTAAATTAGCATATATGCATTGGCAGTATAAGGTACTTATGACCCTCAATAATTCATTTGAAATCCGCCAAAGTTGTCGCCGAACACCTGACGCAATGATGCAAATGCAACGTGTTCGTCGTTAAATTTAAATCACTAACCTGCACACTTGATGAAGCAAAAGTAATGTCCAAATCCTGTATTAGATCCTGAATGAACCAAAACACTGTACAATGTGTAGTGTGTTTCCGTGGCTGATGCATGAGGCATGTATTTGGCAAGATTAAGTGTACTGTAATAATCTCATCGTGTTAAAACTTTAGTCTATCCTTGCTACACATCATAATCAAATCTAGCCAAATGGAATAACATAATAGGAGGTATTTTCTTGAAACGAACACCTTTTTCAGCGCGGTGATAGGATTTTTGCCCGTTTTGCTCAAGACAGTATTTATTCTTTCCATCTAGAATTTACACCTGAAAAAATGCGTCTAGGCTAGCGTATATGTTTCGAGTGTTTTTCACAACCAACTGTATGTCGTAAAACGTTTCTTATCTAGATCCGTAATAACCAATTTCCTATACTGACACGTAGCTCTATAAACAGCCGTGGAATAGTTTACTAATCTAATTTTAATCTTGTGTAGGTCGAGATAAAGTTAAAAACTATGATATTGGTGAATGAATAGGCGATACATTTTCATGTTGTACATTAAGCTTTTCTTCTAAATTGTCTAGCAAAACTCTAGTCATTTCATGCACATCATGTTGTGTAAAGCTATCTGACGCACTTCAACCAAATGACTATGTTAATTCCTTTGTTCCTACCGCAGTGCAAGATGTTTGTAGCTTACAAAACAAACGTTGTAATGCATACGGAATAGATTTTTTGTTGCTTTAACAGTTTTGATTAGCAGTGTCAACAACTTCCTCTTTAGTTGGCATGCTGTATATAATTAATCTAAATTGCGAAATATGAAATAGTGCTTGTAAGAGCGAGTTCAAATAACACGTGGCTCCTTGATTTAGCAACCCATTGTAGTGATTTCCGGATTTAACAGTTAAACCAGTCAACAATTGATCTTACGCGCGTCTACTTCCATCTGGCGCTTCACTCGACAAGTTTTACATTGTATTGCTTACTATTTATTGGAAAGGTTAACTGTGACTAATTGGATAACCTAAAATCGGTTAACAATAGTTGAACGGACTTCATTTGTGCGCGCTTACATGTCGATGAATCGAATAACCATCATCAATGCTACCTACACTTTGCACTGCTGTAATATGTTGAATAGCTCTCAAGAAAACAGGGAACAAAGATGAATGAATGTTGCATTTTGCGAGCAACTATACTCGCTAACAGCCTTTCATTGTGCTTAAATCTAATATAGATACATCACTATTTTACATAGTTGACTATGATGGAAGAAGGTTACGATCATACATCAAGTCATTCCAAAAAACATGTTTTACTGTATCTAACACAGCAAGCATGTTGTAAGGTAAATGTGTAAATTTATAAAATAGTGAATAAGTAATAATAATTAATAAATCAAAGATAAGCGAACTTTATAGGGTAAATAATAATCTAATTTACACACACTATAAAAGGAGGTTGAAAAAGAAAATGAAAGCTTTAATATTTGAAACAATTAACAGAGTCTCGCATTTTAACATTTGTCAATGTGCGTAAAGGTGAATTACTTTGTTTGGCATAAAAATTATGTATGCAAACGTTTATACTTTTAATATTACAAAATGGACTAATAAAAAAAATATATACATAATTTTAACACTTGTACATGTGAAATAATAATGTGTTACTTCCAGTAAAAACAATGCATATCGACGAAGACGCACATGTACGTGATGAGATAAACTATTAAATTTTCTTCACAGAAATGTAGCTGGTTACTTTTGTCATTCACAATATGATTGATTACTTTTTCAACAAAATATTTTTTAATAACTATATATGTACATCATAAAAAATAACCGCATTGTAGACAGCAAATATGTAACGCAAATTTTGCATAAAAATTTAGATAAAATTGTTATATAAAATAATAAAAAATTTGAATATGGTAAAAAAATTTATACATAAAGTAAAAATTAAAAAAAAGTGATTATTAGCTTAATTTTGTTATTGTTTACTATTAATAATATACCTTTACTATATTATATTTTGAATAACAATAAGAATAAATTCTTTGTCTGGTGCAATCATGATCTCATTTTTCTTACTACGAATACGTAAAAACGAAAGTTCATTTGTCGGGTCAAGATCACGAACACAATGTCGGGCTTTTGCCGCAAGGGCTGTAATCAAATGGGCGTACTGATTTTGAACTACTGAATCCTAGATCGTGCTACGTAGTGGGGTACCTTCGCAATCTGCGACAATAATGCCAGTCACATTAGGCCGCTCGCTTATACGTCTGAATGTCTCCTAAATTTCTGTAGTCATTCTAACGTAATTTAATTTTTTTAAAGAAAAATATAATCTAACGGATTTATAAAAAATTATACAATTAGTCGATGCTGAACTATAATGTTGCTAAACTATAAAGTAAAAGAGGGAAAAAAGAACAAGCAAATTGTTATAAGATGAAAGTGTAATTGCATTCATTTTATCTCACATTTGCATGTTACTAAATAATTTATTATTTATAATAATTATTATTTATTTTCTGTGGTCAGGCCAACAACAGCCCCACAGTCCCATTAGTTGTTTAGTGTTTTTCTTTATAAGTCACTTTAAACAAATTTGTTCGGATTACTAGATTTGTTCCTTGTAACGAAAAGTCATGAACAACACTAACGTAGTAGCAGTACACCAATGTCACCTACATCGTCTTCAATAATATGATTTGCTATGTTTGCACTAAAATTACGTGATAGCGCATCTGCAGGATTCAGTCCACCAGCAAGATAGAAAAAGACTACATTGATCTTGTTGTTGAACATAAGATTGTTAGTGAGCTCATACAACTTATTGAATGCATAACCCCTACCGATGCCTCCATAACCATTTTCTTTACGTTGTACTAACACAATTGGAAAGTGATCCGTTACTACTGCAATCTTCATTGGTGCTGATGCGTACTGTAAATAATACTGAGTTAAGTATTGTAACAGCATCATGACTGCTCGTGGCTCTGCGTGTGCTGAGTGTTGTGCGGTGAAGTAGTTTGTTTTTCCTTCACATTGTGGAGTGCCTGTGCATTGTAAGTCATGCACTCATTGTTGTTGATAGGTGTGTGTTGCTCCATTACGTCACTTTGTAATGACACCTCAGCCACTCTTTGATGCATCAATATATATGATGACATCATAGTCGTTGTCTTTATTTGTGTACACTACATGATCTGCTATGTGTCATCACTTGTTTTCTATCAGCTGTGCACCAATGTCATCAAGTGCATTACACACTGAGGGCACAACTATAGACATCTCTGCATCTCAGTTTTGGTGTGCTTCTACAAGTTTATACACGGCCCGATATGCACGTAGCAATGTAAACAACTTTGCAGGGTTGAGTTGTGTGAAGTGTGCACTGCATAACAGATGAGTGACACTAATGATGCAAATGTGCGACACGTAAAACGTTGTGCACGTAGTGCTAAGATCAATTTAGCAACAGTCTTTGTACTGTTGCGCACTACTCTCTCTGCACCATTCCATGCATACTCCTCGCCCAGGAACACAGTATTGTCACATGCCATTTACAATAGTTCGTCATCATTACTCTTTGCCAGTTCCTCTTTGTTAGGTTATGTGAGTAAATTGACACAACGTATGCGTTATAGTATATGGTGCGTACAGCATAACAGAAATTGTATTCTTGCCCCTCCTCTGCAGCAATCATTATGTTATCTATCATTGTTGTTATTACTACGGGTGTGTTTATGTCTACAATGACATTTGTGATTGCTTGAGCTACGGCTACACTTCATCGTGCTCCTGTCGGTAGTGTCTTTAGACGGTAATAGCCGTCATTTGCACGGAACACAAAACAGTTGTATGTCTCTTCAAGCAGTGGTATACTGTCATAATATGCCTGGAAATCTATTTGTAACATATAACGTGCATAACGCAGCTATTGCCAACGTGCAAGGCGTGATGTGTAATGTGAGATGTGTCAGTCATTCTTTATTAATAACTTTATTGAGATGAGGCTATGTAATCAACCTGCGTCGTCCTTTCATCTTATTGACTGCAAACACATTAACTCCATGCACACCTACCTGAGAAGGGCTGTGTGATGTGAGCGTCACAACGCTCGAACTTGTGCATCTCAACCGCTTTGTGTATGTCATCAAGAGACAACTGCATCTTCTTGATGATGCGGGAGGTAACAAGTGATACAAAAAAATAGAAAGGCTGCAATCACAGCAAGGCAGAAAGTAGAAACTAATGTGTAGACAAATTATTTGTGGGCAAACTCTTTACTGCCTCCATGTTTAGCAACATGACCTCTTTTAAATGAAGGGGTCAAACGGATGGGTGCGGCAGTGTGACTGGTGTTTCATTGTTCATTTGCCTTATTAAGTTGTACAGTTCTACTTCATTGACGCCTAAACTGGTGGCGTCAAGTGCATTTACGTCCTAATTCATGTGGTCGAGAAGGAAGACATGACCTGCGTTGTCCTGCGCTGTGTTATGCCCTCCGTTGTTAGCTGGCGGTCATAACCCAGATATCTGTGAAGTGTATCAAAGCGTGTATGACCCGTCATCAGCATAATTTGTGATTGAGGTACCTTCATGGCAGCCATGTGTAATGCTGCTCCTTTACGTAGTGATGGAAGGGTAAACTGTAGGTTTTGTTGTCGTAGTGCATATCGCACCGCATTCTTGGTCACCGTGGCATCGCTAAAAAGGTATTGATGTGGTGTTTTACGGCACATGAGTGCGTGTAGTGTGGAGGCATCTTGTTGTGTCATGATCAACCCCAGTTGATACGCGCCGCGAAAACGTGCTCCTTTGCTTCTTCGTATTGTCAGTGAGACAGGCACTGTTCCATCTATATTGGCAACACCCAATGTTACATCTCTCATTGCCAAATTCATTATGTCTATTGGACGCGCAGCAAACGCTCACATCATGATGAGGTACAGTGTAGCTTCTGTGTGATAACCCAGCTTCTTCTTTGCTGCTGTTACTTACTGCAGCGTAACAGGTGTAAATATTGTTGCAGGCGTTTACCTGTTATAACGCAGTGCTGCTGTCATTCCTGCTCGTCATTACGGGTGTTAGTCCAGCTTTATGGGCTGCAGCTGATTTGTGTACAGTGGCAGGTATAATAGTGCTGCCTTGATGTTAGCATATGTTTTGCTAATTGTGGACCACTTTAATCTGCGTGCCACAGCCATCCTGCGTACTAATTACAGCAATGCTGTTGGGAACGACACACATTGAGTGAATTATGCAGCATTGCACGTATTTCGTTTATTCAGCGCAGGTGTTGTTGACGTGTTTGTGATGTGATTGCGTTTCACGCCATCTGTGTGACGTGTTGAGACTTTCCGTCATATACATATCATGTTCGTGGGCAGACGTAACCCCCAGGACGTCTACCCCAGCCGTTTAAATATAACTGTGGTGCTGTGTGTAATGCTTTGTTTTTCTAATCGTCAGGTTTGCTTTAGAGACATTACATAGCTGTATTCATATCGCTACTATTAACATTGTGTACTTGCTGCTGCGATCTGCTATCTGCTTATTACAAAATATTCCCAATTGCACTAATATTTACTTTTTTTACGTTATTTGCTGTGTGTTGTTGTTTATTATCTACCTTATCTTTAATCTGTTATTGGTTATCTTTACAATACAATCTAGCTACTGCTTTTGATGCATTTTGCGTTAGTTTGTAATGACCATATTACGCTCCATAATTTGAAATATTACCTATAAACTACGCACCTGATAAGAAAGTACGATTAGCAATATTTTGTGGAAGGCCAACACCTTGATTGGTTTGTACAAACAGCTGTTCATACTACAATGCGTTAGGCGTCAATTCTGTCAGTGAAAAATTATTATCTACTTCATCACGAGTTATTGCCGCTAATGGTTGTTAGAGTGTTGTTAAAGTTTATGCCACATTCTGCTGTCCCCTCATGAACCCACATTTTCGACGTGAATAATATAAAGAGGATAGTGACAAAGTTCGTTACATTCCATCACGTAAAGTAGCAAGACTTGCTGATATTAACATATAGTATAAATTATTTTGAGCTGTATTGCGTTCATATGACCTTGCTTGTCTCACAACATTTTCTACGCATGTATTTACTTTCTTGTTGGCTTCTGCATTTCGTTGATGTGTTGTATTGTGTGGACGTAATCTCACAATCCTCTTAACAGGTTTACATTTCTCTCTCTTTTGTACACCATCACTACCACCTAACATCTACTGATCCACGTTATCACTATTTACGTCATCTTTCAGTTTTTTATTTGGATCTATCTCATTGTTAATTTTTTAACGAATAAAATTGTTGTAGCGTTTGTGCAATAAAGCATCGCGAATTATAATAAGAGCGTCTGCTTTGTGCATTTTGCCCTTACTTATCTTGACAAGTAGAGGTCGCAGACTTGATGGTAGTGTGAACGCATCTGCAATTTTTACTTTTAGGTAGTCTGCAATGATGTGTGCTACCATGAATACACCACAATCATCACTGCCACGTTGTTGTCGTGGTGATGGTGCCGCTTCTAATTTCAGTGCAGGCCAAATCTTTTTGAAAATTCGACTCAGATCATCGTGCACCAATTTTGACGGTGCTGAATCATGTATAGTCATTTTGATTGTTTTCTTGTCATCACTTAATGTGAAGATCGATGCGATCCAGTGATGACGTAAAAAGAGAGGGAAGTAACGCAGCGTTCCGCGCTGCACACACTCTGCATAGTGTTGTGCTGCGTTATATGCAAAGCAATTTAAAGGTAATTAATTTATCATTTAATATTAAATAATTCACTGATATTTTTATTTTTTTTAATTAACGATTTCATTAAAAGATTAAATTTATATTTTTGATTCTTATTATTATGTAAACCTTTTTGTTGTATTATATTTTTAAATGAAAACTTTTTTTTTTGATTAAAGTTTTTATCTGACTAATAAAAACAGTTTAATTTAATTAATTTTCGATACTTACATTTTTATTTTATTATTAGCACTGAAATTTTTTTATTTTACAGTTATTTATATTAACAAAAGGCACATATAATGAGGTGCTCTTGTATACGGCTAACGCAAACTTTATCCAAAGCAACGAGACTTCAGCTTGGTAATTTGAAAACAGATTATGGTGAGATGTCTACAGCTGCAGGGTCAAAATAGAAATGGGGTCACTTTGATGTTCGACCAAATCATCCCATCTTACAAGCTTTTTTCTTATCTGTTTTAACGTGTACGTTGATGTTTGCGTCAGGAGTTTACTCACAATATCGTGATATGTTGCTGTTGCAGAAATATATATGTTATGAGGACATTCAGGATAGGTGCTTAATACCTATTCCTGGTGAAAATTCACTCAAACCACTATTTCTAGACACTATCTTAGGATATTTATCATTCAGAAAAGTTAATCCATTATAGTGGTTTCCATTTGAGCTCAAATTAGGTGATGTTAAACAAGCGTCGTATTAATATTATCGTTTCATATATGATTTTTTTTATCCTCATTAGTTTAAACATTTATATTACTTTATTTTTTCTAATAATGATTTACAAATTTCTCAATAATTTTGTATCTTAGTAGGTAGCGGTTGATTAATAGCATTATTTATAATTTAATACTCTCATTTAATAGTATATAATCTGTTTAAGTGGTAGTATTATTAATAAGATAAAACAAAACTTGTTTTTATATAAAATATATGTAGTGTAGTAGAATAGTTGATTACTTAAATAACTATAAAAACTTTGAGTTTCTATTCATGTTTGTGTTATGCCCAGGTGGTAATAATGCTGCACGCTAGCGTTTTATAATTTATAAATACCTTTTTTTCATTTTCAAATACAATGTTGAAACGAAGAAATCACTTTCACATCAACTATTACTTTTTTTTTTCCTTTAAAAGGTATAGCTGTTTTTCTAAATTTATTTGTATTAAACATATCTGTTAGTGTTCGCATATCTATACACACATATTTACATCTTTATTCATATATATATTTTGACAGTTACTACAATGTCCAAATAGTAACAAAAGCCATTACAACCAACATCAATAGAAGTTAATGTAGGTGAAATGCAGTATGTGAATGGCAAAGTTACAGCTTTACCAAACCGTGGACGTCTAACTCTTCAAGCAGATAACTATTTTTTTGTCAAACTTAAATGGGTGTCCTTGAAGAGTACTTTCGAAAAATAGCTGCCACGTGCTAATACTGTTGTATCTTTTGTTAAGGAATGTAATACCGGACGCGTTCTACTTTTTTAATTCACTGAACAAGGAACGAAGCATCGTCTTTTCTATTGATTACAAGATAAGTCAAATGAAAAGGATTAGTAAATATTTTCTAAAATTCAAGATATGTTTACTGTTAAATAGTCGCATGCAAACAGTAAAAAAGAATCAAACGCTACTAGCAAAGTTGTTCAGTGTGATGAGTTTAAGAAATTGTTGGCTAAAGTACGAGCGTCAAGCAATGAAGAAATAGACTTAACGGACCTTTTTGCCTCTAACAAACTTACAGCTATGATTTCTCAGAATGAAAGTTGATACAAATAGCGACTTTTACCATTTTTACCCAGTTATTTCAAGAAAGATGACTCATTAATTGCGTAACTAAAAGATCCGCGTGTATCTCAAGCTGCATCTACATTGCAACATGTGCTACGAGATCCTACCTCATTTTAGCAAATTATGTACACGTTTCATATTGATAAAGATAATATTACCTTTGCAGGAGTAAGCACTTTCTTGAAAAGTGTAATTAATTCTGTTAAAAAAAAGTAACCATTCATAAGAAAACCTAAAGATTGTATAATTTTTGATTCAAATTATAATAATATTTTGTTTCAATAAAATTTTAAAAACTTAAACGTTATTTTAATATATCCCAAATGGTAAAGAAAATATATGTCACAAAAGTACTATTTTATATTTGCAATAAGTACGCATGAATAAATATATAAAAGTGTTAATGTTGCTGTATTTTATTGCTACAATTCTTTACGCTTTTGCTTGTTTACATTGCTATAAATATAGCTTTGAATAATATTAGTGCCACAATTAATTATTTACTTTACCTTATTTTTTATTTTATTCAGATGTTTATGTTATTAGTTACATAGTATTTCGAAAAGTGGCAAACGATAGTTTACGCATGCATCTCAACTTGGTATAAATACAAATACCCAAACATTTTATACGTTTGATGACATTAAATTGCATACTCTACTTTAAATATTACAATCCTACAGATTTCATTTGTTTCACTTACTACCAATAACATTATATAAGAGTTTATAACGTTAGTTATATTGTATTGAATGCAATATTTGTCCGAATGACCATTGTAACTTTTGTCTACTATTTTTAAACATTGTAAATGATTTTGACGTATTGTAGATCAAAACTTATTATCAAAATATTATTATTTTGATATTATCATATCGATTAGTTTTAGCGTTGTGAAATGAGTGAACCAAACATCTCTTCAGCATTTCATAACGGAGTCCTGCGCCAAGCTCCAGGCGATACTATTCCATGAAGGCAATCCTTTGCCCCGATCAACTTAGTAAAAGGGTGATGATTGTCACCTGTAGCACGAGCAACTGTGATTTCATCATGATGTATCACCTTCGCAGCATTCGTTTACTGCAGATCATTAGATAGCTATGCAAACACTTTATACAAAAATAACGTACTAACTCATCGCTCTCTCATGCAGACCATTGATGTTAATAAGTAACTATAGTTCAAAGTTAATCAACTTGAAAAGTAATTGTCTGCAAAATCAAATCAAAATTCAAAAATTAATGTTAATGCATTTGATAAAATACGAAAAAGAGTTATACACGCATCCACAGTTTAGAATGTACAAAAGTAGGTGAACATACAAATTTAATTGACGCGATAAAAAAAACGCACCGGATAACTTGTAAGCATTGTCACTTCACTACGTAAATAATTACTTGACGTGCGAACTGAACTACGCGATGCCAAACACGAAAATGAGAAGCTGAGAAAGTAGATGCAAACTTGCAAATAGTTATTAAAAAAATTCACAGTGTAAAATGTTACGTATTTAGTAAATAATATAAATTGAATAAAAAAAAGCAACATTTATCGATGTTTTTCTCAAGTTAAATAACATTATAATTATTACTTAACTTTAGATAGTAATAATTCTTATAAAAAAATTTTTTTATTTAAATTTTTTGTTAAAAGACTATATCGCATTTTATATATAAGAGATTTATTTTGTTGATATTATCGTTACATTTGTATTAATGCAAAGTTGTCATAATATTTTTTTGAATTATGATATTTATTTTCATTTCACAAAAATAACAGAGTACTGGCTAATAGAATGTAATTATTTGTGATTTATCGAAATTGTAATATTGTTTTGCGTAGTTATGATATTTTTCTAAACCTTAATTATCCTTTTAAAATATTAATATATATATGATAATACTGTCTTTACGTATATTATTTTCGCAAGATAGAACAATTACAACTAAACTTATTTTCTTTTTTTTCGCAATGAGCTAGAGTTTACACCGAATTCACCAATGTGCCAAAGCATATCAGTATCAACTTCATCCACGAGCGGTTAAATCGTTAATTGATTACTTAAAATCATTTTCAGAAACATCAAGTTAACAGGCCACAATATTGACGTAAATATTTTCATATCTTAGTGAAGTAAACGTACAAAATAGATTTGTGAGTTTATAAAATTTACAGCAAGCTATTTCCTAGGTTGCTTCTCGACGAAAATTAGATACTGACAATCAATAATTACTAAAAGTCCGCATTGCATCCTTATAAAATTGCTTAGGCTGTTACATTGATCCTGACAAAAATGAAGTTGAGTGAAGCAGGCAGTATAAAATATAAAATCGCCTTGATGCTTTACAACAACGATACCTATTTGTCCGTAGACGTTGTCTGTCAAGTGGTATATTTCGTTGATCGGCGCACCGAC
Organism: Blastocrithidia nonstop; assembly: GCA_028554745.1. NCBI lineage: Eukaryota > Euglenozoa > Kinetoplastea > Trypanosomatida > Trypanosomatidae > Blastocrithidia > Blastocrithidia nonstop. The sequence goes on from JAQOTN010000008.1 coordinate 82,293, forward strand.
AAACCTTCAATGAACATACCTAGTGCTTGCTACCTATCATATCTCTTTAAGGTCAAGATAATAAGCAGACACTATCTATAATTGGTGTATTAGTTCCTCGTAAGGGTGAGGTGTGACTATAAGATTTACATGGTGCAGTCAAACTTGATTTGTAAGATTTGAATAAGCAGACAATATGTAATTACAGCTATTTTATAACGTTTTATTTGTATGTGATAGTTAATGGTATCTGAAATGGAAATATATTTCGCGTTAAACAAATTATTTTACCTCCTGCCGAAGCACGTCAACATGTACTATTTAACGAGACAGAGTAAAAGGATTATTTACAAGTATCTGCTAAGTAGGCTGAACGCCTAAAGGTTTTGCTAAACTAATCAGCAAACACAGTAATTTGTTTTCTTGCTAATATTTTTCTTGACTGTACGAGCACATTTAAACATTTGACTGATTTTTTTAAGAAAATATAACAGCGAAGTAAAGCTGAACTTGTTAGTACAACTTTTGTTTTCATCGGCAATTTTTCTTCTTCGCCACTGCGCTTCGGTGATGCACTACATCTACAAAACTCTTTAACAGATGAGTAGTAGTAATTTATACAATTACTTTAATAATTTGCACGGTATGTAGAATTTAATGCACCTACTGCAGCATAGGTCAGTTAATTTGTTTTTGTACCAGGACCGTAAGATTTAAGTTTGTTACAAGGCGTTTTTCCTCAACCATACTTCCCTACAAAATATCAGAAAGTGATAAATAGACATTTAAAACATACTCAGTATGCCTACAATCCTTGTCATCTTTCGATTGGTACACAAGAAATTGTAGTCTGTCGCAGAAATTTCGAGCGTAGTTTTCGACAAAGTGAACTGAACTTTTGTGAGCATGCTTTCCCATTTTCAGATAAACAATAACTTTCAACTTTTGTAAGTCACACGTAGTTGTAAATACCATGTGTTAACTCATTTCAAAAAATTGCAAAGACTATTTTAGATGAAGCACATTTACTGCCTGAAGTTAATAGTAAGATAGTCTGATCTCAAGATGAGACAATGCGACTGACAGTTTTGCCTCATTTATTAGTGCTCTGTGATTTAACAGAACAGTGGTAGTGTAACTATCGCGGGGTTCGTGTGATCAATCCTGGGTCGTTTACTGTAAGTGCAACATTTTTGTGATACACTCCAGCTGATAACGAGTGTGTATTAAGCAGCTTGTATTAAAGCATTTCATATCATAGATATACAACTTTATAAATTCTTTTTTTAAAAAAAAATATCGTTGAAAATTGTTATACACAAATAAGTTAAATAATGTTATTTAATTTTTTAAAGTATTCACTAACTTAGCAGTTGTGCTACAAAGTGAATAAATTTAATTATTTTTTTTATATTAATATATGCACGTTCGCAATAAACCTTAATTTTTTTTGTTCAAAATGTTTATATGTACAATTGAGCACCGTGTAATTACATTTGAATTTTATTTTTATTGAAAAACAATAATTAATGATAATAAAATTACTCTTTTTATTTAACAAATAATCACACGTATCTCGGTAAAAAAGAAGTATTTTATATAACTTTAACATAATTGAAGGGAGAAAAATAAAATTAAATTTAATCTTCTTTTTTTTTGTTTTATATAGGTAATGAAGCGATAACGACATTAGTACGTCGAAAGTGTATAAGATCGTAGTGAAAATGTTTGTTCGTTTATTTAAAGCTTGAAATTTAGCAAGCCTTTGCGTAACTTGCATAAGTCAAATATACGTCGCTAATGCCCTCAGTGTCATAAAAAGTACTTATTCTATTGTTATAATTGTCTTACAACTGTTCAGCCATAAACTCATCCTTCTGCACTCAAATTACCTTTGAATGTCTTTGTGATTTTACATTCGGGATAGCATCGTAGCAAAAGTACTTGTCTTGCAGCGTCGACTATTTCGCCAGATATTAAGATAATGACTTATCCTAATGTTCCGAGTATGCTTAATCCAGAAAATACTTTAGTGCTGTACCCAAGTTAATCAAGTGTACTTGTGAATTAAATAACAGATTTGTAAAAGTACAAAAATTTAATTGTGATTGAGAGTACATGAAGACAAAGTAAAGCAATTGCACGTGACACTCGTTTATGTTCTTATAAACATGTGCGCATAAGATCGTACGCTTCACTCTTTTGACGATATCAGTCGAATGATCCAACATATCTGTCTACCATAGAGGCAATATACTGACTATTACGATAGTACATCAGTTCGTTAAAGTTAAAAAAAAATAATTTTTAGCAATCCTCATAATGTAAGCATATAAAAAAATCGTAAAATAGTAATGATTGTTCTGATGACAAAGCGATAAGTGTGTTTCAAAATAACAATCAGCGTAATTCATGCTACAATGGATAAGTTGATGACTTACTATATTACTACATATATCAATATATTAGTATACAGTAGAAATATTCTTTATCAAAGGATAGCATGTACACTACACGGCATTTCAAAGATTACATTTTGCGATCAGTTAACTGGTCAAAATTTTTGACGCAATAGGTAAAACTAAAATAATGATAATAATATTAACAAGTACTGAAAATGTCCAAATTCAACTTGAATGTAATTCATTTTACCATTTAAAATTATTTAAAACTTTTTAAATTTTAAAACAAGTGTTAAAATATGATAAAACTGTAAAAATAAGTATTCGTAATTGTTTTTTTTTTCTACGCAAGAACATGTAGCATGACATGAACACATTTGTCTTTTGTTGAATATTTGTACAGACTAATTGCTCTATAAGTAATCAATTTAAAAAAATTACTTTCTTTTTAATACTTTTCGTAAAGTGCGCTTAATAAACACAAAAATATAAATATGTGTATATAGGTTTCGCTTGGCGGAAAAAAAGAGTATATTGTTTAATGTTCATAATCCTTGTAATTACACCCCACCCCAAAAAAGATCAATTTAGCAGATGAGAGCAATAAAAAAAAATAACACATATATTTCAAAACTTGATATTACGAAGTTTTTGTTTCTACTTGTTTCATTTTCTCCCGTTAGTGCACTGTTTATTTAAATTACACAACGTTCAGGTTAACGTTGACACGAAAAAGAAAAGTACATAATTAAATTTACATTATTGCAACATTTTATCATTCATATTTATATTTTTTGGAAAGGAAAAGCAGTTACAACAAATATACATAAATGCAGTCGATTGTCAGTAAGTCAAAATAGTCTAGTAAAAGTAGATCTGTCTAAAAAAATAAAAAGTAGGCACAAAGTCAGATGTTGAAGAAGATGGTTGGTAGCAAAGCTACGTTACAGAAATAATCAAAATAAAGCAAAAAAAGTGTGAAAAACAATGCAAACTTTGATGTATAATAAGTGTCAAATAATGTCGATGGGAAAGATCTATGAATGGCAACTAATTCTTTGCATAAAGCAAAGTCCATGCGCAATTATTTTGAAATTTAACGAGATAGAATAATTGCATTTTGAAATATTACCAAAAAATAAATAGAAGATGTAAAGTTACGATTACAAGAACGTGAGAACGAAAAAATATAGTTAGTTGAACGTCATGCACGTCAAAAGCAATTGGTGCAACAACGAATGCGTCATTTTTTGTTTTAGTAGAATGCTCACATGTAAAGTTTGAAGCAAGAAGCCTAGAATGTTTTGATAAGCAAACAAAGCGATTTTAGTTAATAAGAACGTTTAGCATAATTTGATGTTGAAAGTATTCTTCATATTAATAGTAGCACCTGTACTTTATACCGAACGCAGTTACTATAATTAACAGCTGAGCAGGACAAGGAAATAGCATAACAGCAAAACTAATTTGAGCACGAAATGCAAGAAATTCAATTCAAATACTAAAGATAGATGCGCTAACTGCGAGAGCAAATGGATGAAGCACGTAGATAATAATTACAATTATTAAATAAGCGAAAGTAAGATCACATAACTTAGCTGCGAGCTGTTCATGAGCACACGTATCAGCAAATGAAAGATTACTACGGTGAGATTACCTCTAATAACTTGTAAATGATACGTACTTTGAAAGATGAAGTTTATGCGCGACGACGCACTGACGCACACAACGCAAAGGCAATGCGTGAAGTTGCTCAGAAGAACAAAAAATTGACTGAACCTCTTATTAAGTTATAACAGTAGAAGCAACAGCTTTCTGCAGATGTTTAAAATTACCCCAAAGACAAATTGTAATTATAAATGTTAAAGCGTACAGTAGTTTAATTGTAGCAAACCTATAACTCGCTAAACTGAGAACATGAGGTATTGCTACAGCGATATACTAAATTAATTGAAGATAGAAGTTGTATCCTAGGTAAGTTTAATGCAATGTTGCAAAAAATCCAGCAAAAATCATCATTTAGACGGGTATTGATTCAGAAAAAATTATAAATTGTGCAAAACCAACTATAAAACAAGGAAGCCAAATTAACCTAACTGTTGAAACGAGCTAATATTAGCGCAGAAGATTTGAAAGTTTTAGAGCAAAAAATACATGACCTACTTTCAGAGAAAGACAAGACAATTTAGTAGTTGCATTCGCTACTTCAGCGTATGACTTCTCACGGTGATGATGTGGTTAGCACATACTAGTCATATCTACAAGGGAATGGAGTTTCGGGATTAGCCGTTGCCTCATAACGCACGTCTAAATTTCATAAATAAAGTTAATTAAATAAAAAAAATATATATATATATTTAATAAACATTAATTTTGATAGTAAAGTCACACGGAGTAACTTAATAAATACAATATTGACATGTAGAAAAATATATATAAATAAAAAAATGAGTATAATAAATCTTCTATACAACTGAAAACAAAATTAGCTTCTAGTTGATGAAGTTGTTGCAATTGACACAAATCAAAACCTATTTTTTTTATTGTAAAACTTAGATTAAAAAATTTTACATTTATTTCCATACGTAATTGATTATTTTCATTTCAGTGTAGGAACAATTTATCATCGTGCACAGTAAAACATATTTTTTTTCTAATACATATTTTCTTGTAAAAAGTAAAAGTCTTGTGAATTTTATAATAGATAGAATATACAATACAAAAAGTACATGAAAAGTAAAGAAAACTGAAGAAAATACATAAGAGCTTATTGTCAAGCTTGTATGTATTTTGTTTTTGTGATAATTTAAAAAAAAATAAATTATTTCTTCTTATACTTAAACCTAAATTAATTTTTTTTTTGAGTGTGTGATAAAGACAATATTATTCACAAATATTATTTCTGGTAGTAGAAATTGCAAGCAATTCTTGTAAAATAAAGAAACAATTACCACCTTTAAAGAAAAAGAAAGAAATGCTCTTAAGAGTTAATGCTGCTACTATTACAACATCCATCATTATAGTTGATGCATAAAAAAAATGGACATTTGTTTGCTTATTATATGTAGTATACGGTATGTTAAAGCCTCAACACAAAATCAAAAAAATTTTCAGCTAATTCACTTAAATATTTTTGTGTAATTTTTTTATTTACATTAGTATTTTATATGCAATGTCCCTTATACAATTTTTGTAAATAATATGTATATACCTGAAACAATATAAATTTTTGCTAATTACTTTCTAATCAATTATACTAATGTATATTAATTTTTGTTTTACTTGCGCAGCTTGTTTTAACGATGTTAACTATTTTTGTTGTACTTGCTATCCTTAGCTATCATGCCATCACACATCAAAGTTTTAAATTAATAAAAAAAATAAATCATTTTTAATCTCGTGTCTGTGTATCAGCCATTCATAGTGTGTTGTAAGTATATTGTTTGCAAATGTAATGATGGTAAAAATGACTATTTTTTTTTTTTTGGCTCCTGAAAAAATTGATATATAATATTTTTATGTGTTTTCTTGTAAATTCTATGTTCTCTTGCAAAAAAAATATAATATTCTAAGAGTAGTAAATATATATCTCGCAAACACATAGACAGACAGACAGACATACACACACACACACACATACACATATTTATATATATATATATATATATATATATATATATATATACATTTATTTAAAATAACAATAAACTGTTTTTCTCAATTGCTCAAGTGATTTTCATTATACAAAAGTAAAGCTAGAAAATGGGAGTATATAGCTTAGCCGTCAAGGGAAAAAAGAAATTAAGAAAAGGCGTGCCAGAAGTAAACGCACAAAATAAAGTGAGAATGTAGTGTGCGTAAGTTGTAAGCAATATGACTTCTACTGACTAATTAAATTAATAATGTAGAAAAGGTAAATAATAAATGCAAAATGACATTAATAAACTTGAAGTGAAAGAGACAAACAAATACAAAGTTAATTAAAATGACATTATTTCAAAATAAAAAAATAGTTCAACAAGTTATCGTACAAATAATGCCATTAATTAGAGTTCTGCATAAACTGAGGCAGCCACTGTGTAGTTAGCTTAACCGTCGCTCTGGGTGTAAAGAATGACACTAACCTCAACAAAAGCACTACCAAGTGATCTTAGCCCTGATGACGATCCACGACGATAATAATTATTTATCCAACAAACGTTGCAATCAGTAATGTATGGTATTTCATTGTTAGAAAAGGCGCAAATACCTTGAAAGCGTCCAGCAGATTACTATGCCGAAATGTATAAAAGTGACATGCACATGAATGATATACGACGTGCAATGGAAGCTGCTAAAGTTCGCGTCGAAGCTCAAGCCCATCGCAGGGCAATGAAAGATCAGAAAAAATACGGCAAAGAAGTACAGGCAGAAATATTACGTCAACGTGCTAAATATAAACGTGATTTACAAGATCGTTTAGATGACTGGAAGAAAAAACGTAAAGGTGATGACGTTTTACAGAGTGTACTTCACGATGAAGTTGACAATGATAACGATGACAGCAGCACGCGAATTAATTTTAGAAACAATAAAAGCTCATCAAATGTATTTCGTGAAGGGGGCAAAGGTAATGGTAAAGTTTTCAGAAAGGGTAATTTCGAAACAAATGGGATTTATTCACGTGATAGTAAAACTAGTGCTAATCGACATCGCTCAGCGGTAAAGCGCGTTCGTGAACTGCACCCTGGGAAGAAGAGCAAACGACCTGGCAAAAATGCACGTAGTCGACGACATTAAATGAAAAAAGTATAAATAACAGCAATAACTTTATACTTTTACTAAAAATTATGTTTTGTTTATGTATTAAAAAGCATATCCCTGTTTCTACAACAGTTAAATTTATTATTATATTTTGTTTCTTTGCTCAACTGGCAGTAAACTCATTTGTAAAGCGCTCGTAATGTCAATACAAACATCTTCGCTTCTGTTTTATTCACACATAAATCAACGAACGTTAACACGTGTTCAAAGCTGTTGTAGGCGAAATGAAAGTAAAGAGTTAACAATGAGCTAATTAACAAATTCAATTATGTTTTTTTTCCCTTTTCCTCTATTTAATGTTAACAGTAAATTTTCTTGCTATTTATTTTCACATAATATAAAGAGTTTACTACATGACAAGTGATGAGAAAACCGTTTAGAATTTTAGCTCAAGAATACGTGCTGTTATAACATATGTACATACGCTTTATTCTTCCTCCTCTTACCATAGTGATATAAGATCTGCTGAGAGGTAGTCAAAAAAAATTATGCATAAGCAAAAGCATGACTAATTGCAATCAAAACGATGCAAGAAAAGTCTTGTGTCTACATCACAAAAGCTTTAACATATATAGTTGTACAGCAACAACAAAAAATTGATATATACATATTAGTTTTTTTGCGTCAGAGCAGGTGCAAAATTAAGTCTTTCAACGAAAACACACACACCTAATTTTATGTATTGTGTGTTCATTGTAAATTTTGTAAATAAAAATAATCTTAATACTAATTAAATGAACTAAATTAAACATTTAAAACAGCTGTTTGTTATATATATATATATAAATAGATAAATCATCAAGTAATGATAATTGAAAAAAGTAACATTGCACTTATGTGTTTTATTGACAGTGTTCTACTATTCACATAAAACAAAGGTCTGCTAGGTGAAATTTTTTAAAGTTTAATGGCTAACTTTTGTTTATAAAATATTTTATTTAGATGTGCATACTACCGTTTTTATGCTGTTGCCTTTGTTGCTTACACAAATATTTGCAAGTCAAATCCCATTTGCTTTAGAGAAAACTTTATTAAAAAAAAACAGTTCTAGTTTCATGAATATAATTTAAGAAAACAAAAGTTAGTTAGTTGTTTGTTTAACAAAAAAAAGCCCACAATTAGTCAGAAAAAGCACACATTTCTTTTTAATCTTCTTTATATTTTCGTAACATTACGTTCGACTAGAAAGGAAAATCTCCTTCCTAATTAGCATAAAAAAATATTCGTTATAAAGTATTATTATATATTGATATATAATATATTTTTAAATATATTATAAGTACGCACCTACGTAAAATACTTTTACATATTTCTATATTTATATACAAATTATTTCATTTATTTACTTGACCTAGACAAAGTAGCAATGCCTGACTAGTCTTGTCGCTGGTATCCTGATTCGGTAATTCATTACAGTGAACTAGGAAGCTACTCATTTTCACGTGGCAAATATCGAACCCCGTTTGACCTAGCCACCACCGATGCATCAATTATACAATACGAGCGTGTGAACAGACAAATGGCGAAGGCGGTAGCGTAAATTTCACATCTACACCCAAAATTTCGTGGTTTGATATAGGGTGTTAGTTGTGACTTTGTCTTACGTTCTTCCATTACACAGCTTGGTGTAAATGCGCAAAACGTCACCATCGAAATTGACAGATCTGCACGCAGGGCAATTATTACCATGTAATTAGTAGCTCTATCAACTTTGGCTATTTTTATGCTAGATTACATTTAGGTAAATTCACACGTTGGTAAGCTATTTGCTGCGTAGCGTAATCGAGTGGTACGAGACATGAGTTACGTTACAAGGTTGCTTGAGGCGGTTAATGATCGTGGTGAGCGTTTACTTGTGTACGGTAATGGAGATCACCCTAACTGGGAGTTGAAGTTTATCAACAACAGAGTGGTGGCCTACCTTCCCGTACTTCCTGGAACGTACGCGTATAACGGTGAAATTCATGGTTTGCTGCCTACCATCGGTGCTGCACTGAAGAGTAACACCGCATATAAAGATCTAATTCGTTTACATCAATAGTTTCGCAAGGGCTACACACGTGCGGCAAGTCCTGCTGGCCCGTTGATGGTTCGCGGTTATGCGATGCACTTCCGCTCTCTCTTTGGTCGTGTCGTTGAGGAGTTACTACCTGCCGGTTTGCATGTAATGAGCTCCAGAGTAATTGAACCTTAGCAAGGGTCTGTCTACCCAACATCACGTGATCGTACTTTTGTCTTTTTCGGAGAAGCGAGTGAGTAGCTAACGCACGTACCAATAGAATTTTATACATTATAGTCGTATCGTGAACAAGTACCTTTTCACCTTCGCAAGACACTGGCGTAGCGATGTAGTACCTAATCGGCTATTGTGCGTGTGTTCAAGACATCCCCGCGCGGCAACTACCCGTGTTGTGCCTATTTGTGTAAAGGAGGACAGTTTAGTGAAATGACCGAGAACGACTGAATTACCAGTGATCCTACCCAGGTGAGCTATGTTGGGTGCGGTAATCCGGCATAGCAGCAAGAGCTGGTGCAGCGTTATTCTTATCAACAGTGTGAGTATGCCATCTTATCGGCCATCGCGACTGGTGACATTTCCAGCGATGGCGTACTTATGACGCGTTATTTCCCGTCACCGTGTCTCAAGTCACTCATCTTATCACGTGCTGTGTGTAAGAAGATGCGGGCGGTGTACTTTACCAGGGCATCCCGCCATTTTGGCAATTTCTTTAGTCAATAAGATGCTGCCCTGCTGGGGGACTTGACCACGTTCGGCATTCAAGTCTTCAACGTAGATGAGAGTTGTGATAAGGTGTATCAGTACATTATGCGTCCTGGGCGTAGTGTAGGACAGTTTGTACCATTTGAGCGACGACAAGAGTATTTGAACGCTACCTTTTTTGGTGTATACGGCTCAAATCTTTTGGCAGGTGATTTTGAGGCAGAATTGACTGTTCTACTTAGTGGAATTAGCTATTTGAAAAAGAGTTGCACCCACCCGTTGCTTAATGATAAAAAGCCCATAGCCCTGCTGACTGGGGGAGGCCCTGGCGCGATGTAGGTTGGCAACAGAGTTGCCAATACACTGGGCATCTTATCTTGTGGATTGGTGGTAGATTTTGGTAGTGTTGCCTCTCGTCCAGGGGCAACAATCAATGAACAACATCAAAACAAATACGTTGAGGCATATTTTTCGTACAGGGCAGATAAGCTTGTGTAGCGTCAATCAGATTTTAACCTAGACTTCCCAATCTTTTTGGTGGGTGGTATTGGTACAGATTTTGAGTATGCACTAGAATAAGTTCGTCGAAAAGTTGGCACCGTGCCTGCTAATCCAATAATTTTGTTTGGCACAAAATAACACTGAGGGGCTAAATTGACAGGTCGTTTTCGAGAAAATCTACAAACCGGTACAATAAAAGGCTCAGAATGGATCTCCACAGTACCGTGGGTGGTGAGCAGTGGAAAAGAAGCACTACAGATATATTCTCTGTTCTTTCAAGGCAAGTTACCAGTTGGACCAGGCCACCCTATCAATGATCGCGGTTTTATGGTTGCATCGTAGTACCTCTTATCCGAAGATTTGTAAACAAGGAGTGAGCACACAACTACAGTAGGCTAATCAAGAATAATAAGACCTACAAAATTATGTATTTCCAATATATAAATATATACTTCATACGTAATTAACACCTTGCTTAATTTTTTCTTACTGATTATAATTGTTTCATTATTGTCCTCGATACCGAAAACGTTCTGTGCATACTTATTGCACAAATACACTTTCCTTTTTTTTTTTTATAAATAAATATTTTCTGCTCGAAAATATTCTTTATTAGATGTTGTGTGTAATTTGAATCGCAACTTTACAATAATGCACATTAAAAAAAACCCACATGTTAACTCACACTTTAACACATGCACACACACACGCACACAAAGTTACAAATTGTAAATAGTATTTTCAATAAAAAAAATGTTTGTAAACTGGCTTACATTTATGCTATTAATTATTACTTTAGACATCATTCAGTAAAAAATGTGTGTCACGCAATTATGCAATATATATTAGTTATGAATTACAAGTTGATTTTGAAATTATTGTTTACTATTTTACTTCCGTCTCAAAGTGCTTCTGTAACGGCGAAAGGGCAAAAAAAAAGTTTCACCGACTTAACTACTTATTGAAATTTAAAGAAAATCAATATACCTTTTTTGATATGATCTCTGCGTATGAAGACATTAAGAATAACAACGACAAAAGCTAATATCACAAATGTCAAATATAATCACTTTTTCTCTTCTTACATTTCGGTAAATACATTACCTCTTATCAATAAATCTTTGAAGGTAGTACTCAATTGTGAAAAAAAATAAATTTGACAGTGTAAATTATTTTATTTTATATATATATGTTATTTTAAGTTTTTTCTATTATTTTTCTTACTTTTTGTATATTAGTGTATATACATATATGTACGTGTATAACTATATGTAAGCTATACGATAACATATCTTATACAAAATCTAATTGTACTTATTTACTCTCTCACTTGATAACTAAAACGCATTACATAACATCTTTATTATTAGCTTTTCTTTTTTTTTTGTATTGATCCTAAAGGCGTTATGTACTTTTTGAGACATAACATCATCACATTTCAACATGTACATATTTACTCAGTAATAGTAATAATAATCATCATCATCATCTTCACAACAATAACAATAATTCATTCTTTGTACTTTTCATTTGCCTACTCAAAACAAGAATACAACAGCAACAACAAAAATGATAATATGTATTTTTTTCTTCACAATAACATTAAGTAAAGACGAGAATATGACCAGCTTATTATATTTACAGCAAAAGTTTGCAGATAACTAATATTTTCCTATTTTTGTTATATACCTATGGAATGAAAGTAATATCAACATTAAACAATACAAGACAGAATCTACCCATTTTTATATACATATATATTTTATAAATTTTTGAAATAGGTAACATTTTTATTTACTTTTTATTTACAAATAGCTAAAGCAAGATATATTTTCTTTTATCTTTTAGACGCAATGGTTGCTGATTTGCACTTTCGAGGCTGACTCATTATGGGACTAATATCGGCAATATTTTTTATTGTTGCTGCAGTACCAATGACATATATAACTGGTAAACGCGCACAAACTATTTACGCCGCTGTGATGACACCGATCATCTGACTTTCGTATTTAGGTCTTCTGTATTGAATTATAGCCAGACCACTAAAGCGTTGCACATTAGCGTATGAACATGGTGTATGCTGTAACTATTAGCACTCTGATGCAAGTTTGACAGGTGAGTAGGGTCAGAACAGCAAAGTTTTGTTATATACCAAATAGCTTTTTATGTTGAACTGTCATTTACAATCTCTTTGCTGGTAGGCCACATAGTTGCGCACGCTGACAGACATTCTTGTTTATTTACCTGATAGTATTTAGCCGGAATTGCATGAAGGCACGTAAAAGCAAACGTATCAAGTAACATAATAATTTCGCTCAAAGAAAAAAAACATATTGTCTTAACTTTAAAAGCGTTAATAGTGTTTACTATATACATTAGGTAATATCATTTTCTTGAAAGTCAAAAAACTTCTAGTATTTATATACTTTTTGTTATTATCTTTACGGCAATCTAGGTTTTTATATACACAAACTAATTTTCGAAAAAATAACACCAAAACATTTCATTACCTATTATAGTATTTTTATTTACTTAATTCTGTATAGTGAGTACAAAATTACATGACACTCCATAATTATATTGTGTATCATTGCTTATATGTACATATACATCTTAATTATTTCAAATGCAAAAAGTTCAATAGCTTATTTAACTTTTGTTGAGAATAATGTGTTAAAATATCCTCTTTTTATGCTGTTGCAAATTTCATTAATTTTTATTTATTGCTTTTTTTTTTTACTATAAATTATTTTCTGAAAAAAAAAATATCGATTAATATTTGTAAGAGAAAAGTCGACGTAAACGAGCGTAGCAATTTTACACTTGTTAAGGTGTATACAAAAGAATAATTTCGTATTCTCTTACTGAAAGTGTATAGTTTTGCACTTGACTGATCATAATAATATTAAAACCCCATAACAAAATACATACACCTTTACAAGAAGATACAGAATTTAACTTCAAGTTTATTAACATCTACTTACTATTTGACTAATATTATTTTGCGCAAAATTAAATCAATGTCGATGCGAGTTTATAATCAGTTTTTATTTTTGTGTATACTCCTAGTGCTACTAGGCCTATTCAGTTCTAATAAGGTTGGTGGCTTTCGCTTTGACTTGAAAGTAAACTCGTAACGTTGCTTTACAAGTTAGATACCAAGTAATACAGATGTCAAAATTACCTATGCGGCAACAGACGCATACGCTCAATTTCTTGACGCCGTGTTAACGGATAGCAAAGGAACTGTTCTGTGATCATAAATAGGAAAATCACGTTCATCACACTCGCAGCACATCATGACTGGTGGGGATTATAAACTTTGCTTCACATCTCGCCAAGCAGGCCGCATAAAGAGCGGAGCAGGTATTACACGGTCTGTTCTGTTAAACTACAAATTTGGCTCTGACGCGATAGATTATAGTTCTGTTGCTACCAAGTAAAAGCTAAAGCCAATAGAGGTACAGGTGCGTTCACTATAAGATGTGGTACGTGAGATCAACACAGAGTGCAGCTTTTTCAAAGAGAAAGAACGGTAGATGCGTGATACTACTGAGTCGATGACAGCAAAGGTTATGTGACTGTCTATCCTTCTGATAATTGTGTTTGTGATACTAACATCATGGCAGTTGTTATATTTACGTCATTACTTTCGAAAGAAGCGCATGATTGATTAAGATAAAAACACGTTTTACTGTCGTCATTTTTTAATATTATTTTTTAAATTTAGATTCATAAAGTATTTACATAGGAGTGCTATAATTATAATTTGTCTTTGTAACATTTATTTGAAAAATACAATAAGAACAACAACAACAACAACAATAATTAAGCACACCGATTTGCGAAAACTAAATATGTACTTAATCAAATTTCCTTCTTTTTTATCACCTTATATGTTTAAGAAAGCCAGTAAATAATTGAATGGACAAATTAATATTTGAACGCGTATATATAAATATTTACTAACATGTACATACGTACACACGTGCTGCACGCTTTTTCTAACTTGCTAATGTAATACTGAAGAAACAGGAACACAGAAGCTGTATGTAGTAATCAATAAAAAACGTTTACATGCTTTTCTATAAGTTAGTAAATGCAAGTACACAGCTCTATTTCGCAGAAAAAATTGTTTTATTATTTGTTCCCAACATTCAAAAAAAAATAAATATATATAAATTTATCTATGTCGATCAATGATTGTTGTTTTGCAAAGGAAAATTTGTCAATAACATATAATCAGCAGCCACGTAAATTGTATAACATTGAACAGCAAACATTGGAAAAAAAGAGAATTGAGTATATCCAAAACAGATAAACAATTTGAATGTATTGAAGTATTATATTATTGATAATCAATTTCAAGCTAAAAGATAATTTTAAATACTATTATCTATTGTACTAACAACTAAAAACATTTTTTTTTTCTGTTGTTAGGAGTGATGATAGTTAAATTTCTGTATAAGCTTATTTATTTACTATTAACTTGATCACACGAGAAATATGTTTGTTGCCACAAACAAAATTTATATGTTAAAGTGAATGCTCCCAATAAAAATAATGGAAATTTAATTCAAATGTTCGTTTTGTGTTACATTTTCTTCTTACATTTAACTTACCATCTTTTTTCTACTATTCATTTATAGCGTTTGCATGCATTATAAAGTAAATGTTTGAACAAAAAATTTTCTTATAATATGCATACTCACACCAAACTGTAACTTAGTTAATAACTTTGCCAAAAAACAACAACAACATATATCAATGCTAATTTTAGCTGATTAGCGAAAAGACTTTAGACGTTACATTTAGCCTGTACTTGATCATTTCTAATTCTAAATTTTGGTGATATATGGAGCAAATACTATTTTTGCATATATATAATAATGAAAAGTTATTTAAACATTTTCAATACAAATTTTCTTTCCTGTTCTTTACACACAACAGTTTTCCTAAAAATAATTATTTTACAGTTTTCTTTATTTTAATTTTACAGCATTTATAGCATAACCTTCACTTATTCTTTTTTTATTTATTTAAAACCACGGTAAAAATCTAGATTTTTCTTTCACTCTTTCTTACTGTCATTTCCTAAAACTTTTTTTTTGTCCACCTAATCTTAACTTTATTTTGAACAAATAGTCAGTTTTATAATTGACTTTTGGAACACTCTATAAAAACTTAATAAAATTATTATTTTTTTCTATTTATAAGATTAATTAATAATCACGATAGTTATACCCTGAGCATATTGGTTGCAATAGATATCTATCTCTCGTATTTTTTTAAAAAATAAAATGTCTAAGTTTGCAATGTAACCTCACTACTCGCCATTTGTTTTCAAACCTAATAAGCAGCGTGCATTATGTTAAATGAGAGTTGATACTCGGTCGCACCGAAGTAGAATTGGTAGCAATAACATTAAGAGAAGTGATGGTAGTGATTGTGACAATGATAGTTACAATAGTAGTACAAATAGTAATTACATTAATAAAAAACGACCTAGTCGCAACGTTAACAATAACAGCATCAATAGAAATGATAATCACCGTTCAAAAAATTATCCTTATGATGTAAACTATAACAATTAAAATGTAAATAAATATAAAGTTGTAAAATCTCATCAAAATAAAAAAATAGCTTCATGTATTAACAAAAAAGTAGACTGTCCATTACCAAATAACAGCAATTACATGAACAGTGGCACTAATAGTACTTTGTACGAGTAACATCTTCCTAGTGTAAATGGCGCTTAGAGTGTGTATGCGTATGGTGGTGAAGAGGTCTTACGTTAATTGACAATATATAGACCCAAAAATTATAATGATTTTCGTCAAGAAAGAAACTTAAACAATGCACGTCCACTTTAGCGTGTGCTATCGTCACAAAAGCAGACAAAATAACTTTGACGAAGATGGCGAAATAAACACACATGTATTAAATAGTAGCTAGATGAGCAGTCACACGTAAATCATATAGAAAACTTTCAGTCACAAAATGGCAAACGAATGCTTACTGAGCACTGTAGTAAGGTTTAATAATGTGTAAGTAATAATTGAGATGAACATGTCAGCAAATTAACACGTAAAAATTCACGATAGGCCAAAAACAGAGATGTTGCGAAAGTTTTGCATACCAAATATTCAATCAATACAAAAGCCTCAACACGCAATAAAAATAATATTAATACTAGTACTACTAATAGTAATAGTATTGAGGTTAACGAAAAAATTGCAATGCGTATGAAAAATGATAATAATAATAATAATATTTAGTCAAACGTACATCGACGCAGTCGCAATGAGCAATAACTGCTAAAACAGGCATATGGCCAGCAAACTAAAAAATTAGTACGTTCAGCAGCAAGTTAAGAGAAATAGCAAACCATACCTACCTTGCCTAGTTTAAATTCTATGATCAAGTACGGTCATGCGAATCGAAAACGCAACTTGCGTACCTCATCTAAGCTACTCTCGTTTTGTCATGACAATAGTATCAATAGTAAAAGTAAGTAGTCTACTAGTACATGTGGATAGGTTTGTGAAGGACGAACCAACTCACCAGCCTCAATGGGTCTTAGCAACGGTGTCAGTTCAAGCAGCAATAACACAATAGGTTATGAATGTAAATTGCCTACTAATCCACCATCACCGATGCGGATTTTGTATCACTTGAATAGCTATTAGTAACAGTAGATACGATAGTACTTACCTCATGTGTACTTTACTGGTCATTAGAATTGTAAGAAAATCAACGCCTCACGTGGCTTGAGTAACAATGACGGGTTTGATGATGAGAAGAGTCATTACATTGTTGCCTTGGGTGATCATATTGCCTATCGTTATGAGATTTTACGCGAGTTGGGCAAAGGCACTTTTGGTGTTGTTGTTTGCGCTCACGATCACAAACGCAACAAGCTAGTCGCTGTAAAAATTATCAAAAACAAGCCATCGTACCTTCGACAGGCAGAGGAGGAGGTGAAGCTGTTAGCGATGATGCGTAATAATGATCCGTATGACCAGGCAAATATTGTGCGAATGCTCTCCTCCTTTATGTTTCGTCGGCATTATGTAATTGTTTTTGAGTTACTGAAACAGGATGTGTATAATTTGTGTCAAATTTTGAAATTCAAACCATTTCCAATCAGGTTCATCGCACACTTTGCTAGACAGGTACTTGTGGCATTACAATTTGTTAGACAACATCGTATTATACACTGCGACATAAAACCATAAAACATTGTTTTCGTTCAAGACGTGCACAGTGATGACCGTCTTTTGACTGAGCCATTCCACATCAAATTAATTGACTTTGGCTCTGCATGTTTGTAGAGCAGGCAGTTGTACACGTACATTCAGTCACGTTACTATCGTGCACCATAAATTGTGATAGGTATTCCATACACCTCAGCGATTGATATGTGAAGTTTTGGCTGTGTATTGTGTTAACTGGCAAACGGTTACCCAATCTTTCCAGCAGCAACGGAGATTGAGTTGCTGTAGCGTATATTCTAGTATCTTGGACCGTGCCCGTTATACCTGCAACAACAGGGAAAACGTGCACTGAAATTTTTTTCTGAAGATGGTAGTTTTCGCGCAGATGTGTTGCAGTCGACCAAGGGCAATCGCCGTTTAGCTAACGCACGGTCAATCCGTGCATTTGTGCAACATGCACCAGGGACAGAGGAAGAGCGATTATTCTTTGTCGATTTTATTGCTCGATGTTTGGTGTATGACCCTGCACAGCGAATGACACCAATTGAAGGACTACAACATCCTTGAATATGTAGTACACAAAACGAGTATGCACTTCCTACATTTATCAAGCATGTAGATTAAGACTAGCTTGCAAATTTGTAAGTAAGATGTAACAATCTCAAAAAAAAAAAAAATAATGAAAAATTTCATCCACTAACTCTTATTTATGACATAAGTTATTATTTTTTTTAATTTTGCTTGGAAACTAATCATATCTATATTTTTTTTCCTATTGTATTTTTAAGATTGATATATCAAGTAACATATTTTTGTTTCTATTTACACATAAATACTGTTTTTTGTTTGATTAGAAACGTCAGTGAAAAAAACACAACAACATGTGTGCTATAGGCTTACACAGTAAAGCTGTACTTGCATCTACTTCACTTTCATATATATATTTTTCTTATTATAAGAAAAAATATTGCTGGAAATGGTTACACATAATGTTGTGTGCATGTCATATTTGTTTAAAATTTAATTTGTATTTTGCAATTTATTTAACATAATTTTTAATATTGTTAAGTTTACGGCAAAATATGAATTAATTTAATTGAAGTAATTATCACACACAAAAAATAGTATGTACACTACATGTGTAATTATCAGTACGAATGTGTGTGTCAACATGAGCACATTAAAATATGAAGTAAACTGTTGCTTTTATTTTACCTTACATGAAAACTCATATTTATATTAACTTTTGTGCGTTTGATGATGACCTTTGTGACTGAACAATAAAACATATATATAGTAAGAAAAAGGACACTACCTAAATACTACCAAAAAAACTGCGCATCTCAACGTTAACAAAATAAATTTACTCTGTTAAAATACTTTAAAAATATATATATATGCTGAAAACTTTGCCACTACTTTAACTAATTCATTAGACTTTCACTTGCATGATAAGCTATACACGATTTTTTATGCATATATGATTGATGCTTAGTAGCACAATATCTATAAGTGCAAGTATGTATACGCGAACTATTTAATTATTAGCTAACATCGAATTGATATCATCACAACTACTTGATGATTGTACATTGACTTTCACATTTCTAGTCACACACATTATATACTTAACAAAGTAAATACAACTATTTTTAGTATTATTATTGTTCACTTTTTTACTTATAAATATGTATATATGAGTGTAAATTATTATATCTTTTTTTTTTTTCAATTGTAGCTATATCACCACTTGCTTAGCCTTTAGCATTTTACTTTTTTTTTTTTTTTTTTTTTGATTGGGTAAATATGTATCCTTGTACGTTAAACAGCATCATTATTTTTCTTTTACTGTTATGCTTGTTATTCTCTTTATTACAAAAATTTACTAATTAATAAGAAAATAATATTTACTTCTCAGTGTTGTCTCTTCTCTTATAATTATTTTTTTTACTTACGCTAAGCGAATGAAGTAGATGACGAAGATGTATAAGGTGTTAGCATTATTGTTAGATTTACGCACTTACACAAACATGTGCGCGCGTACACACTCAAATATACACACAGATGTATATAAATATCATTAATAGAAATTATTGCGTGATTTAATTTATCAATTTATTGTTATTTGTGAAAATAATAATCTTTTTTACTCAAAACTTGGCTTCACGGAGATTTATTGACAATGAGTGTAAATAATAGTTAACTTATTGGTGTTACGTTTGCATAAAAAAAATTAGAACAATTATATAACGTGCAAATAATATTTTTGATTTTTTTTTCCTTTCACGTACTATTAACTTTATTATTGCTCATACACAAAATTCAAGAAATAGTTAAATAGTAATTAGTATTTAGTAAACTCTTATATCGTATATATATATATAAATATATATATATATATATTTATATAATCATTACTCATTAGCAGTGTATTTTTTTATTTTATAACGACTAACATCTCACATTATTATTTTTTTGTTCCAATAATAACGGCAAGTGTTAAATTTCTTTTTTACCTACATTTCAAGATATTCAAATGCTGATGAGCAATTAAGCTTTGCAAAAGTGCTTTCATTAATTATCACATGTTGCATATTTGCTTTAGCACGTTAAAGTGTTACATGACAAACAAAGTGATAGTGATCAATAATTTAACATTATAATTAAGAACAACTGCGCCTCGTAAGGTCATAATGCATTAAGGCAAAATCATATTGCAACAAAGTACAATAAGGATTATGATAGCACTATAACAGCTGATAACTGTGCGAAATGTGATGTTAATAATAAGAATAATTACTGATCTCAGACATAAAAATTTCTGTAACCGTGTTAACGTTTGAAAGATTTACATATGTAGCGATCACAATTGTAATGTCTGTAACAAGCTTAACAAACTTAGCATATACAAAAAATATTTGCATGTTAGTCTGACTTATGTAAGACTAGAAATAGGTAAAAAACTAATAACAAGTTGTGTGAATTACGTTAACATACAGCAGCGCTGAAAAAGGTATGCTTGCCCAGAATATTGAAAAGTAATAATGTGAAGTAGTTATAAAACTTGGGTAATGTGATAAACGCAATACAAGGATAGCTTGAGTAGCACGTAAGTAGACAGCTTATTGATTTTTACAATTATATGAAAAGCAAATAATCTGCATAAATTCATAAGATATTATAACATAGGCAGATAGTGCCGATGGGGTATGAAGGCCTCAGCTGATCAAGTATTGAAACACATAATGGGAAGATTAAATAAGGAGAGTAGAGCGTAAGACAAAGTACATCAAAAATAACATCGTCCAATCAACAATTCATAAATTAAGAAATTGTTGATTAGTATTAGCTTTGTCATTAGTCAAATAACAATAAAAAAGAAGATTTGCAGTTTCAATTTCGTAGAGATAACACAAATAGTAGTAGTCATAGAAATAAAAAAGGAGTTAATGATATTGCGACCTAAAATGATGCTCTTATTGTTAAAGATAACGCGCAACTCGCATTACGTAGTTTTGTGTATTTCTTGTTGTAATGTGTTATGAAGAAAACAAGTGCATCGCGTGGAGCAGTGTACATTTGCATTAATGCTCGGGAAATGTAAAAAGTTGGAATGACATCAGGTACGTCAATCTTGTCAAATAATCCCATAAGCGACAAAAAAGATTGTTCTGCATTTTTAACAAATGAGATTAACCGAGGACCTCGATTTATTTAACGTATAGCGTAAATACGCTGTCAAAAAGCATTGCCTTAACGAGTAAGTTTTGCATCTACCACTACGCTAACTACTGCTATCGTAAGCAATATCGCAGTAAATTTAACGTGTAACGAAGGGAGAGCGCATAATGCACATTGTCGTTAATAGGACAAATGTAATAGCAACAGTAAAAATGAACAATCAGTACAGTCTGGCTCTAGTTCACTTTGCAAGGAGCACTCTAAAAATATACAATAACAATGATCGCAAATAAATGTTCACACTGCGCTAATATTTCCTATTGGCAACTTTGGTTGTCTTGTAATAGCTGACAAAATAAAACACAATTCATATGGTAAATTTAATATTATTGATGAACATGTTATGTGATCGACTGCAAAACTGTTCTCTGCATTACTGTCACGATATTCACCTAATATTTTTTTACTCAAAAATAGTGATAATAACAAAATAAAAGTTTGTAATTTGTGACATTCTGTGCAGTAATTAGCCGTTAATAAGAATAAGAGTTTACAGATAATTAAAAATAAATAACAGGAAAATTCGATTGCAAATATTGATGATTATAATTAAGATTGCTACTCTGAGAGAGCAACAATTATACGCACATCAAATGTTAAATATTAAAAAAATTGCTCATATAATTAAGAAAACAACGCAGCTGAAAGTAGATAAGCCTTACGAAGTTATAAGTAGTGTACACAATTTAATCCCAATGAAGTGTTTCAATAGGGTGCTTAGTATATACGCGACGTATAATCCCTGTGGACGCGTTCTATAGGTGAAAACCAGGTGTTAAAACAAATTATTGAGTAGCAGTCAAATGAAATACAGATGCGTGATGGGCGTATCAATGATCTTATTAATAAAGTAAAGAAATTGAATGTTCAAGTTGCGCACCTTCAACGAAACGCAACATCTTGCAAAAAGTCACCAAATAGAAGTACGTAATGTGAATAAACATGATATAATAAAAGAAAATTTAATATATTTACTAACTTCGATATATTTATGTAAATTTTAATTCGAAATGTAAACTACATAATAACGACTTGCCTAATATTTTCGCTTATTTCACCTTTCGTTCCACAAAAAACTTTATAATGTTTATTGTAATTCGTATTCTTTAAGGAGGAAAAGCAAAACGCTATTTGACCTTAATACTTTTTACTGAAAGTAATGAGGAATGATTTGCATCTGCTTTTTGTACTCCACATCAGTATTAATGCTATAACATTACATATACAAAAGAAAAGCTGTAGTTCTGAAGATAAGTCTGCAGTTGTATATCTATAGTATTAATTAGTTAACAAAGGCACACATTGTCACTCTAATGCTGATGTGATAAATTAAGTAATAATATTGGTGTATAAATTTTTATTTTGTCTTCTTTACTGTGCACTTTCCTCATCTTTTACTCATATCCTCTTGATTTTGTTTTGCTGCTGTCAACTTTACAAATTTGTTTATATTTATATTTATATTTATATAAATAATACATCAAAACGTTGCTCTATGAAATATCACTGATCATTGCAGCTGTCAAAAATAAAATCAAAACACTTTGTCAACAATCATGCCGTTTGTTAAAATTGTTAAGAACAAAGCGTACTTTAAACGCTTCCAGGTCAAGTACCCGCCGTCGTCGTGAGGGAAAGACGGATTATCATGCACGACGACACAAATGGTTTTTGCAGGATAAGACAAAATTTGGTTCACCAAAATACCGTCTTGTGGTACGTATTTCCAACAAGGATATCACTGCTCAAATTGTGCAAGCAAAGATTGCTGGTGATGAGGTAATGATGGCGGCATACTCTCACGAACTGCCCGCTTTCGGTATTGAGCATGGCTTGACCAACTACGCAGCCGCTTATGCCACTGGTTTACTGTTGGCCCGTCGTACGTTGAACAAGCTCAAGATTGCTGACAAGTTCCAAGGTCTTAAAGAAGCCGATGGAGCGTATGCAGCTTCGCGAACAAAGAAGGATGATCAAAATGACGATGAATCTCAGTTCCCATTTAAAGCAATTCTTGATGTTGGCCTTGCCCGTACAACTACTGGTGCTCGTATATTCGGTGTGCTTAAAGGCGCTGTTGATGGTGGAATTGCAGTTCCTCACCGACCAAACCGTTTTCCAGGGTATAATAAAGAAAAATCTTCGCTGGACGCAAAGAAACATCGTGAACGCATTTTCGGAAAACACGTTGCAGCTTATCTGAAGATGGTGAAAGAGGAGTCAAGTTCGAATCCTGATGAAAAGAATATTCAGTTTTCGAAATATATGGCTGGCAAGATAACTCCTGAAAACATCGAAGGAATGTATAAAAAAGCACATGCAGCCATTCGTGCTGATCCGACTAAGACTCTACCCAAGAAGGCGAAGAAAGAAGAAAATGCACCTCGTAAACGGTACCATGCCCGTAAATTAAGTGGTAAACAAAAGAAAACGGCAGCAAAGGCAAAAGTTGCAGCTATTCGTGAACGACTTGGCATGTAAGCACCAAATTAAAAGCGTTGATTTAGTAGTATGATTTTATAAGTAAAAGACCCTTATTTTACAATCAATAATATTGATAATTTCTAATGTAATTTGCACGATGCTATTGGTTAAAGACATTATCATATTATGTAAAATAAGGTTTACGTCCACGACAGCTTACACAAGTAATTATTTATAATTTCATTTACTGTTATTATTTTAAATGAAATTGTCATTTATTTCATTTTAATTTATTTATTATGTTATTTGTAATTCGTATTCTTTAAGGAGGAAAAGCAAAACGCTATTTGACCTTAATACTTTTTACTGAAAGTAATGAGGAATGATTTGCATCTGCTTGTTGTACTCCACATCAGTATTAATGCTATAACATTACATATACAAAAGAAAAGCTGTAGTTCTGATGATAAGTCTGCAGTTGTATATCTGTAGTATTAATTAGTTAACAAAGGCACACATTGTCACTCTAATGCTGATGTGATAAATTAAGTAATAATATTGGTGTATAATTTTTATTTTGTCTTCTTTTCCACTGTGCACTTTCTACTCATATCCTCTTGATTTTGTTTTGCTGCTGTCAACTTTACAAATTTGTTTATATTTATATTTATATTTATATAAATAATACATCAAAACGTTGCTCTATGAAATATCACTGATCATTGCAGCTGTCAAAAATAAAATCAAAACACTTTGTCAACAATCATGCCGTTTGTTAAAATTGTTAAGAACAAAGCGTACTTTAAACGCTTCCAGGTCAAGTACCGCCGTCGTCGTGAGGGAAAGACGGATTATCATGCACGACGACAAATGGTTTTGCAGGATAAGACAAAATTTGGTTCACCAAAATACCGTCTTGTGGTACGTATTTCCAACAAGGATATCACTGCTCAAATTGTGCAAGCAAAGATTGCTGGTGATGAGGTAATGATGGCGGCATACTCTCACGAACTGCCCGCTTTCGGTATTGAGCATGGCTTGACCAACTACGCAGCCGCTTATGCCACTGGTTTACTGTTGGCCCGTCGTACGTTGAACAAGCTCAAGATTGCTGACAAGTTCCAAGGTCTTAAAGAAGCCGATGGAGCGTATGCAGCTTCGCGAACAAAGAAGGATGATCAAAATGACGATGAATCTCAGTTCCCATTTAAAGCAATTCTTGATGTTGGCCTTGCCCGTACAACTACTGGTGCTCGTATATTCGGTGTGCTTAAAGGCGCTGTTGATGGTGGAATTGCAGTTCCTCACCGACCAAACCGTTTTCCAGGGTATAATAAAGAAAAATCTTCGCTGGACGCAAAGAAACATCGTGAACGCATTTTCGGAAAACACGTTGCAGCTTATCTGAAGATGGTGAAAGAGGAGTCAAGTTCGAATCCTGATGAAAAGAATATTCAGTTTTCGAAATATATGGCTGGCAAGATAATTTAATTACATCGAAGGAATGTATAAAAAAGCACATGCAGCCATTCGTGCTGATCCGACTAAGACTCTACCCAAGAAGGCGAAGAAAGAAGAAAATGCACCTCGTAAACGGTACCATGCCCGTAAATTAAGTGGTAAACAAAAGAAAACGGCAGCAAAGGCAAAAGTTGCAGCTATTCGTGAACGACTTGGCATGTAAGCACCAAATTAAAAGCGTTGATTTAGTAGTATGATTTTATAAGTAAAAGACCCTTATTTTACAATCAATAATATTGATAATTTCTAATGTAATTTGCACGATGCTATTGGTTAAAGACATTATCATATTATGTAAAATAAGGTTTACGTCCACGACAGCTTACACAAGTAATTATTTATAATTTCATTTACTGTTATTATTTTAAATGAAATTGTCATTTATTTCATTTTAATTTATTTATTATGTTATTTGTAATTCGTATTCTTTAAGGAGGAAAAGCAAAACGCTATTTGACCTTAATACTTTTTACTGAAAGTAATGAGGAATGATTTGCATCTGCTTTTTGTACTCCACATCAGTATTAATGCTATAACATTACATATACAAAAGAAAAGCTGTAGTTCTGATGATAAGTCTGCAGTTGTATATCTATAGTATTAATTAGTTAACAAAGGCACACATTGTCACTCTAATGCTGATGTGATAAATTGAGTAATAATATTGGTGTATAATTTTTATTTTGTCTTCTTTTCCACTGTGCACTTTCTACTCATATCCTCTTGATTTTGTTTTGCTGCTGTCAACTTTACAAATTTGTTTGATAAAAAATTACTAATAAATCTATAATAATATAGTGAAGCAATAGAAGAAAATGGGCGCCTTTATGTACGTCAGTGAGTTGTGGAAGAAGAAGTCTTCCGATGTGATGCGATTCATCCAGCGTATTCGCTCATGGGAGTTCCGTCATCAGCACACGGTAGTCGAATCGCATCACATCGGAAGATGGTAAGCCCAAGACCAGTGGTGTACTTGGCATGAAGCTGAACAAGAACAACCGAGCCGTTGCAGAACAGCGATTAGGCAAACGTTTTGGCAACTTACGTGTGCTTAACTCTTACTGGGTAAACATGGATAGTACATTTAAGTGATATGAGGTGATTGCGGTAGACCCCATGTGCAAGACGATTCGTCGTGATCCTCGCATTAACTGGATCGTCAACGCGGTCCACAAGCACCGAGAACAGCGTGGATTGACGAACTGCTGATACCACTGGTCTTTTGCCTTTGCACCGTAAAGGTCACAAGGCAAGCAAATTACGTCCATCGTACCGAGCGGCATGGCGACGCAATAACCGAATTGTATTCTTGCGCAAACGTTAAGCAGGTTAAACAACTTGTATTTGTGTACACGTATACAATGTTTTATCTGTTTTTCAACAATTATATATTTTTTTCATTAGTACATGCCATCTTTTCGGTTTACCTTACTCTTACAAACATCACTACCACAGAAGTATAAAATGTAACAATCTTCCGCTTTACGCTAACTCACGAAAACAATCACATTTTATTTTCTTTTACTTTTACTTTCTTACATTGTTTTCATTTTTGTAAAAAAAAGCATGGAATTTTCTGTATCCACATGTTTTTATAATCAGTTCGTCTAACACTATTTTTTTTTTTCATTTGTTGCTCCTATGACACGAGTGTGAATTGCTTTTGTTTTTTTTTGCAATGCTTATATTAACAAGTTATGCTATGTAATTGAAAAGAAATTTGTATGCAAATTAAATTTCTCATTTTTCTTTATTTTATTATATTTATTAAATTGCATTGTTGTTTGCTGATACATATTTTTATATTCTTAATTCTTTTCAACAGCCTCAGCACTATACACTCTACTTTAAGTAAGTAAAAGTATACACTTCTTCACACATACAAAAATGAGCGCTCCTACTCCTCGCACAGGTATAATTGCTGGCTTCAACAAGGGCCACATCACCACACGTCGTCCTCGTCAACCTCGGCCAAGTGATCGTTATGCAGTTCCGCACAAAAAGCTACGTGCCGTCAAGGCGATTGTGGCCGACCTCGTTGGCTTCTCCCCGATGGAGAAGCGCGTACAGGAAATGTTACGAGTTGGTAAGGAAAAGCGTGCACTCAAGTACTGCAAGAAACGCCTAGGCGACATCAAGGCAGCCAAGAAGAAGCGCGCGAAGATGGAGGAAGCTCTCCGTAACGCTGCCAAGAAGCACCATTAAACACGCTTCTTTGTGTAATGTGCTGTCAAGTAGAAGAGAACGTAACATTAACACCTAATTAAACATCATCGTACTACTTTGCTTTTCTGTTTTTTTTTTTTCTTACTTAGTCAATAAATAATTTGTATAATGTTTTTTAGCTTACGTACGAGGTGGTAAATGTTCGAGCTTTTCTATCAACTGCATATTTTAGTAAAGTGTTGGCAATAAAGAAACGTTTTTAATTCAGTTTTTATTTTTTTAAGATAGTTATAAATTTATAGCTTTTTTTGTTTGACGAAAATCAACTTAACAGATGCAAAAAAGTGTGCGTAGTGACAGAATTCTAATGCGTGCAATTTCAAGGAAACATAAAAGCACTTGAAAATAGTCTGAAGGATTTCGTAGTAAATGTAATGAAATGTTCAAGTACATAAGTATTGATTTCTAATTTGAACTTTGTTACTAATTTATTAAATAAGTTATTTAATTTATGAAATAAAAAAAAATTGGAGAACGGATGCTTAACTCAAAAGCTGAGCAAGCTAACAAGCTACGTAATGTATGCATACATTTATGTATCCGTGAATGCATATTTCTCGAAATGTGTTTTTTTTAATTTAAATTGTCTTTTATAATAATTTTTTTTTTCACTTTTTTACTTTTCTCCTCGTTTAATAATATCCTTTTTTAATCAAAATCTTACATTTTTAGGTGATAGATAAAAAAATATATATTCAAGAGAATATTGAGTGCGGTGTGTTTGTCTGTCGTATTCAGCGCGTTCATATTTTGTATTAAGTTTTTTTCCGGTATCAATAATTAAATTATTACGTATATTGGTTTGCACCACAAGAAGAATTGGCACATAAGAGTGTACACGCGTCTGTAAATCTACAAGAAATTTTTTTAAAAATTGTATTTTGTACGTTTATATTTCAGCTTTTGTTGCTTGAATAGTGAATTATGTCTATGCTTAGTGCTGAGATGATGTAGATATGTGATGCATTTGCACGTTGAAGTGCGATGCGCTATTAGGATTTCACTCTTTTGCACAACATATACGAAAATAGAAATATATAACAGTTCAATATTAAATATTTCAGGCATATTTCACACGAATTTAATAAACGTGAGCGATGACGACAGCACCGTGAAAACAATACTATTGCATAACTTGCGCATATGCTAAACAGCAGGCACGAATTAATAGTAGCGACCGTATAAAGAGATGCGTTGTAGTAGTTGTAATAAAATGCGAAGAAAAATTTATTAACATTGTTTGACAAGTTTTCAGTGAAAATGTGTATGTTATCACTGAAAGCTCTAAAATGTAGTCCATTTTTAAACTTTTACGCTACTCATTTGTAGAAATACAAGCAAGTAATGTAAACATTGATGGTCAACAACGAGATAACGTTATCTATAGATTTCCTCCGCAAACGGCAAAGTTGTACGTCAACAATAAGTGCATAATAGCCAAAGTAGTTTGGTACGTCACTGCATTAGTCTTTAAATTGTGACATCTTAAATAGCTAAACAAATTATATTTTGTTGACTATGTTGTCTATGCACAAAGATGAACGTTTGCACTGAAGACGTAATCAGTGATATTGTTTCTTCTATATCACATTGAATACTCTTTATTCATAAATGGAAAAAGAAAAACAATTGCATGCAACACATTTCAATAACATGGCGTATCTTGAAAATGTATAAACAAAGAAAGAGGTAATTTTTTCTGGTAATAAGGAAAGTTTGATCAAAAATAACGATGCTGCCGGCAATCTTCGTGATGTATGTGGTAAAACAATGAAAACATGTACCACTGTCAGTCGAGATGAGTTAATATAAGTCGTAAATAAGTTGCTTTAGGAAGAACGTGTGACTTTATAAAATCTGCTACAATAACTAGACAGATGATCAACGACAAACTTTGTGCAATCTTAAACATGTGATAAATAATGTGCGTGTAAAATTGTAAGAAATGCTGAACTTTAACAAGATAATAATAATCGCAACTATTAATTATTTGTGTACACTACAATAATAGAAAATGATATGATCTTTTTTTTTTCCTATTCTTCCACTCAAAAGAAATATAATAAAACTCTCACCCCATGCAAAGCGCATTGAATTGTTATTTAATTATTTTTTTTTCTGTACATTCTACGAGTAAATTGGAGAAGTAAACAATAATTTCGTTGTTCTTGTGTTATAAAGAAAGAAAAACAAAGTTTATCATCAATGCAATATATAATTTGCGTAAATTCGGTGCACGATATATTGAATTAAAACACCTTTAACATGTTCAAAGTCATTTTGCAAGTGCATTTTTTTTACACAATTGTTCTATTTTTATTTGCATTTTTTGATGTATAAGTATACATATTACTGCTATCATATAGAAACATACATATATTCAACAACGTTTCTTGTTTTAAGAAAACATTATATAATTTTTTCATTTTTCAGTCGTCAGTGCATCAGAAAAAGTAAAAGCAAATGAGTATATTGCTAATAGAGACATTTTTGCAAAGTTTGACAGAAAATAAGTTCACCAGTAACATCTGTGGTAAATGTAGAAAGTAATGTTATGTGGGTAGAACAAACACTTGCCTTTAGGAATAATAATTACAATAATCTAAACATTAAGAAGTGATGCAACACGTACTGTTCTCATAATAAAAAAACTTACTTTGCAATACGTGTCGTAGTGCAATTCATTTCCACTGTGTACATTGCATAAATGATGAAGACAATCTTAACTACGACAAAGTTCATACCACCTTGCCAACGTAGAACTCGAATGAATATTGTAATAAAAACGTAAAAAAGAAGTGCAACGCGGTTAAAAAGAGCAGCAAAACAATACGAAACAAAGCACGACAAAGGTAAAAGCAAATAAAACTACAAAAGTAATAATAAAAATAAAGATATAGAACAATGATGTCATCCTCATTCTGCTCATTGTCGTGTTAATTGTAAATCGAGCTCTTTGCCAACCCACAATTTAGTTAAAATTTATCTACTCAAATTTAGTAGTAGTGCAAGAAAAAATGGTAACAAATTTTGACAGTATTTGCGCTATAACAACAATAAATAAACGTGATAGAAAACAATAATATTCACGATGACTCTAATAAACTTAAAAATAAAAATTGCAATTTAAAATCATTTATTTAATAATATGCTAAAATGGACGCTTTCCCGTTTACGCGTATTACAGATCGTCGCATTCGACTTTAATTAATTACTAATTATGTACAAATCCGTCATGATGGGTGGTACAACTATTTTGCAAGGTAATTCCGATTATACAGTCACCCATTATACGTAATGCCTTCGTATATGGAAATCGACGACGAATATGGTTAATTTATCAACAACTTAATAACACCACGTGAACAGGCTAATCGATTATACTTGCTGCATTCCAGTAAACACCCTATAGGATCAGTTCTTGCGCTACCATCAGACAACATTTGAAAAAATACTTCATTGTACAAATGCAAGGAGACAAACAACTATGTTGCGTAGAGTTTGCATTACTTTATGACTAACTCTGTGAATGTTGTGAAAGGCAAGTCACGAAGTAATAGAAACCACTAATGCCTTGTAATCAAAGGAAAAAAAAATTAACAGGAAGCTGGGTAAAAAGAGTTATCAGAGTTAACATTATTGTATGCACACGTAATTGCATCTCATATATATCAATAAATAAATATTTATATACGAATAACAATTGTTTTATCTATTTATAATTGAAATAGAAAAAATGTTGGTCTTAATATGAAATTTATATAATATGTTATCAAATACAATTATTGCTTTGTATTCATGCTTTATAATTTCATAAATAATTTATTACATGTTTTTATAATTTTGGTCTATTCTAAGCACTAGCCACAAATTATAATTTTCCTAGAAAAGTACTCAATATTAACAGGCGAAAGTTGAACTTTAAAAAAATTATTAGTGATATCTAGCAGACGATGTAGTGTAAAGTTATTTCACCTTGTGGTAGGTATGTAATACATTTTAGGTGTGATGGTTCATCTACGTTGTAAATAACTTTGTAATTAAACAATATAGTCAATTATAATTTTGGCAATTAGAAAACTGAGAGGTATAATAACAACAAAGAGTACAAACTATAACAAATTTATAATTTAACAGAATAGGATAGAGCAACAACACAATAATAATTTAGCTCGTAACGAAAACACGCGAATACAGTAATATGATAATGTACACTTCATCCTGAGCATGTCAATTAGCTGACATGTGCTGCGGGAGTTATGAAAACGTTTGAAAGTTTTGCACAAATGACCTACATGGCACTTATAGGATCTACAAAATGTGTGTCTTTTTATGTCTAAACGATTGATGAACTAAAGCAGCGAATAGTGAATGACATTCAACAAAATTCTAATTTATGCAAAAATAACGATGCAAATTTTTAGGTTAACGTGCGTAGATAGTAAGTGTCACGCCATTTTACACACTAGATGTTGAATAAGAACAATATATAATGGTGCAATACATAGCAAAACACGTTGTAAAGAAACCAAGAAAAAGACAAACATGGACTGCAAATGTTATCAAACATGTTAACAACTTCATCAGCAATGATGACATCTATGAATATGTCTGGCACTAATCAAATAAATGATAATACTAATAACAAGTACTACAACCACAACAACCATTACAACAATGACAATTTCAATAACAGTACAAAGTGTAAGCAAATTACTTCGTAATTATATCTTACCATAGATTACAATGTTTAGTTCACTCGTGCCATTTTTCCTATCCCACTTTTGTAAGTATCACGCTCAAACAATAATGCTAATAATTTATCAGAAAATGTGGTGCGTTGTGTTATTGATCATAGTTAGCAGTAACTCCATCATCACCATCATTCTTGCAGTAACAACAATGCAAACAACAATAATATCAACGGAATACAGCTTACCAACAGTATTACTAACAATAACACTAATGCTGGTGATAGCTAGGCCAACTAACGTGAAGAAATAGATAATATTAACGAATTATTTGTGATATAAAAATGTAAAAAAGAATAGTAGAAAAAGTCTTTGCCTTTTGCGTAGACTTTGTAAACATTTACTACTACACCATAAGTTGCTCAACGCAGTCAGTTCGAAGGTGTAACTAGTGATGTGAATTCAGTGAATACAAAAACTGAAAGTAGCCAATAAAACGTATAGCTCAAATGTGTAGTAAATAATTTGCATGAATTACAACAAAAACTTGAGTAAGTGTAACGCATAAATGAAAGGCTATCACGTTAAAACGAGGCCTTGCGTCGTTTAAGTAAGTAGAAGATGATTGAAATGCAAAAATTGTGTGAAGTGTTTCAAAGCCGAGTTGATACGAACACATAACTTAGTAGACTTAGATCGAAGAATACATAATTACGATTACGACTGTAAGACGCGTAGGCAGCACTGGCGGAGATGCATTCATAAAGTAATAAATCGTATACTTAAAACTACACCAACGCGGTTAAAATGTGTCGTGAACAGAAACGCAGCAACAGTCAACAGCAGGGTATTATTATTAGTAGTAGTAGTAGAAGTAATACGAACAAAAGTTATCGTTATATGAGTAGAAGAAATAACGATTATTCTCGATTATTAAGGAAAGTAACTAATCCATAGGGAGTCAATGTGATAAACTCGCAATAAAATCGTGCACTTCACACAAATAAAGCTAATGCAATTACTACTAAAAATGATATATCATATGATATTGATAGTAATAAAAATTCGGGTTAACAGCGCAAAATTGTCAAACAACCAAACCTATCAGCACGTAGTAGCCTTGAGATGCGAAATGTTGATAGGAGTAACAATATAAACATGAGACATCGTCAACAATAAAGTTCGTAACGAAGTAGGAATAAAACTAACAGCATTAATAGTGTTTATGATGCACGTGTGAGACGAGTCAACCGCTTTGATACACCTCATAAATTAAAAAGCTCCAAATAATGCAACGTAAAGCGATTGCCATTCAAAATAGCACAACATTCATATAATCGATTTCGCACTCCGTCAGCCCATTTATAAAACTCACGTAATGAGAGCAACTATACTCGCGCAAGTAAGTTACGTAGTGTAAACTATCGCGATGCAAATATCGACAATGCCTTGCGAAGGCGAAAACTTGATGGTAATAATGTTAGTGATGTTGATAGTGCTGATTTCAGTAAAACAAAAAAAAGTAAAATTAAAATTAATCATTAGTAGCATTAACATTAGCCTAGTCACTCTCGTCAGTCAAGTCTGTCATTTCAGTCTACACAGTCTATACAGTCTTCATTGTGCTATAGTAAAAAGTAATAACAAAGTTACGATAATAATTATAATAGTAATTATGATCACAACAGGCGTAGATTGCGCAGGTCTGCACCGGCTGTAAAACGAAATAGTTCACTGTGTGAGTCTGATATAGAAAGCTCTAATGTTATCTTGACCCAAAAAAGAAAAAAAGGTTTAAATAGATTAAACTCACCCCACCATGGAGTATAGTATTGCAATAGTCATTCTTGTTTACCCTTTAATGATGTGAGTTGACACAAACCACCACATCGCTCATTGTCATCGTCTGCACGATCAGATAGTAGCTATAATAGATTGTATAGTACTCCTACGTAGAGTAGTCGACGTCGTGCAGTTTCACCTTATGAAGTGCCTTTTACTACGCGTGAAAAACGTGCAGTGTTTTATTAAATTAACTGATAATTCTCATTACAACTATTTATTTGATAAGTTAAAATAGAGCAAAATAAAAATTTTTTTTTTTTTTTTTTTTTGCTAAGGTACATTTTATCTTCAAA
Source organism: Blastocrithidia nonstop (assembly GCA_028554745.1). Classification (NCBI taxonomy): domain Eukaryota; phylum Euglenozoa; class Kinetoplastea; order Trypanosomatida; family Trypanosomatidae; genus Blastocrithidia; species Blastocrithidia nonstop. The sequence goes on from JAQOTN010000008.1 coordinate 116,658, forward strand.
AAAACTTTACAATCATGTTAATGTTTTTTTTTTCATTGCCATTTGCCATTCTATGTGTGCTCTAGAGTAAAATTTACATGTTTCGTTTGTATATAATCTTATTGTTAGTTTGCGAATGTCAATATTTTCTTATTTCATTTTACTGTTGCTTCACTGTACAATAAGATATTCTTCTTTGTATCAATAGATGTAAAAAAAAAAGTTATTTCTGTAACAAAGTCAGCTTGCATCAACGTGTTGATTATTTGTGAAATGTTAATTATACATTATTATAACTTCTTTCAAAAATAATTACTTACACTAATTTTCTCTTCTAATCATCATCATCATCATCAATATATATTTCTTGTTAAGAAGTTAAAATTTACTAAACATTTTCTATTTGTTTTTTTTTTCTATCTGTGTACACTAAATTCTTGAGTGTTTGAAGTCGTGACGAGAATTAATTCTGAAATAAGTCACAAACCAAACCAACATTTTTTTTTTATAATACTAACAATAACAACAACTTAGTTATCACAATGCTTCGACGGTGTTTAACGTACAGATAAATCTTCAAAATACCTGGGCGTAAGTCTCTTGATGAAGTTTGCAAGTTACACCTATTGTAGGCTGCCTCATCGCAGGAAGTGGCGCAGATTTGAAACAATCACCATATGCAATTTATTCAATATTGAGGACGAACAATATCATCGAATGCCTATTACGCATTACAGCCGCGGTTGAAGAGCTGCCCATATTTTGTCATCCCATGCTTTCGTGACAAGGGTTTATTTAACGTGGTAACTAATTTCACCGATGACTTGATTGGGGTAGCCCCACTTGGTGAGTGACAGGAGAAGCAAGATAACTCGACTATTCACATGACTATACAATTCTTTACCGAACTTGCCCGTCGTAAAAATTTAGTTCTGGTGCGGTGTGAGATTAAAGATGAGGTGTTTGTTCGTACTGACTGTATTTTCATTACTCAAATAATTCTTAAATACTACACACTGCCACGGTTGTATGAGACATGAGTAGAAACATTTAACAAACGGCCTAACTCCTTCGACTACCATGCTTATCTGCGGGCGATGAAAGACGAAGCACACAAAGATAACATTCACATCAAAGACAAGAAGAGTGAAATGATGATTGATGCGTACGGTCCAGTCATTGACACCCCACCTGACGACGTCGCAAAACAGATAATGAGTACATTAGCTACTGGGCCTGCAGTTGATATTTCTGCACCATCAGCACCAAAGTAATTATAATTTACCGAAATATTTAAATTTTCTTTTTTTTTTTTAGCAAAGAGCAAAGTGCATAGCCACAACAACAAGCATAATTATTTTAACTTTTTTCTTCAATCTTGTAATTGAGTTATACTGTCTGTTAAATTTGTTCGACACAGTGAAAATGCGATAATTAGATCTTTTCAAAACAATCTTTTCAAAAAAATAGAATATTGTTTTTCAAATTTTAAAAAATGTTTTGCCATTTATGTTGAAGCAGTGTTAAACCCTAAAGAAGCAAATAGCAATTTACTAGACATATTTTTTTTTGTTTCGCATATAGACAAACCCACTTTTTTTATATATTAGAAAATCTATAAAGAAAAAATAGATTAGATACTATTGTTGTATTAGTGGCTTTTTTATCCTTCTTCAATCAATTTGTATACAAATACACTGTACGCGAACACATTTTCATAACAAACATAAATAATCGAAAAATCAAATGTCACATCATCATTTTCCGGATTTTAGCGGTCTGCAAAATCGTGCCATCACTATTTATTGCTGATCAAGAACGCAGCCCTAGACACAACTATGGACAGAAGCAGAACGTCTTGGCAAATTGGCAGTTTCAAACGGGTTTTCTGTTATTACTGGTGGGTATTGCGGGTCAATGTAAGCGGTCAGTAAAGGCGCTCGCGAAGCGTTGGAGTAGGCCAAAAAGCAGGGTAAATGGAATAGTGTAGAGCTAACATACACTGATGCTCATGCAGCAATAGATAGTAACAGGCAAAATAATGATCATCATGATGGCGATGACGCCGGTGATCATGCCAATACAATGCAAAATTGTAAGGCTAGTCTGTTACGTTAGCAAAACCAATAAAATAATACCGATGAACCTAACAAATTAATCAGTAATGATATGAGAAACAAAGTTTATTATGATGAGGTAAAACGCAATAATGGCACTAAATGCAAATGTCCAGAGGTGGTTGGTGTAGTTGTATCAGGAATTTTTCCTGATCGTGTAAAAGAAGGAAACAAATACTTGACAGTGCAACATGACTCCACCAGCATGATGCACCGAATCGAACAGCTAACTAGTTTATCGCGTTACTACGTCATCTTGCCTGGCACATTAGGCACTTTGCAATAGCTATGTTGTATATGAGTACAAAAGTTATTGCACCCATCGACTATGCCTGGACCGTTGATACTAGCTTATCGCTAGCCATGAGAGAAGTGTCTGCGTGGTATTGCAGAGAGCTTACATATACCAGATGAGCAGATGCAGCTTATTCACTTTGTCGATGACGCTGATGATGCCATCAGATTAATTTTACAAGATAATCGATTGTTGCACACAACAACTTCTTCTCCTACTTCTTCTTCTTTTTAATCATAAGTATCATTGTTACCACAATAAATCGTTTATAAAGTATAAACCCATCTAAGTATATACAACATTTATAATTAAATATAAACTCCAAGAAAAGTATTTTCTGTATTACTTACAATTGTTATTGTATCAGAAAAGATGTCAAAACAGCCGTACTCTTATATTATGTGTTGTGTTGCTAATTTGTACAAAATCGTAAACATTATATTATCTGCTTCAATTGTTTTTTTCGCATTATTAACATTTTTTTATTTATTTATGATTTCAAGTGTGTGTGAGAGAGACTGTGTACGTATAAAAAAATAATAACAGGTAAAGTAGAGTAAATTCAACGATAACAACAACAACAACAAAAAAAATTAAATATTTTATGAATATTGTAACATATTATATAAACTAACTAATACATATATAACGATGTTTAATATTTATATATTTTTTATTTTTTTTTAAAAAGTTTCACATAAATAAATTATAAAATTTATCATTCTCAATATACAGATAAAACATTTCATTTTTTTTTCTTGTTGTATTTACTATAACATTGTTAGCAAGCATTTCAAATACCATTTGTTAGCGTGTGCTCATAACAATATTACTCATTCATTATATTTTTTTGTTAAGTATAATTTTTTGCTTTACTAAAATAAAATAATCAGAAAAATATATAGTAAACTTGTACTTTTAAAATCAAGCATTTAAAATTTATTTTTTTTAGTGTAATGTTCTTGTAATAAAGTCTAATAGTGATTGTATACAATGAAAACTTTTATAAAAAACTTTTCTATAAATATTTTTGCTATAAATTGTTATATTATGTAAAAATGTCACATAAAAATGGTGTTGTTACAACTGTAGTGTTAAACAACAAAGCAAACAACCAAATTTTTACTTTTTCCTGTTTGTTCAAAGAGATTTAGAATATTTTTATTTGTGATATAACAAGTAGTTATACGTTATTACTTGTTCATATTTTTCTGATTTTAGTAAATTGTTATTACAAAAGATAGGAATAAACCCGAAGAAGTAAGTAATGGCACCTATGATTACAAAATTACTTACCAAGACAAACAAAACGTCCATGTGTGTGTAAATTGCACAATAGTACAAATTAACTATTCCATTCAACGAATGCACGTATGACGAAGCTAAAAAGCTAGCTGATAGCTAATGTAAATATTTAATTGTCTATCTGCACTGTCCTACACACGAAAACACACATTAGTTTCTCACTAGTGTCTTATCAGATAACGAAGTGTTGGCTCATTTTTCATAGAGTGCAATTTTGTGAGGTGCTTCTGTGATGAATAACACAGGTTACTCATTAGCCGGTACACTTCATGCTTAAACGTTTCCATTTGTAGCGATACTCTTTCAGCGTGAGGTTGCCCTACGTGTGCAAGGATTTATAGACAAGACAAAGTTACTTGCCTCGTGAAAGAAGTGCACAGAGGTGTGAGATGGGGTAGTTGCTCAGGCCATTAGTGCACAAGCATAACGTCGTGTTTTCTAATAACAACGAAATGCACAATAGGCGGCTGATGCGGCAATGGAGTTAGCGGATATTGAGCGCTTAGCACAGCTAGAATGTGAGTAACAGGTTAAAGCAGATGAAGCTGCAAAGGCATAGCTATAACGTCAATAACAACGCTAACGTGAGCGTGACAGGTAACGTGCCAAGTAACGTGAGAGATTACGATAACAACGTAGACAAAGTATAGTTGAAGCCGCTCAACGATCCGCTCAGGTGCAACTCACACCATAACCTGCGTTAGAGTAGAGCGGTATCGTACACATTGCACTACGATGTCCATCGGGCAAAACGCACCGTCGCCGATTCCGTCAAGATGAGTTGGTTGATCAATTATATAACTTTGCAATAACATTGGATTAGTTCAAAGGCGGCGAAGTCCAACTCATTTCCGGTGTACCACCTAAACAAATCACATGTGATAGGAAGACAACGACGTTTGCACAAGTTCGTGAGTTACACCCTCGTGCTGCTGTCAATGTTCGCTACTTAGCATTAGATTAGTCACTACAATAGACAACACCAAACTAATAAAATATCATGATACTAAATTCTTAATTATATAAATAACATGTTCAAGAAAATCGCTAGTTTCACAAAAAAAATTAGTTAAATTTTATCGGTGTATACTCATGAACAGTTTTAAATTTTGTTTCCTACACCTACTGTTATTTTTTTTCCTCTGTGTGCACGTCTTTTTTCCGTGATAACTATAAAACTAGTCACATATATATATTTTTTTGCCTTTTCATTCTTTTTTTTTCGTTTGACTGCCTCAACCAGTAACAGGTTGGCATCTTTGTTATTACAATAATTTGCCACCTTTATTAAAATAATGTTTGCGTGTTTTTTTTTAATGATTGTTGATGTTGTTGTTGTTACTACTCTACTTAAAAATTGCAGCGTTTCTTCGCCACAGGCCTATCAGCGTCAACTACAGCAATTATTATTACTTTTCACCATCGTTATCTACGATAACATTATTTACATCAAGATTGAATGAACACGTCGATTTGCGTAGTGGTGTATGCATCAGCGTTAACATGTAATCTTCAGCCAAATGTTATGCAACACAGCTGTTAATACAGTTACATGTGTATATATTTTTAAAATCTGAAAGTGTAAAGTATGAAACGTTTTCAAAGATGACACAATATAATAAAAATAAATTAGTTTACTATTGTACTCATCAATTATCATTTTTCGTTTCTATCGACATCAAGACATTCGTTTTATTACTTTAAGTTCTGTTAATTTTATTGTACATATATCGTTCTTTCATTCTTTTTTTTATATACATCTTTTACAAACTTAATTATTGTGACGTATTCATGTTTTGCCTCTCGCCATATCAGTTTGCACGTTTCAAGCCATATTCTGTAGCGGTGTAAACACGTTTCAAGTGACGTCACAAGTAGAACGATCGCTGACGCCGATTAATGGATGCGTCATGCTTTTTAGTAGATTGGTTTAGTCAGACACATGGACCCACACTAGGACAATACTCTGGTCACTGATCACACATTCTCACCTGTGCACACGTTATCTGCCCGTGGGACTACCCAAATTATTACTCGCCTGATGGACCAGCACAATATGTTAGTCACATTACAATTGCAGACACCATGACCCAAATACGTGTAATGTCTATGCAGGGTAAACCTATTGAAAAGCATTTTTGCTCCAATCAACACATTTACGTACACAGTAATCCTCAACTTGATATTTGTGTACTTCATGCCTAGCAAAACTTTCAACGATTCGGCTAAATGCGTTTGTTAAATTGACAAAACAATGGCCTGGTAGTTTACCCTCGTCTAGAGATCAACACCCCATTACGCGTAGGCGATGAGGTTTGAATTTATGGCATGCAAGCTCATGAGTCGTTGTTTGATGAGTAAAAATTGCCATAACCGCTGATGATCCCTACTGGCATTCGCGGTAGAGTACACACCTTATCACGATAACATTTCTTCGTCACCACGATTGGTGTGTAGCGTGAATAATTTGGTGAAGTTTACATGGGCATGTGCGGCTCCGCTGTCATGCGTAATGGCAAGTGTGTAGGAATGCTCACGGCGATGGTGCACTTGTAGAGTGATTGCAAAGAACTTGCTGGAACGGCGATGTGCACCTATGCAACGGATATTTTTTAGTTTCTGTTGTAGGTAGAGAAACAGATGAAAAACGCAACGCCGCCGCCACTATAGTAGAGTGGAATTAGCGAGACATCATTTCTGGAACGACGCAGAAAAGAATACAAAGAGCAAAGCGTAAAAAATAACGCGAAGATTGCTTAGTATAAAAACTGATAACTTGACTGTAGTCGTCTCGCCAGACACGTTGGGGCACCACTGGCACTATGATAATTCAAACAATAAATGTTTACTGGGTAGAATGTTGATTAGGCTAACTACTTTGGCCGTGATGGATTTTACAATCAATAAGTGCAATAGAATTTGTGAGGATACAACTTGAGTGAATCCTCGTCTGACTAGAAATGACCAACAGGTTTGACTAGTAAACATAAATTTAATTAATAATACATAAAACATGAAACATCTAAGTAATAACGTTGTGACACAAGTCCACGCAATGTATATATTCACAGTGATAATTTTGGTGAAACACCTACTGAGTAAGAAACGGTACTGAATGAGCTTTTCATGTAATCGTAAAACAGCGATGTTGTCAAGGAGCAGTGAGGTAAATTGCAAAAAATGCGTCAATCGTTGTAGACTATTCGCAAAGAGCGTGAGACGGCTAAGATGAAGTAGTCGGCATTCTCACAGGTTAACAAAGAGGCAAGTATATTACATGCAACGTAACGTTAATCTATAAAAAATAAATAAAATATGGCAGATAATCGTGACAAGTCACAAAATAAAGAAAATGCTGACAATGTGTGTAGAAGTAGTAATAACGAAAAGAATAATACATACGATTAAATTAAGTTTACCGACACATAATCAAACGTTTACACTACGCAAACTGATACTAACAGCGAGCGATAGTGTGCAACATAATCAACGAATAGTAAATATAATAAGAAAGATTATGCTTTGAGTGAGGAGAAGAGAAGAAGAGCAAAGAGCATTAGGCTCAAGAAGCAAGAGCGTAAAGAACAGGATGCGAAAAACAGATAGCAATTGCAACGTAGTCATTAGCGAGAAAATTTTTCATTTGACGATGATCCAATTTCTAAGGCGATGCAAAAAAGCTAGCAATAAACAATGTAATCATCAATAGCGTAATAACACTAGCTCTGTATTTAGTTAAAATTTTTTAGGCACATTAAAATTCGTGTTTAGTTTGTTTTCGTATCACCTTACATTGTGTATGAGGTAATAGCAACTACATTTTCACAAAAACAAGTTAAAATATTCACTGAAACAAAAGAATGAATTGTTTTTTGCAATATGTAATTTTATGTAATTTAGTACTGTATATCAATCAGAATTTTTAGATCTTGATTTAACACTTTTGCCTAAACTCAACTTTTGTCCTTTCTTTATTTTGCTATAATTTATTTATTCTCACACACTTATTTTATGTGTTGCAACAACAAAAGTCAAGTAGAAGGTAATTTTTTTATAAATTAAGTAATCAATAGCACAGGCAATTACCTTTACACTAAACAAACAGGCAAATAAGCATACAGTGAAGTAATATTATCGACACCACATAACAATTAACCTATTTATTTTCTATCTCCTTTTTTCCGCCTTGCAAGTAAGGTGATTTATCTTTGTTTTAGAAAACTAATTGAACGCAGCTATTTTTTTTCATCTTCTTATTTAATTTTGCTTAAAAAACAAATATTGATTTTTTTCTTTATTAACGCTGTCTTAAGCGTTACTTTCTTTCATCACAGATTCAATATATATTGTTTTACACATTCATTTCAGTACAAATCTTACGGTCAATAATATCAAAATTTACTACTTCCTTTGTTTTGATAGTGTGTCATATTTAATAATTTTTCATTTAATCATATCATTAACTACTTACAAACACATAAACACACACACACACACACATATATATATATATATATTTCTTTTATCTTTTTTTTTCGTCAATTTAACGTATTAGAGTAAAAAGAAATTAATTAATTTTGGCGAAACTTTTTTTTGTGTGCGTTTGTGTATAAGTATATTTTGTGCGCGAACAAGACTTTCTCTTTAATTAATTAGTCATATTGTGACATCTATCATATAAAGATAGCAATCACTTTCTTATTTTGTACTTTTTTTTTTCCGCATATTTTTTATCGATATTTCCAAATATTTGTCAATCAAAATTATTGAGTGCATAAAAAAGTAAATGAACGTTTTCGCAAGTCCGTGGTATCCGTCAATGTCCACAGCACTTACTGTACCATAAGATAAACATAATAATATTGATAATACCAATAACAATAAACACAAAGAAAGTAATTTCGCAAGTACTGATACATTACATTACACTTCAAATAATATTGAAACAATCAAACAAGACAACACCCTTGCACAATAAGAGTATAAAACCGTAAATATAGTAAAGTAACTTATCTTGTCAAAAGTACAAACAGATAGCTCTTTTTGTGATTTGCAGAATCCTCAAGTAATGTGTGATGGTTAAGTTGTTTAAAACACTAAAAACAATCACATTATGTAAAACAATTGTTACAGTTCAAATTAAAATGTACTATGCAACTCACAACTCAAGTAACCATGTACATATGTTGATTACAAAGCATCAGCAGTTGGGAATGGTATTGATGCACTGTATTACAACAATGTGAATGCATGTCAACATACTCGTCAACGTGCCACGATGCGCAATATATAAGAAAAAGTTGTCATTGATACGAGTAACAATGACAATGACAATGACAATGACAATGACAATGCGTTCCAATCGTGTATGAAAAATTGTGTTTCATTACACGGTGCGAAAAATGTCAATGCTGTTGAAAGCAAATTCGCACAAGGTAGCATTACTTATCGAGTAAATAATGACTTGAACACAATACTGCCGTAGGTGAACGCAATAAAAAATAAAACAATTGCTTACCCCAATCTGTAAAAGATAAAAGAATATGAAGAAGCCGAGTTAATGCATTTTGATTCATTGTCTGAATCAAGCGAAGGTGATTGTACGTTGTTGCCTACTTGCGCATATACAAGTCCACAATTACGCAATATGTGTATGGCACAGCAAAGTATTGAAAGTGAAGATAACACAATCTGCACATAACAAATGCAGATGAACTAATTATAATAATAATAATAATAATAATAATAATAATAATATCAGTGGCGTAAACCGAATGTACCACCTAACGACTAAATTTAACAGCGCACATACCATTCTGAAAATGGAAGGCCATGCTAAGATGATAAATAGCATTCGTATGTTGATAAAAAATAACCGCAGTAAAGGCTGAAAAAGTCAAATAATAAACATGACTGCCAAATCATATAGCTTACTTGCTCTGATATTAACATGTATAACACAAATTAATTATAAAAAACCGTCAACTCTACGAAATCGGCTGAGATTAGTAAAATGCATAAAAGTTGCACGAGTGAAATCACAGTAACACTATCGTGTAGCAATGGTCAAGCAAGTAATGAAACTTCCAAGTCACACTAGGGTACATCGACTTCACAAGACACAGACAGCTTTGTCTTGTCCACACCAAGCTGTTACACTCACAACCCATACAGCTGAATGAGCAGTGAGACAGTTCATTCACAGGCTAATTAATTTTCACAAATGTGATATACCACATAAAATTACGATACTACTACCACAGCTACTGCTACTAGTCAAGCTAACACCAATAATAATAATAGTGGCAATGATACTGATGCTAGTAGAAATGATGATAACGATAAATGTGTAAATCCAGGTGGCAAAACGGTTATCACGGTGATGGAAAACTGTACAAGTGACAAAAATGTCAAAAATACTGTAGTTGATGCACCTATTCAAAACAACTCACAAATATACAATTTCACTCGAAAATTTGAGGAGAATAAGTCTTCTTCTTCACCAACATCTTTGTAAGTTATGCTTAACTTGGCAAGACGATGCACTGAAAACACTACAGTCGCACCCATCAGTACATTTAGAACTAATACTACTACCACCAATAATACTGTAACTTCTGCTTCTTCATCTGTTGTTGGTATGACACTACAGTAAGTTGAAGCGCAATTACTGCAACACACACACGCTCACAGTTCACCGATACTTCATTACACTTGCCCACTCACGGACGCACCATAGTTAGCAGGTGAGTGAAGTGTACAGGAGGGTAATGACATTAAACCAATTCACTTTTTTTCGTTTGTACCATAATCGTCGAGATCTAAAGTGCAAATCTTGCCAAATTATAATAACATCAATAATATTAATGATAATCTTAATATTAGTAACAAGAAAGATAGCCACAATGCACATTCGTTACATTATCCATATCAAGTGTCAAGTATGCAAAAAAATTTATTATTACCATCATCATCATCATCATCATCTTCTCCTTTACTGTTTTAACAGCAATAGATATGTTCTAATCCGCTTCACTCTCAATAATCATTATCAGCATCATAAAAATGTTAATCTTCATCAAAGTAATTCTCACCACCTTCCTCTTGTTCTTGTTACATTAGTACTTCTTCTTCTTCTCTGCGTACCAATGATAATAATAAGTATGATAATAATTCTCAAAGATAACTAACGAGGATAAGAAATAGGAATGACAAGTTTGTACATTTCAAACACGCTGAAGATGTTTGTAATAGCTGTAATAACCATTGACTACTATCAAGCTCGCAAATCAATGATACTGCTTCTAACTTCTTCCATTCATCTTCGTTAAGCTCATTTGCAATGCATAATCAAAATAACGTTAACAGTAATCATAACACAAATCATGCACACACTCATCATGCCAATAAATAGTCAGTTTGTGTTAATAGTAGCAGTAGTAGTAATAGTAGGAGTTGAACGACAGTCCCACTACCTCGCTCAAGGCAAACTGTGTAATACAATTTACCATCCTCCTTAAATGAAAAAGGAACTGTGTATCATGATGTTGACAATTACAATAATGGAAAAAATGATACATCTGAAAATTTGGATAGTAATCAAAAGTTAAATTACACAGATAATTTTACATCTACAACACAAGATGCAACAAGCAAACAATCAGTGTCAGCCGCTGTCAAAGTAAACGACGTAGATTATCATGATCAGTACGCCGATGACACATATACATCCTTGGCACTGAGTGATTCGGTGTCAAGCCAGTCGTTTAGAGCAACAGCTACACCACACCATAACAAACAGCCAGCAACAGTAGTTATTAACAAAGCTACCAAGCAATAATAACAATAAAATGTGTGTATAGATAACAATAAGTATGCTAACCGCAATAAATTCAGCATAACAAGGAATGCTCAAGTAAATAAAGCATAATACGTTTTGAACAAGCGTGAAACGTATCATGATGGTAATAAAAATAATAGATATGGTGTGAAAAACAACAGTAATGCAACGGCAGCAACATCAATCATAGACAATAACAATAATAATAATTATATCAATAAGAACAATGATAATAAGGGCTAACACACTGCAAACACTGCCTTAGTAAATGGAACGCATCAGATTGCTCAAGTGTAAACTAATCATTCCACAAAACATCGTAGCACACACCGTAAAACAAGTGATGGCTGGGTGATTGTGTAACATCACAACATGTACCCAAATAAGCGACGCATCGATGCACGTCATTATGAAATAAAGTAATCATCAAAGGCAAATAAAGTGGATGTTATCACCTATGTGACAAAATATAATCTGGTTACAGCACCAACAAGCAATAAAACTAAAGCTCAACGCAAGAATGACAAGAATACAACGTCTACTACATTATTCATTAACAAAAAAACTAATGCTGCTACTACTACTAGTACTACTACTACTACTACTGCTAATCATGGCAAGAGCAATAATAATAAAGAAAAAATTGTAAGTAACAAATATCCTTAGCGATAATTTTAAAACTAAAAATAATAACGATAATAATGATAACAGCAGGAGCAGTAGCAATAGTAGTAGTATCACGATTAGCAACTACAACAATAATAACACTTATCTACATAAATTAATTCGGAAATAAAAAAAGAAGAAGATGATGCAGCTAATACAGACGACACGAATAACATGTTATAAGCAATCGTAGCTGCAAAAAAAAAAAAAGATGCAACTCAATGCATTGAAATTATCATAAGTGCAAGTAATGCAAATGACAATGATACTGGGAAATTGGACTGCCTTGATAACACTATTACTAAAGTTAGTAGAAAAAATGTACAGCAAAAGAAGTCAAACAAAAAAGCAAACGTCACTAATAATGCAACTTATCACAATACTAATTCTTTGAGTGATGATGTATTATTTGAAGTGAAGATAAATAACGAAAACAAAGAGCGTAAGATGAAAAATAAACATGGTAATGGTGATAGCAGTAATAACAAGAAAAAGGTGAATGGTACTGCAAATAAAAGTAGTGTAAATGCATCAGATAAGAAAAAGAAATAGAAAGTTTACTCATTAGACAAAACAGAGCAGCAATAACAACAACAACAACAACAACAATAGCATCAGTAACAAAAGCGATAAAAGGGGCAGAGGCAATATACTTTGCAATTTGCACAAGTAAACTCACATCATACAAAACCTATTTTCTGTGTAATGGGTATTCCTATTTAGCATTACACCTCTATTGAAGATGTCATTTAGCATGACTTGCAGCAATACTCGCAATAGAACCAATCACCTGTACATGTTAATGGTGTTACCACTTTGAATAATGCTAATAGTATTAATGGTAGCAACAATGTCAAGATGAAAAAAATGAATAACAAAAACGTAATAAACATACATAGCATTCCTGCACAAGTTCGCTCTATTGCTTCATATGTACATCGATGTCATGCACTGGAGGACAGTGCCAACGCCAAGGGTTTATTTGTACAACGAGCACTAAATCTGCTATCGTAGTTCATTCTTAAACATTTTCCTCGGCTAGTTTGTGTGGTGTTATTGGAGGGCAGTGATTGTTTTGCAGATATGGAGCGAATGCTTCAGTGTTGCCAGCAGGCCATGTAATTATCCTAGCAGCATCACTTACCTATTATGCAAATGTTAGCCAAGCTATCCATAACACGTACGTTGGCACGTATTATTGACATCACCAACGCTAAAGAGCACCTCATGGATGCCATGAAGCTGGCTATGAAATGGCATGAAATGCACACCTTAGCCTGAATTGCAATGCAAATGGGTGTTACTCGGTAATTGTCTGGTCATTTTGGTTCATCCCTAAAATGGTATTCGTTATCGTAGCAGTTGGCCATGTGCACGTTGCAACCTCGACTGTTGTGTGATGTACACCTGTGCAAGGCGATTGCCTGTTATGCGGTGGGTGAAAAATAATTAGCCGATGAGGCATATCACAATGCAACGGTGCTACTCTCTACTTTCCCGCCTCTCTGGCGAATTCGTCCATTGCAAAGTTATGCACAGGTGAAATTGCAATCGGGTGATTTGCACGCTGCCCTGGCATTGCACAAGTAAGAGTTACAATTAGCCATGGAGCAGAATGACTTGACTCAAATCTCACGATGTATGAGTAGTATTGCCCTGGCACTGAAATACCTCGGTTGCTATGATGAGGCGATATTAATGTACACCCGTGAACTGGCCACGTGTAACGCGTATAATGTAAACACCACCACCACCAATATGAATAACAGCAATAATAATAATAACAATGTGGATGAGCGACAGGCGGTGTAGTCGTTGCTCGGTGCCTCATTGTGTTACATGCTTAAAGGACATGGTTATTACAAGGCGATGTAGTTTGCCAATCGGGCCCTGAAAGAGGCTCAGCGGTGTAATGAGTATTGTACATTGGCTAAGGCGTTGGTACAGCTAGCCGATGTTGTCTCCTACTGCTGCTACAACACACATGAATTGTTATTGTTGTAATCCTCATACTCATCATCATCATCATCATCATCATCATCATCATCATTGTCGTAAAAGAAAGAGTAGGCCTCAAATGCTCTGTAGTTTTTGTTTGCCGCCATGACGGCGATGGCACGTGTAGATCATGTAGAGAAGCAGCAATACCTCATCAAGGCAACTCTGTGTGAGTTGTAATGACGATGTTGTGGTACATTTGTGCGTTTGATCATTCAACACTACAGCAATAATAATTAACAGCGATAATAACAATAAGGTATATAGTATACAAAACCAAAAATGTAAAAGCAAACATGTAATGTGCACATTTCTCCATGAAATGCACTCTTGTACTGTGATGTTTGTAATATTCCCAATACCGCCGATATACGCGGATTGCTACGGCGACAGCGTAAACGACGAGTACGACGTTCCATAACACGCAATGCAATAATTATTAGTGATAGTAAGAAGATAACAATTACTACAAGCACTACTACTAATACGACAAAGGTAACTTCTTCACATAATACCATGACAGCTAATCATTCCTTGCAGATTGATCATGATGCCATTAGCAATTACTTTGGTCTTGATCTTGTCAATCGTGAAAACATTATCGCGTTACTTAAATAACCACTTATGGCAAAACGCAAACTCGTTTGCTACTCGTTACCGTGAACGGAAGAATCGTTGTGTGTGGCATTTGTCATTTAGCTATGTGTTAAACCTACTTAGTAACACTACCATCATAATGATAATAATAGTGTTACAAATACCCCCTTGACAGAGAAGAGTTTGCTTGATAAAACATAAAAAAAACAAGAAACCGACATGAATACCTAGTAGAGTTACAAAGAGTATGATTTACGTATTACACCTTTTACGTTAACCTTATCTAGTGAATTGGTATACTTGTTAGTGAACCATAATGCATTGAATGATGTATTTGACTTGAATGATGTTAATAGTGACACTAGTAGTGCTGTCCATAACAACACAAAAGATGAAAATTGCAAACAGGATGCTACCACAATGACTACTCCTACTAATACTACTTGTGTTGATGTGAGTTCAGAAATGAATTACGGCGATACCCCGCTATGACCTCAGCATTATAGTAAAATGGCCTTTGAGTATGAACACAATAACTCAGAGACTTGCCAACAAAGCGTCAAGGCCATTCAAACCAATCCACTGTATTGTCTACAGGTGCTGTACAAGGCGTTACTTCAACCACTGCAATCAATCCTACAATGCAGTAGCGATGGTAACGAGGTAAATGGAGTAACGTTTATTGGGGATGGCATTTTTACACGAATCCCGTTTCATGCATTGTATGATGGTGCACACTTTCTCGTGGAAAGATACAACATCACGACCTGTAGCTCTCTTGCGCTGTTAGAGACACTATACCTTACCTCACAAACGTAATTATCATGCTGCAACTCGTCTCACGCATCACAATGTACCACTTCAATAAACACTACAATGACACCTCACAATGAAAGTGATAATAATATTATTAACAATAAATTGATAAATACATAATAGACATCGTCTCATATACACGGTATAGTGACATTGATTGACACATCCAGTGTACATAAGAATAACAACACAATAACAGTACAACACGAAACACAAAATAAAGAAAATGATGTATTAGACTCAACCATACAGCCTAACCAGAATGATAACAATACGGTGGAAGTCACAGACTGAATTGTGTATCATGTTACATTGTGTGAAGGTGCTGCAAGTAATAACGAGGATAAAGTAAAAAACAATATTAGTGTTGGTGCTGCTGATATTGCATGTGCAACCACACAAAATGAAACTGTTAAAACAACAACAGCTGGTGTTATCAACACATAAGGCAACAACAAAACTAATAATAATGGCAGTGCATAGTCCAATCAAGATGTGAATCGGTAGGTGACATTAACCACATTAGTGGAATAAGTGAAGTAGTAGTTAATGAAGCTTAATGCCACATATCGTGATAAGCACATGAGTAATCAATTATACAGTACGGTGCATGATATTCAAAGCTCCAATTTACAATGTGCACACATTTTGGATTTGCACCTACCTGTCATTCCATAAACCCGTGAGGACTACTGTGGCTATTTTACTTCCATGTCACGATAACCTGTAATCATTGCCCATGCCGCCGACATCGCCACTACGTGAAACTTAACCGCGTATGATTTAGTTATTTGTAGTGCCTGTGGCACCTACGCCGGATTGTCGTTTCATGAAACGGGTATTCCTGTTTACCGTGCACTAATGTACGCCGGTGCTACTCGGTTGCTTCTGCCAATAGGAACACGACTGACATAAACGTCAAATGTAGTGCAAAAAGCGGCAATACAAGCTACAGTTAATTTATATGATAGTAGTAGCATCACGGATAAGGAAAAGATTGATAGCAAGTGAAATTGCACTACGAGTTGCAGACAGCCAAATGTTGCGTGCAATTTACAAACAAGACAATCTATTGCACAAGCAATACGTGAAGTGCAATGTGAAATGATTAAGAATGGTGCATCTTTGCGAGAATGGGCAACCTACACACTATGTGGTTTGCCTTAAGCAACAACAATAATAATGAGTGTGATCACAAATAAAAACAACAACAAAAAAATAATTAGTATATATTATTGCTATATTACTTTTAATGTTTATGCAACGTTAATTTTATTTTTTTATACACTGTTTTGTTCATGTGATGAAAACTACAATTTACTTATAACACTCTTACATTTACTTATAGTGCTACTTAAAAACTTAAATATTACTTACTACCTAATTAATTAGATTATAGATACGAGCCGACAATATTTTTCAGGCTTACTGTATATTATTGTACATACAAACTATAATTACTATTACTACGTAATTACTATTACTACACATTAAAATAATATCACATTTCTACTATCTTTATAGTAGTACATCGTAAAATTATTTTTCTTATTAAAAGAACTATTACTTCTTTGATCGCAGTGAAATGTGTTCTTCTGTACCTTTCCATTCTCCTTACGTAACAAATTCGTTTGTTCCTGTAAAAAAGTAAGATCAAGAAAAAAGTTAATATAACAAATAGCTTGGTCGATCAATCATAATCCTGTATCTACTTTTTCAGACGAATTTAATTGGTTTTATCTTTTTTTTTTTAAACATCTACTTACGATGATTATTCAAGCATTTGGGTGAACCGTTTGCCTAGGCAATTTTTATTTACAAACATAACATAATCGCCTCAAACAGAAATATTTAAAAAAAAATGATTGAATTATCTATCTTTGTTTTAACATCTTTTTATAATTTTCACAGAGTTAGTTACACTAGCTACAATTATTTATTTTTTTTTGTTTACTTTGTGGTGTGTATGCTCACAGATAGTGAAAAATTTCTCATACGTTATTTTTTCTTCTTACTAAACATTGTATCTTCTGAAGCAATAAACAATGAACTTTTTTATTTTGTGAAAACAACACTATCACGTTCAGCTAAAGACAAAATTACAAATTTTTTTATTGCATTGTAAAAATGTAACATCCTGCAGTTTGTTCCAACTGTTTGTATCGCGAACGTCATTACATTAATGTTTTGTGGTCATAGCAAGTAATTATTAACCTATTTTATTACATGAACATGAACTTGACAGTTATATTTGCTTTTTTTTTTCATCTGTTTTCTGTCAAATAATGCTATTGACGCTGTACTATTATTACTTTTACATTATTTTTTTATTACATCTTTTTTTTCATGACGCTGTATTTATATTCGCTTTTTTTCTTTATAATTGCATATTAGCACAAAGCATAAATCAATATTACTTCTATTTTTTTTTTTTTTTTTTACCTAACACAATCTCACTGTGTGTGTCTGTTTAATTATTTGAACGATTATTATAAATATGTCATAAGCTAACAACTAAGTATGTTCCTATTAAGTTATAAATATTAACAAATTAGTATAACATTTGCAAACATCATGTTATAATGCAAAAGTTATAAGTCAAATGTTTACATAAAATAAATTCTATTGTTATAAGTATAATTATTATAAATGCAATAGTCATTGTAGTACCTAAAAAACAATAGTTAATATATAGTGTAATAATTTAGTGTTGGAAAGTCAACTTTGCATTTTATTATCATGTTCATTTTACAACTATGCAATAATATTGTTTTAATCTTTAAGAAAGGAGGTGAACAATGTTTGAAAATATAAATTAAACTTTACTAATCATTTTTTTCTGTATCAACATTTTACTCTTTTCTTTGAGTCTTTTTTTTTATCCCGATAAATCTACACAATAGTGTTTGTTTTGTTAAATAACAAAAAATATTTTATTTATTCACTTAAATTATAGTAAATACTCGCTTTCAATTTTATTTTTTTGTCATAATGTCACGCGCACGTGCAATTGAGACACGCCTGTAGAAGCAACTACCTATTCTCAACGAATTTTTCACCAGCGGCTTTCTGACACGAGACTAAATTCGGTAACTGACACGACAACGAACACACTGGTAGTACCGTCTAGTGGCCAAGCCACTTTTATTGTTAGATGTTCAACATGCCATCTTATACGAGTTGTCGATTGAGTAAAAATTACAGAAATACTGCATTCGATCCAAGTTGACGCTAAAGCATCGATGAAGTGTACTGTAACGTATTTAAGGTATTTACCGCATTGGACTTAAAAACTTACACAATGCCGCTGAAAGTGAGCTGTTACGAAATGAATATGTGCAATTTCTCAAGCGCTTTAGCCGTCATGCCAGCTTGAGTAAGATGTACGCACAAATGATGATTAAATTTCCTACACGAGAGGATATTTGAACAGAAGCTGCTCTGTATGAAGGAATGGAGAACAATAACATGGACAATGCACGTGTGATTATACAACGGGCAATCGCCAACATGGGGCAACATAGTCATGTGTGGTGTGGTGCGTTGTAGCTTTAGTTACACTTTGCATCTCGTCTACTGAATGGTGTTATAGATTAATTTGAGCAATAAATGCTGAAGAAGCAAGAGAGTAACACGCAGACCAAAAATAATGGTGATGCCAACGAGACATAAATGATGAGTATAAATGCACAAGTAGAGCGTGAAGCGAAGTAATTACCTAGTAAGTTGCGAAATGAAAATTAGGCCATGGCACATATTATGCTTGACTTGGCTCTTGCGAAAGATGTGATTGACTAGGCCATGGTAAGCAAGGCTAGCCGTTCACCGCAACTTGTCAGAGAAATGATTAACGTCATGGGCAAGTTTAAATTTACTCGTTCATTGTTTTAGTACGTACTTCATGTTGCTCTTCGTGATGGCATAAAGCAAGCACAGAGTAGTCTCACTAGTACAATATCACAAAGGACACGATAATAATGGAAAGCGTTTTTGCCAACACTGATATGCAACTTGTATTTAGTCAAGGACGACATTTAGACTAATTATTTTACTCATATTCTTGTTAACCCTTAAACGTATTTGCACAAATTAGGTGACAACAAACCTGCAAGTATTAGCTCAAAAGTTTTGTAGAAAAAACACAAAGCGAGGGCGAAGAAAGATGCATTGATTAATTGTATTGTGCACTTGTATGAGTTTATGTATCAGTGTAGTGTTTGTGTCAAATAAAGTTAAACTGAATCGTGTATTACGCCATCATCATTATAAACAACAACAACAACAACAACAACAACAATAATAATGAAGTCAATCGACAGGCAAACGTTATTCTCTCACGCATTTGATCAGCTGTAGCGTTGTTTGAGATAACTCGCGTATTATTTACCCGATGGGGTGTCAAGTGTTTGCAGCAACCTTATAAAGATGGCAATGATGCCGCACAACATTACACCTTCTACCAAAAGCAGCAAAAGCTAAAGCAATGAAAAACAGTAATAAATCTTAACAGAACAAACAACAAACACTAAAACGAAAAAAAATAGCAAGTCGATAGTAATGAGTGAAAATGAAAGAATTGGTAGTACGTAGGGTAAGAGTGTTTGCCTCATTACTTTTGGAGGACACAAACTTTGTCATGACATCTGCGTTTATGTTGTGATGTTTGACAGCTACACATAATCGTAAAAGTAAAACACTTGAGCAGACACACACATTGCAAATAGCTTAGCACACCGTGGCATAACTTTGTTCGTTATTGCACTGAATACCTGATAATGTGACCAGTGTATAAAAAGGTAAATCGAATCATAAAGAGAAAATCAGTGCAGTTGACAATCAAACTCAACGTGAGTGAAAGACACAAAATCTGTGGCGTACCCTTCCTGTTAACCGACTTATTTCACTAATTTGCGATAATGATGGAGGTAATGATATTCAAAGTGAATTACTCAAAAACGTCTTGTGTACTTCATCGTCGTCATTAGCGTAGGTAGCACAACTCAATGCAGGCAAGTTACGCAAAACTTATAGTAATGAGGTTGACAACAACAACATCAACAACATCAACAACAACAAGAGTAAAAGAGATAACTACAATACATAGAAGTTAAAGACAAGTTATATTTCACGCTCGCAAATCGAAGCGTTTATACTTTGGTGAAAGACGCAAGCCAAGCATTAGACACAAAAATAGAAACCACAACATGATTAGTAAGAATAAATGCACATGAATGCTGATGATAACACTAATGATGTTGATGACTAAAATGCTGCTATCAATAAAGCAAATGTACAGTAGTTATAAAAGTAATAACTGTTTGCACCTGTTCCATCCACGTAAAAAGAAGATTACTGCGTCAAGCGTCGACAAATGTTAATTTCGCTTATGAGTGCACACGGCCTACTGCCATAATTCACATCTTACGCTAAGGCATTACATGGTGCGTTATTAAGCAATAATAATAATAACTTTACTTGCCAAAGTGTTGCATCATTGTTGCTCTCACGCACTACCATCGAGCATATTCGCCAGTGTGTACGTAAGTTGCAAACTAGTGTAAGTGAGCATTAGTAAAAGTGATAGTCTCAGCAAGAAAGTCGATCTGGTAATTTGTCAACTGTTGCAAATTCTAAGTACATCTTGCATGATTTTGTCATGATATGGAAATTATACAACGCGATGGAGTTGATGGATGGTCCTCTGCTGCACAGTATCTTTTGCGCAAAGCGTCAATCCAAATCTGTAAACATCAGTAGTGATACGGATAGTGATGAATAGTAATAGACAACATAAGAAGCAGAATGAATGCATTTTGTTAGTAATGTTACTGCACAGCAAATAAAGCAGAATACACTCCAGACTTATTCATCGTACGCCATTGCAGGTTTACACATATTATCCTTTTTTACTCATGAGGTTCGAAATAGATCACTGCAAATGTAGTGTACACATGGCATTTACTGTCTAGTGCGAAGTGCACTGTACAACTTGACTCAATTGAAGAAACACATCACACGTTAACACATTGTACATATTTTACGAAACAATTACTCAAATGTAAGAGAAATAATTCAACTTGACGCAAAGTGTGATGAACTGATCGATACTGTTAAACTAACTAGCTCTCCTGTTTCACGATACTGCTATGTCAATCTCATCTTGCCGGTGATGTAAGGATTGTGTCTTTATTACAAACAACCAATGCCTCTTTACGATTATTAACACGATAACATTCATAGCGTCAACATGGACGACTGATTTGCACATTGTCGTCACCGCTGTCATTACTGGCTGCAAGCTGGTCGTGCTATACATGAGTCTATAATTAAGTTGTATACGCTGACACAATATTGTGAGACATATGTACCATTGGTCTATTGTGGGAGTGTAAATACATTAGATAATTCCAGTAAACAAACATTAGAGGTAAAAAATAGAAAGCGTAGTCGGTCAAGCAGTGTAATGGAATAGCACAACGCCAATAATGCACTGCTGCCATTGCAGAATGCGCAGCATTGTTGTAATAATAATAAAGATAATGTAAACGAATATAACACATTGGACTGACTAAGTTATATTGCATTTGAGAGAAGTGTAGCAAACGATCTGCAAAAATCACAGGCTGTGGTTTAGCGAGCTCGTCATGAGGTATTAGACCCTCAATTATTTATCACTAAACTTAATGGAATGTAATAAATTTATCTATAACAACAACAAAATAGTAATAAACAATAAAAAATAAAAATTAAATAACTTTAACTTTTGAGTCTTTATGAACATGAACGTGATTATAAAATATAAATAAAAAAAGTTTAAGATAACATATTTATAAATATATTTTTATTGATAATATAATTTTATGGTAATAATGACTTTTTTACATAAATAATAATACTAATTATTATGGTCAAGTGGGTGTAAAGCGCAATCTTCTTTTGCTATTATTTTGTATAGGTATCATATGTTAATGCAATCGTCAAACAATGCAAAATTATTTTGTTTGCATATCATGTTTAACTCTACTGAAAACTTTTTAACTTGCTGATTAAAAAAATTATAAAAATATGTTTTTAATATTCTTTACACGGTAATATGTATATTTACAATAATTTACACATTGCACATATAGCAAGATAAGGTAAAATAACAAATAACTATCGTAGTGAAAGATGCTTTTACAAAATCAACGTCGTTATAGCTTTATTCGCATTCCGTCGAGTTTGAGTCGTTCAGTAAAATTATCATATAAAAAATGTAATCAAAGTCATAATTAGCCTGTCAAAACAGCTAAGCCACTTACAAGTCAATCCTTGCAATAATCTAGCACAAAACTAGCTAGTAGTACATGATAATAAGAAAATTAATATGATAATACAATGCAATCTCTTTCAATGCAACGTGTACGTAATGCTTGCAGTAAATGATCAGTGAGATAAAAGAACAAAAGTCTACTACCTGCGTGTGCACCAATGCATCGTAGGCCACGCTTCTTGCAACACTATGCATCTGTCTGTGTGGCACGTGATCCTGTGATGTTACTAAGTTTTTATTTACAAGCCGCTGGCCGCTATGACGATTTACTTGATGTGTCTACGCTAAAAATGCAATCTACAAGATGTAACTAAGACACTTCTCCTATTTTATCTTATTTGTTCAGAACGGATATACAGGAGCACCGTAGAGACAGCCGTAGCGTTTAGAATAATGATGATGATAATTTTTTTAATAGTAATATCAATAGTAATGGTAATAATACTAAAAGTCTTGAGCATATGGTAAGAATAGTACAACAAATGGCAGTATGTGTAGGGGCAAGTATTTCTCGTAATGCCTGACCGCCATGGGTAACACATTTTTTTTAAGTGCGTTAACCGCTATTGTAGAAAGTAGTAAGTGAGTAGTTCGATGAGCACAGTCAATTGTCGTGTAAATAGACTCGTCTCGATTTACAGCTATCGAAATTATACACTTCACGATATCGTGTAGGTGATATTCAACAAATTGGCAAAGATCATTCATTTTCTCAACTTATAATAGAAGCACGATATTTGTTACAATCTACCACTTTGTAATTGTTGGAAAATAGTCGACAACAAGAAATGAACAACATATAAAAAAGTAGTAGTAACATTACAACACACGATCTGTCTATGTTCGACATTCTTCGTCTGTTTGCAGCATTGTGTGCGATTTGTATTCCACCATCTCGCGCATAGGCTGTCAGTTTAGCACGTAATATTCTAGCTAAGCGTCAAGATGCAATAGGTATGGTTGGTTTAGCATTACGTACGTTTTGCTTCGCAAGTAAATCATGACACAACGAATAAGGTTAGCAGTGTAACGATAATATTTGCTCATCTCATTCGGTGGAGTAAGTTTGACTGCAAATGTGATAATAAGTTACTCGTGATGTTCAAACGGACGTAGGTAAATTAATCGTAAATGGAATAAACCATAATAGTAAATAAGATTATGATAATACATAGTCAATTAGTATTTCAAATCACTCTTTGCAGACATAAATGTATAGACCATTTACGAAGTTTGTTTATAAAACGATAGGTCTTGATGCCTAGATGATTAAATAGTAGTACGTAAATTGGCACATACATTGTTTGTTATGTGCAAAAACTCAAACTCATACACTGAAACTGAATACGAAAACATAAAATGTATTGCAAGGCACACACGAGTAATAATGATAATAATAACAACAATACTAGCAATAGTCACAGAGAATGAAAATGTCATCTTTGACTTTGCTGCTGACAGGCAAAGCGTAATTAACATCTATGCATGATAGCAGCAACTAATGCGTGCAAATGTTTGACAAATTAAATGTGCAAAGTGTACTATAACTGTTTGCACTGACACCTTTGTCATGACTACACGGCAATCACCACGTATATCAGGTGACAGGCGAAGCTATATTAAAATTTTTACAACGTGAGTACAAGCTGTTATCGTAATAACATGTAAAAAAAGTAAAGTAGACTTACTACACAACAACTACTACTACTACTGCGTACAGAAAAAGGCGTTATTCTGTTTTTACCACACATGTGCAATTATTCGTACGAACAGTAAATTATTTGTTATTCAAGCTTGCCACATCTGTGTCTTTGCTCGCACAACATAGTGTGTATCATGACATTACTTGTCTTTTACAACTTTTCAACGTCAAAACGATGATGCATGCGTTGACAAGTAGCAACAACAACAACAAGAAGAAAAATAGTAATAATGAAGCAATACATGACGAATTTCGATGTAACAACTTACATTAAGTTGTTTCCGCATTATACAATATTGTGACATTTGTCAATTGTACACGTGACAAAAATACATCACGCACCAACACCACTAAAACACACTGCTATGACAATTAGAACTCTAATGCTCCAACATATTATGAATGACATACAACCGAAAGACCTACGCATGAATGTGAAATATAACAAAATTATCGCAATCATTGTAAAATACTATACAATGATAACAATACTGGTAGTACATTCCCATTGGCTGTTACGTCAAAAGCAAACAATACTACCATCAATCATACATAGATTGCTGGTTCTAAATTGTTACACTTCGGTACATTTAAAAGTAATGCATAACTACAGGGTACTGCGCATACTGCTGTAAACAATGCCTATAAGTACAAGTTTGGTGATGAAAACTAGAACATAATGTTTACTAACAAGTAATATAACACAGTATGTCTCGAATAGACAAAGCTATAACAATAATAAAATGAGGTAATTACACATACAATACGTGTTTTGTGTAACTTGCTGATTTCCACAACAGTAACATCATCAAAACAGCCAGTGCACACAACAAAAAACTAAATGCCAACGTTGTTCAATAAAAAATGGTCAAATGCCGCATCACGGTTACATCATTATGAGTTTATATTATCGTAATTACCACACAAGATTATTAATCATGTCTTGTAATAACTACTTACACACAACTACACAGCAGAAGTAGTACAGCTCTGTTCGTGTATTGTAGCACATGACTTGATTGATTTACGTTATTACAGCCTACCATTACTGTCTAAACTATGCCAGTCCATGTAGTGGTGAAGAAAGAATAAGTATATGGACAGTACATATAGTACAGGTGTATATGATTAGTAGTGTATGATCGCTAATGATTTTGTAAAAGATAATATAAATGTTAACACTGTTGATACAATGTCACTATAGGACATGAAATGTGTATACGAAAAACTACAAAAGCTGTACAAACGACGAAGTGAGGTGTTTGGTGAGACGATGACAACATATAATAACATTAGTGTAGACAAACAGAATAACATTGAAAGTAATATTATTGTGGATAGTGTAAAAAGTTAGTTATACAGCCACAAGTACACTAACAAGAGTTGCACAAATAGCAATGACATTAAACGTAATCCATTCAAAGCAGAAAACGCATAATCATAGTTTGCCATATCAGTGCAAGTACCAACTTCGTTGTCACCACTTACTCAGTGAGGCTTGCCAAGTAAGCATGCAGACATGACATTATTACAAACCGAAGATGCCAAGCACGAAATACAGTAGTTTGATAAATCACAGAGCTGTTTGTATGCTCGTAAAGTAGCTTCGCTCTATCAACTACAACATAAACCACAAGTTGTATCCTTGCTGCACAGTCTACTCACTCGGGTGTCACCGTTGCTTGGCGGTGGCTTTACCATCGACCGACAACCTCATTACTACAATTTTGGTGAATGACAGGTGAAGGGTAATGTAAGTACTTCCTCAAGTGCACAGGAAAGATAATAGTATATTCAATAAAATAAATGTTTCAGATTAAAAAAATAATTTAAGTAGTACAATAAATTTACTTTTATTAGGAAATAGTATAGTAATTGTTTTATAACAAAATACAATATAGTCTAATCGTTTTCGTAGATCTACATATATCTTAATATTTTTCAGTGTTGTCTTTTGTAATTTAGTTATATAATACTAACAACATAGCCTGTTGCTTTTGGTATATTTCATGCTTTTAAACTATACATCATCATATTGTGTAAATTGTTAAATATTTGTTTACATTTTGTGCACGTTGATATGCATTGTAAAATTTCAACACATTTGCCGTACTATAAATGCAATGTTAATGCAAACACTCTTTTCAAATTTGTTTCGTATGACATTTTTTTTGTAAAATTTTATATTTATGATATTTCTCTATTTACATATTTTTATAAACACAAACACACACATACAGTCAGACAGACACAGACAGATTGAGACATTTATTCACCATGAAGCTTAACATTGCCTATCCTCGTAACGGCACAATTAAGCAGTTTGACATCAACGATGACATTCTGCGCCGTGTTCAGCTGACCGATTACCGCCTCGGAAATGAAGTAGACGGGCGTATCTTTGGTGATGAGTTTGCCGGTTACATCTTCCGTCTTCGCGGTGGGTCAGACAAGCAAGGTTTTCCGATGGTGCCTGGTGTACTCGCCTCTAGCCGTGTCAAGCTACTCATCAAACGTGGTGCGATTGGATTTAACACCTTTCGTGGTTATCAAGGGGAGCGTCGGCGTAAGAGTGTACGTGGGTGTATCTTAGCCAACGACATCGCCGTGCTAAACGTCACCATCTCCAAATTAGGTGAACAGCCTATTGAGGGTGTCACCGATGTCAACGCACCACGTCGTCTAGGTCCCAAGCGTGCAAATAACATTCGTAAGTTGTTTAACTTATCACGTAACGATGATGTACGCAAGTATGTGGTACGTCGACGTGTGACAAAGGCTGGTAAGAAAGATCGCCTCAAGGCACCTAAAATTCAGCGCCTCATTACCCCAACCATCAAGGCCCGACGTGCCAAGAAGGCCGCGGTGTTGATTGAGAAAGTTCGCAAATCCGCTGAGGAGCGACGTCAGTACCTGAAGACCATCGCCTCACACCGCCGATCACTGCGTCAGCGTGCACACTCGAAGAAGCACTCACGTAAAGTGGCAGCGCAGAAGATTGAGGTAGCGGCTTTCCAGAAGCGTCGTTAAACACGTCTGTAAAATATATCTTCATTGTATTTATCAACTTTAAAAAAAGATTAGCTGTGTTTACTTTGCACGCAAACAATAAATAAATCAAAAAGTAAGTAGTAATAAAGAAGTAAAGACAACTTGAAGTATCAATGTTTGTTATTATTTACTTTTTTGCTTTACATTTATTGTATGCATCTTTAATTTTTGTTATTTCTAGCTATTGTTAGTTTTTTTACTGTTTTCTTCATTTTGCTTCATTTCACTTGACTCCATAAAAGCAAATTACATATATATGTGTTCAGATTTGTAATAAACGAAAAAATGCGTGTGTTTTACGTACATTGTGAAACACGTCAAGCATAATATTTAATATGACTCGACGAAACACAATGATGTTGTTGCAATATTTAATTATCTATTACTATTGATTAGTTTTATTTTTTTAAAACATTGCTTTTGTGTGGTTGGTGCGGTAATGTAACAAGTGTAAGATATACTAAAATTTATTAGTATAGTCATTTGTTTTATCAATTATATTTATATTTTCACTAATTAATTTTTCACCATGTCGCGTAGAATGTACGCACGCACGCTTAACGGTGAGTCATCCTCTACCTGACGATATGGTGCAGCTCAATCAGCCACATTAGGTGTAAATGTGGCTACGTTTGGAGCAACGGGTATCTTGGGCATGCACGTCCACTTCTGCAATTGTGCACACGGGTATACGAACATATTGCCGTTCCGGTTTCGTGCAGGGGTGCAGAGTGGGGCACGGCAAATTCGTGCGATGGGGGATGGCACTGTGGGGCAAAACTACTAGACAGATTACGAGATAGATAAAGAATTTGTGGTCAAGGCTATTTTGTAGAAGGTTGATAATGTTATTAACTGTGTAGGTGCATGACAGTAACCTGCCTTGTACGAAAACAGTCAGTCGTGGTTTTCCATGGAGGCGATAAACGTGTAATGACCTCGCATGTTGGCTCGGTGATGTAGAGAGATGGGCATTATGCGATTTGTTCAACTCTCTATGGTAGGTGCTGATTTAAATAGTCCATCGAAGGTGCTACGGCAAAAGAGAATGGCCTAGCTTGCCGTGTTGGAGTAGTTTCCTACCGCTACCATTGTACGCGGCACGGACATTTTTTCCTAGAATGACTGACGCTATCACAAGTATCTCAAGGCACAACGCTACCTTAAGATTGTCCCAGTTCCGAATCATGGTTTGCGTATTCATCAACCAGTCTTTGCCGGCGATTTGGCCTAGGCCGTTTCACGCTCGCTGCTACTGGACCACACGTAGGGACGAATCGCATAGCTTGGTGGACCGGTTCGATTCACCACCAATGATCTTCTTCGGTGGTGTTCGTAGTGCAATGGACAGTATCACATGGTCTGTCACATGCCCAAGTGATGGTGACGCATTGTGTGTGCCATTCATGAACGTCAGCCGTTTCAGCGAGGCTGCTGCATTGGCACTCGTGGGCCATTCTGAAACCAAGACTGACTGGAGCGTCAGTTTATTGACAACTGCGCTACCCCATAGCGCGATCCAGACCTGCTTGACTGGGAGGACTTTGGTATTCCACGTGAGGATTTGTACCGAATGGAGTAGAAGTACTTTGTGACGTCTAGCATGTATGCCACGTCAAATCCATTCATCAACTATGGTGCAAAATTGTAAACAATTTTTTTTACATATATAAATATAAATATTTGTGTTTTGTTATATTATAAAATTATTTTATATTTTATTAGTAGCATTATATGTCAAACCATTTACTGTAAAATGTAGTTATTGTTTTGTACAGTAGTTAGTCATTTCTGTTTTTCTGTGTATATATTGCATTGTTTTATTTATTGTTGTGGTGACGTCATTATTATCGTTTACCGTTGTAAAGAAGTTATGTTGATAGTATTTGTTCGTGTGTATATGCTTTGCCTATTTTTAATGTCAAAATCGTTTTCATTTTATTGTACTTGATCAACTACCGCTATATTAGGTATTAGGTAATATTTCGCTTCTCTCTTTGTTTGTAATGGATGTTACTACTATTAATGATGATATGATATGAACTATATCTATTAACTTTATTTTCATTAAACTTTTAATTTTGTTTACAAAAAATGTTTCTGTTATTGATAGTAGATCTAGTAAATTTATTTGATTCACTTCACGTCAAGATGGTCAAACCAATAGTTCACAAAAACATTGTGAAGAAGCGCACAAAGAAGTTCACACGTCACCGCTATGAGGTGTTCCCACAACTCCCATCGAGTTGGCGTAAGCCACGCGGTAAGGATTCACCGGTGCGTCGTCGCTACAAGGGTCAGAAGGCAATGCCGAACAAAGGTTATGGGAGTGATCGTGCCACAAAGTACATTACCCCATCTGGCTTCAAGAACTTCCCTGTTAACAACGTACAAGATTTGTACATGCTCATCATGCAGAATCGTAAGTACGCTGGAGTTATTGCACACACCGTAGGAGCCAAGACACGTAAGGCCATTATTCGCAAAGCCCATGAACTTGACGTGCGTTTGCTAAACGGAAACGCCAAGCTTCGCAAGATTGAGGTGTAAGGGTAAGCAAATCCATTTAAGTAAAGTAATTACAAATATATAATCTTGGGGACGTAGGAAATGTTACATTTACATATGCTCACTCTGTAATTATACAATTTGTGATACTACAAAAAACCGTTATTACAATATTTGTTATTTCTTCTTTTACTTTCCGTAATATCTTTTTTTTGTTGAAGTCGTTTACTATTTTTTATTTACGTAAATATCTATAACTGTAACATTATTACTCCTTTTTCTTTTGCATTCGCTACAGTATAGTGCTGTTTAGTGCATCAATGCTACACAGTGTTAAATTTGTGAATGTATTTAATTTTATTTCAATTTTTTTAACTTTTTCTTATAATTTTCTCCTTTATGTTGATCAATTTTACATTCTTATCATACTTTAGAAGTAATATTTTTTGTTATTTATCAAGTTGATAGTCTATAGATCAATTATAATAAGGTACACCAATTAATGTCATCCAGGCACTCTTAGCGTTCTGCATCAGGTGCCACTTTGCAAAGTATAACCTAATTGTCACATGATAAACAGGTATAGTTGCTATCGGATGCTTTACTACGCGAGTACATGCACCGACGAGGCTTTCGTGGTACACTGAAGGCGTTTGACCAGTAGCACCCACGTGATGAACAAACCATTAGCTCACGTGCACTCATGTCCTAGTTGATGGCGCTGCAAAGCTCTGATCAGCAGCGATTTAAGAAGGACAATGTTGAGACCATAATGGAGATGTTATGTGCGTTACGAATCGAGCGTCGTCAACGTGTTGCATAGCTACAAGCACAGGCAAATGTGCCATTACCGATTATTTCTGAATAATAACAAAAACTTTTGCAAAGAGAAGAAACAATAATTCAGTTACAATAAAATAATGTATCAGGCAAAGTGGCCAAGACAAAGCAGACAAGGGCAAAGTAAACAAAAGTCAAGAATGCACATGTTAGTAATCAAAACGAAAGTAATGAAGACAGTGAAGTTAGTGATTACGAATAATAAATATAATAGTAGTAGTAGTAATAATAATAATAGTAGTAATCACTATAGTCACAGCTTAGTGAAGATGAAGATGACGATGAAAGAGGAATGACTATTGACGAATTGCTTGATGACAACAATTCACACAAATAATAAAAAGCACATCATGCAAACACGAAATCGGCCTTGCACAAGAATACAAAAAAGAAACATAATGATCAAAAATAGAAAAGTAATAATATCAATAAGAAGAGGAAAATGCAATTGTAGGATTAATTAATTCCCACACCACCCAAATCCAATTTGGAGTCAACCAATGCACGACATACAAATGAGCTGTCCAAAAAATCATCGAACAAGAAAAAATCTGCAAAACACTCAAATAAGACACGTAAAAACGATCACACGTACAAACGTCATGGTAATGACAGTAACGATGATGATGATGATGATGATGATGATGATGATGATGACGATGCTATTAGTGACGTGGAAAGCGAATAAAGTAACCCGATTACAACTCTCAATGAAGATAATGATGAATAAGTCAGTAGTGAAGGCGACAATGACAGTGAATACAGAGAAGACGGCGGAGACGAAGTTTCGCATGAAGAACTACAAAAAGTATTTTTGGCATTATTTGGTGCAAAAACATCCGGTAAAGCCAACATGATGTATTATTTGTGCCAGCAAGGTTTTGTGTACGATAACATTATTGAGTATGCTTTGGTGTAACTATAACAATAGCAAGACCATGAACATAATATTAATGTAACTACTACTAATAGTAATAGTAATGACAATGAAACTACAAGAAGAGATGATGTGCAATCTGATTCCCACCTCTCTCTTATTTTATCGACTGTACAAGCCTTTATTATTGCCTACTACTTTGAACGCAGTGCCTACACATAGACCACCATTCGCCAACGTGATTGTTTGTGTAGGGCAGTGCTCACCATACTCACCACCGCCCAGCCAGATGTACGTAAAGTCGTTCTTGTCAATGGCAAACTACCACAACGACACTCACCACAATGAAATAAATTGTTTTCGTCAACTTCACGAATGCAGCACTATGTGGCAAATAAGTTTTATGAATGACGGTAATTTGTGAGTGTTTCTTAACTTGAGCAGCAGTTGTCCATTTTAGTTGATAAATATTGAATGCAAAGCGATGGATGTGGTGTGTGGTGTTTCCTTCTTTCACTGGCACTGTCTCGTGGTGGGACGAGTATTATGCATGACTTTAAACAATCTTTTAGTTCTAATTCACGTTCACCTTCACCGTCGTACCTTGCACACTCCTCTCACAAGGCAGCACAATAGTAATCATCGTCTTCGCCCATATTGCCACGTGCGTTGTTGTAAAATCATCCACGTAGTACTGGTCACCGTGCTCTCATAAATTTAATATTATATGGCAAGGCTTGTCCATTTAATGTACATTCAACGCGTAGCACACATAGCAACACGTCTACTTCACAAAACTTCTATCGTCATTCACTTACTTGTGGCTTACTGATTGGCTGAAAAGTAAAACAGCACCCTTAACTGGACAGTGATAGTAATAATGATAGTAGTAGCAACTCTAAAATTAGTTTATCGAGTAATGACATGACACATGCCACTCACCCAGTCTACCCAAGTTGAGTTGTTTATCACAACAATCGATGTGCTAATTTGTTTATGAAGGCAGATGCACGAAAGTCGCTTTCACAGCGTCGCACTATTGGTGGGAAGATTTAATTTGAAGTTTTCTATTGAGATGTAGCCACGATGGATGATGAAATTAAATTAACACTAACACTAGCTCCATCACCCACTCAGTCAGCTCATCATCAACATAATAATAATAATAATAATAAAAAAAATACTTCACTATCGATGTCAAATATCGCATCGGCGTATGCGACATCATTTGTCAACCGTGCCATTGCCACAGTACCAGAGTGGAACGGGGCAGAAGTCAACTGGCATGGTGTGTTACCTCTTCGTTAACAGTATAACTAAAATAAAATAAAACAATATATTATTAACATAGTTCATCTTCATTTTTTCCGTTTGTTTGATTTCAGCATTCTATATTAGTATGATCTGGCATGTACAGTCTGACATAATAAAAGGAAGCTTTATACAACTTTTTTTTTTGTTCAGTGACACATCGACTTCTTCTGCCTCCTTCTTTTTTGCTTTTTGTATGTAGTAATAACTTTACCATTGTTGATGTAAAGTTATCTTTTGTATATTTTTCCTCCACTTGCAATTGTTCTTATTCGTCTATACATGTTTGTATATATATATATACCTGTGATGTATGATGTTATTGTATGCTTGTAACGAACAACAACTTGAATATTGATCAATTTTTTTTATAATCTTTTTTTTTATCGACAATTGTCTTTCATTTTCTTATACAGTGTCTACTTTTTTCTTTTTCAAAGCGCATCTACAAACTTTCTTATTTTTTTTAACTTTGAATTAAAAAAAAAATCAAGTTCTATCAGTATTTGTTATAATTCAGAATAAACATTGATTTAAGAAAAAATTTACAATCACATATTGTTAAAGCGAATTTATATATATATATACAGGTAACAGCATTTTAGTGAGTAAAGTATAAACATCAGTCAATCAACCGATTCCATTATATATTGTCTACTTTTCCTTTTCTCCTTCCACTTATAACTATCTTAAATTGCTTTTTTTTCATTTTGTTTTTCCGTTAGAGTGGGCATAAGTGTGCAAAGGCATATCATTCTATACTTTGATTTGTACTAGTTCCACATATACAAACTATATACTAATTTGTTTTGTGTTCTCTCTTTATAAAAATAAATATATATTTAATATATCATATATTTTATTTTAGTGATTATAACAAATAAGCAATCTCACACAAGAGTATAAGAAAATCTTTTTTATTTTATTATAATTGATTGCTATAATTAATAAACTAATAATATTATCTGCGCTTACATAGTTGTGTATACTGTTACAAGTCAAGAAAAACAATCAAGCGCAATTCAACATATTTACGTTCATACGATTTGAATTATACAACTTTACTTTATTGTAGTTTTGTACATAGGTAGCCTTAAAAAAAATTAAGACAATGCCGTTCAGTTCAAATAGTAACCTTGAAAGTTGTGAGCCTACCTACACCGACCCAACATCACCGCCAGTAATGACCTAGCCTGTGTCGGAGGTTACCGTCACCGTGAATGAACCTGTGCCGAGTGTGTTCTTCACCCCTGATCGGTCAAACATGACTAATAACAACAACAACAACATCAGTAGTAGTGGTGTAATGCTTCCTCAACTCACACAGATTAACGTTTCTGCGGCCAGGGCACAGGCAGATAAAAACGGTGGTGCGGTAGTACAACTCGTCTCTACCCCATCGGGCACCGGCACCACCACCACCACAGCCACCAACGTCTCCAAGACACCGTAGGACAATGGAGGCGAAAATAGCGGCACGCTCTAGTCGGACTCGGGTAAGATGTTACATGAGGTAAGTTGTAAGCAACAGTACAACCCAGGTGACAACCAAGGTGATGAGCCTACCCCGTAATGCTACAACCCGAATAACAAGTGGTGGGCATTAGCCCTCGCCAATGTCTTTGAACTAGTCCAGCTACACGACCCAACCTCTGGGTTGTAATCTGCCGATACCGCACGACATGGCCAGGCACTGGGTAACAACATTATTCCTATCAAGGGTGGACCTAGTTGGGTGATGATTTTAGCCTCTCAGTTTATGAATGCCATTACCGTTGTACTGCTCATTGTGGTGGTGATTAGTGGTGTGTTTAAGGACTGGGTGGAGTTTGCCGTAGTGCTCTTTGTGCTTTTCTTCAATGCGTTTTTGGGCTTCTATCAGTAATACGGTGCGTAGCGATCACTGGCGAGTCTGAAGGAAATGACGGCCGGTGTGGCAAAGGTTATGCGAAATGGTGTGCCATAGATTATCTTCATTGATGAGGTGGTGGTGGGGGATGTGATTATATTATAACAAGGCGCCTCTATTCCTGCTGATTGTCGTGTGTTTGAGTCGAACAGTCTCTAAGTCGATGAGGCACTGTTGACTGGGTAGGCTCTTCCTGTGGTGAAGCACACCAATGTCATTCCTGATCCAGATAATCGATTGGCACTGGGTGATCGTAAGAATATGGTGTACCGTAATACGATGGTGACGAGTGGACGTGGTAAGGCCGTGGTGACCTCTGGTGGGTTGTGTACGGAGATGGGCAAGTTGGCTAAGCGTTTAGATGATGGCAAACGAAGTGGTAAGACAAAGCTAATGAGGCAGTTAGATTATATGATGTATTTTTTGTTTGGTTGCTGTATTATCCTTGCGGTCATTGTGTTTGCGGCAAATAAGATGCGATATAACCCATCCACGCTTTCGTATGCCACCGCCGTGGCTATTGCCATTTTACCAGAGTCGCTGAGCGCCGTCATCACCGTGGCGATGACCGTCTCGGTAAAGCGAATGGCTCAGAAGAAGTGTATTGTGCGTAAGTTGGCGGTGCTGTAGGTGTTGGGTAAAGTCACCGACATTTGCTCCGACAAGACCGGTACACTGACGGAGAATAAGATGGTGGTGAAGAAAGCGGTGATTGGAATTCATGAGGTGTACATTGTCACCGGTGCACCGTATGACGTTCATGGTGATTTCCAACTCATCTCCAATGTCGGGGTGATGTAGGACACGTTTAACATGTCTCACCGCTACCCAGATCACCCGTACTTGTTTGAATATTTACGTTGTGCCGCACTATGCAGTACCACCGCACTACACCTGTCCGAGTAGGATATGGATTCCCTCGCGGGCAGTGGTAACCCAACGTAGGTGGCCATTCAGGTGATGTCCTGAAAGGCTCACCTCAACCGAGATGATTTTCAGGCCAAAGGATGAATTTGCATTACGTAATACCCGTTTGACTCAACGATTAAGCGCATGTCTACCGCCTGGCACAATGACACTACCGGTGAGTTGTACTGTTGTACTAAAGGTGCCCCCTAACGTGTACTGGCATTGTGTACCTACCGCTACGAATAAGATGAGATTGTGCCACTCTCTGATGACGACAGAACATTGGTGTAGCAGCATATTAGCGATTTAGCCGCACAAGGTTTGCGTACGATTTGCTTTGCCTTTCGTAATGATGCTCAGCAAAAGTTCTGTGTGCCATAGACGGTGCAAACGTTCGGTAATGTCTACAAGCGGGATGTGATTGAGCAGGATTTGGTCTTTTTGGGTCTGGTTGGTATTTATGACCCACCCAGGCCAGAATCCCGTCCATCGGTGTTGGCGTGTCAGAATGCCGGCATTTGTGTTCGAATGCTGACCGGTGATCACACCACAACGGCCGGTAGCATTGCCTCTATGCTCAACATTATTCACCGACGTGATATTGATGACCCGGTAAAGCTGCAAGCTGGACCAGACTTTGACCGAGTAGAGTTTGAGGTGATGGACACCTGGCCAGACTTGCCGTGTGTCATTGGCCGCTGCTCACCATAATCCAAAGTACGAATGATTGAGGCACTACACCGCCGACATCGTGTGTGTGCGATGACCGGTGATGGATTTAACGATTCACCGAGTATTAAAATTGCGGATGTTGGGTGTGCGATGGGCTCTGGTGTAGATGTCACCAAGGGTGTAGCAGACTTGGTCATTACCGATGACAATTTTTCTACCATTGTACAGGCCGTGGCATAAGGACGACGCATTTCACAGTGTATTAACAAGTTTGTCGTTCACCTGTTATCGAGCAACGTGGCGGAGGTGATTGCGTTAATTTGTGGCTTGCCCATTCGTCATGAAGATGCCCCAGTGTTTATCTTGTCCCCTATTGAGATTTTGTGACTTAACATGTGTACCTCTGCCCCACCGGCTACTGGGTTATCGTTAGATGCGGCCACAAAGGATGTACTGCAAGTGCCCCCCAACACCGCAGGATTTTTCACCGCATAGCTCATTGCCGACACGTTTGTTTATGGGTTTTGACTCGGTGTGGTGACACTGATGGGGTTTGTGGTGATTGTCTACGGCTTCAACAATGGCCCACAAGGACACAAGTGTAACGAAAGTGGTGGGGAAGGGTGTGAAATGGTGTGGCAGGCTCGGTGTACCGCATTCAGTATCTTGTATTTTGGTCTACTCATTCACGCATACAATGTACGGCACACTCGACTTTCATTTTTCAAAATGAAATGGTTTGATAACAAGTGAATTTTAGGCTCATTTGTCTTTGCCACCATCTTATTCTTCCCAATTGTCTACATTAACGTAATTGCGCACAATTTGTTTGTACATCACATGTTGACCTGGCACTGGGGTGTACTGGTAGTAGCGGTTATTGTGTTTGAGGCGTCTTTGTAGATTTACAAACTGATCAAGAACTGGATTTGGCCAATAAAGAAAATTCACATTGACGTAGACGAAGAGGACGCAGAGGATTTACGCGTAGAGCACAATTTACTCATTCAACACCCAGTAGATGATCGTCACGTGACGGATATCGCACAGGAAAATCTTCGCATGTCCTTTGCCTCCTTTGCGGATAGCATTGGCACTGCCCCAACGGCGTCTTTTCGTATGTCCATGGATGGTACTCGTTGTCATAAGAAGAAACGGCGTCGTCATTTCTTCAATTAACAACATTAACTTTTTGTCAATTAACAAATAAAAATAAAAATAAAAATAAAAATAAAAATAAATTAATTAAGTATATATTATTATGAAAATAAAGCTGACTATATTTTTACATATTTTTATATTAATACATTATTATAGTACAGTCAAAAGATTTTTCCTTCCGTAACTAGTTATCTCATAAATTAATTTATTCTATCAAATTAAATTACGTTTTTTCTTACTATTTGCCAGTTTTGCAATAGATTTTTAAAAAAAAAGTTAAATAAATTAGACATCAGAATATTATGGTAAAGTATAAAACAGCAACAGAAATAGCAACGTAGTGTTTGTTTATTGGTATTACTAGTTTTTTTCTTTTTTTCTGAATTGTTGACTTTTTAAAAATTTCACATACTTCATTTCCTTATCCTTATTTACAACAAGCTTACACTTTTC
This sequence comes from Blastocrithidia nonstop, assembly GCA_028554745.1. NCBI lineage: Eukaryota > Euglenozoa > Kinetoplastea > Trypanosomatida > Trypanosomatidae > Blastocrithidia > Blastocrithidia nonstop. The sequence goes on from JAQOTN010000008.1 coordinate 154,976, forward strand.
CTTTCTTTTTTTCTTTCCGACATTGTTATCAACATTCATTATATACTGATAAACGAAAAATTGTATATAGTTGCTGTTAATGAAACTGTAAGAAATTTTAAAAAAATATTTTATCTTCTTCTTTCTTTTCTTCTCTCATCGCGTATAGTCAAGTTGAGTTTGTTTATTTATTTATTTACGGAAAATATTAACATATTTTCAATATTATTTATAATTGATAAAATAGAGATGCCGTAATAAAGTTAATATCATCAAATGTGATGGTATAGATTTACTAATCGCTATACTAGACTATTTTGATTGCTGTTTTCAAATCAACCTAATTTTTCTGCTTTTGTTTTTTCATCTCCGAATTTACTCTGTCTTCCTGCATATGGCGATAAACATTCTCCTTCGCTTCCTTTATATTTTTTTCTGTCTGTATGAAGTAAATAGTATTTCAATATAATTATCTTTATTACATTAAATATGTTTTTTGTTTCACAACACATCTTCCTTTTTGCTTGTTTGCTTGTTATAAAATTTATATGTTTTATGTATGCGTATGTGTTTCTATGTAAGTAGACCACATACAAAAAATTGATGCAATTTGTTGTAATAATCGTTTTATGAGTTTTCCAATAATTTGCTTGTGTTACGACTATTGTTTTATTCACTCATTCTGCGATTACAATTACGTGAATCGAAAAGAATATGTCAATTTATTGTTGGTTACAAATTACAGAAAACAACTACCTTTACTCAATTAGACGTGCAAACAGTAAAATTTTTTTTTATGCATAAAGATATTCGGTAACGTGCATTCTTATTAGTTATACTTGTTAATTAATTTACTATGAACAGCTAACTAAGTTTGCATTCACTTATTATTTACATTATCCTCATTCTTTGTAAAGCCTTTTGTATTGCTGTCAATAGTGCTTTAAGAAAAAAAAGAAGTATTTACTATTTTTAATATTGCAAAGCAAATAGATGCAAAAAATATTAACATACCTTTGCAATATAATAAAAGACAAAATTTATGCAATATATTTAATCGTTATACACGTCAGAGAAATGAATGTAAATTTATTCGTGACAAATAAGGAAAATATGGAAATAAAAAAGTATGCTACTGCGGATATGTGCAACACACAAATATAAGAAGTAAATAAACGTTGTGCACGTATACGTTATTTTTAGAGATAAGATCACATTGTACTATTGTGTGAGGTTTTCTGTTTTATTTTTCAGGCAAGTTTTATTTTTGTAAATTATATAATATAGCTGATATAATTACTTCTCACATTTCTTATATAAGTCCTCATTTTAATCATTATAAATACTTATTAATAAAAAAATTATTATTACGCTATCTATTAACTATGTTTTATGTTTAATATAAGAAAATAATATAACGTGTTATTTTTGAACTCTTATTTTTTTTCACTCTTAATTTAAGAGTAAAGTGAATTAATCGAATGTGTTGTTTTTATCTTTTTGTTATGTATACACATCAATCTTTTTACTTTGTCGCTATTTTTTTGCCACTCAAATTTTCATGCTATAATATCTCAAGTCATTGATTATTAGTACACGCAAACAAAAGAGGAAACAATATATATTTTTATACGCTTACACACTAATACAAAGACATAATTTAATAAGGTCAGAATAAATTTTTTTGTCAATGGCCACTGCTGGTAATCAGCGTGTCATGGTAGCAGTGCGTGTGCGACCTGTCCTTAACGAAGGTGCAGCGATGCAGACACAATAGAAGTTTGAGCTACCAGGTGTGTACCGAGTATCAGACAATTCTATTAAGGTATAACTCACCAGACCACGTGAGCCGACCAAGTCTAGTGTGTTTAACTTTGACTACATCTTCGATCAATAGAGTACACAGTTAGAGGTGTACGAGGATGCCGTGGTGGACATGATTGATGCCGCACTTGTTGGGGTTAATGCCACACTACTCGCATACGGGCAAACAGGTTCAGGCAAGACATTTAGCATTTTAGGTGATGTCAAACCTAACCCACTAGAAAACGACCTGCTCACCGCAAACAGTGGCATGTTCCTGCGCATTCTTAGTGATCTTATCTAGTACAGACAACGTCAGTTCAACAAAGGTTGACACGTGGTTATTGGTCTAAGCTGTGTGTAGATTTACAATGAGAATATTCGAGACCTGTTCGGTGGTAAACCCGATCAACCACCGCCGCCGCTCAAGGCGGTGATGATTGGTGATAACGTTCTACTACCATCGTTAATCATTCGGTAGATGACCTCACTACAGGCCGTGTTTAATGAAATACAACTGGCCATTTCACGTCGTAAGAGTCGAGCCACCGATTCGAACTCTGCCTCGAGTCGTAGTCATTGTTTGTTTAGCATTGACATTTTACAACAGTCTCGATCGGCGGCTGCGCCATCGTTGGAGATGCTTGACATGAGTCGTAAATCCTCCGATGATAAAGAAACAATAACTGCCACTTCTCCTGTTTCACGGAAGTGCAATAACATATCCTCGCCGACACTGCGGCGTAACTCGTCACGAAGCTCTATCGGGTCAAACGCGTTGAGCAGCGCTAATGATGCGATGGATGAGACGGTGTATGAGTAATACGAAATGCCATTTCAAGGGACCATTTTAACAAAAGTTGGACAGAAATAACCCATTTACTGAAGCAAAATCATTTTAGCCGATTTAGCCGGAAGTGAACGTATTACACGCAGTCATGTCTCCGGGTAAGGTCTCACCTAGGCTACCTCGATTAACAGCAGTCTCACTGCGTTAGGCAATGTGGTGCATAGTTTGCATGAGGGCAGTTATGCCAGTTATCGAACGTCTAACTTGACGGCATTGTTAAAACCAACATTCTCACACCCATCCTCGCGTGTGATGCTGCTGGCGCAATGCTCCCCAACTCAGTTAACCTTTGATGAGACAATTAGCACACTTCACTTTGCGAATAAAGTGAAAGCGATGAAAGTCACCACGGTTACCGGGGCAGAGGCGTAGAAGTTGCAGTTTGATTACATTGAAGCATAAAAAATGTACGATGCGATTGCCGCCGATTTGCACATTTTCGCAACATAAATGTACGCTGCACCAACGCTGATTCGTCGAACAATGCAATCTACTCATAATGCACTTCACTACAACGTAAATGACACTACTCCTACTAATACGAGCAGTAATAGTGCTAAAAATAACAATAATAGTAGTGTTAGTATTAGTAGTAGTAGTAATAATACAAGAGAACGTAAAGCGTACCTAGACAGTCTTGGTATTACCGCGTTAGCACAACAATAACGTAATGCCATATTACGCACACAATAAAAAGATAAGGCGAAAGCGGCATAACGAGAAGAGCAATAGCTTCGTGATGCAGTAGAGGATCTTGTCAATGAGTAACGCACACGATGAAGTGAGGTCAGAGACAGCATACGCTCATAGCAAACATTACAATTACATCAACTCAAACAACAAATCTTGTTGGATGCGGCGGCTGTGTCAAATTACCTCTCTACGCAGGAAGAGGTAGAACGAATGCAATTGACTATGCGTTATGGTGAGTAGCACTACAAGTTATGCCACAACGAGTTCAACTCCGTGTCATCGTTGTTGTAACATGTTGTACAGCAGCTGAGTGTTTTGCAAGCGACCTTGACCGACCATGAGTCTACCGAGTGGAAATAGGCAAATGTACGGTATGCGAATGCTGCATGATTACACTGCATTGCAAAGCGTTTGTTTGCAGATTGCATGTAATTACGGTAGGAGCAAATGTGTTGACTTTCGTACTTGCAAGGTAATACAAAGCTGTAGCGATGACAGCGTGCTAACAGACGGCGAATAGAAAAAGTATTGAGTAGATATCAACAACAACTAAAACAGCAGCAACAACAGCAGCATGTTTAGTGTAAAGAAAAATAGTAAGACTATCAATTGATCACACGGATCTACATATATATATATCATAGTTTGCTTCGATTCTTTTTTTTTTTCTTCGTTACGTAAACCTCTTATATTGTAATATTAATTACTAAAACACAAAATTTTCATTCATACACATTGTCTTTTTGATTGCTAATTAACCTTGTAAGACATACACCTTATAGTGCTAATACAAAATGTAGCTGAAACAAAATAAATCGCTCGGTGAAGTTTTCTTACGCTCATTATTTTGTACTACTCAAAATTTTATCTGATAAATACACTCAAACCCATTTCTGTGCATTAAGTTATGTCCATGACTACTAATAAACTTGCTTAATAGAATTCACCTTTATATATATATATATATTTTTCAAATTTAACATGTTTGCACTTTATCATTCTCACATTTTTTTTTTGCATCATATGAATGAGCTCTTTTTTTTTGCTCTTGTGCAACATAATTATTATTATATATGATTATTTCAATTATAGTAATATTGTTTTAACTAATATTACTTAAATTACATTCAAATACATTTATTCACATTCCTTTTTATATTAAGAAAGATAGTCAATTAGCTTATATATACATAAAGTACATAGTGGTATTTTAACATTAGCAATCTTTGATCAATAGTGTTAACGCAGCAATAAAAACTTATATATATTTGAGGAGTTTATATTCTATAAATTATTATTATTTTTAATTATTTTTTCGTCGTCGTCGTCGTCGAGTACAAATGTCTCAAAGCACGTTGTACAAGGTCAAAGTTCCCGAGAATGAGCAGGAAGCGAAGCACTTGGTCAAGTCATTGCGACAAATTAACTCGAATAGCGTGTGCTTTGACTGTCCACAGAAAAATCCAAGCTGATGCAGTGTTACGTATGGCATTTTCTTGTGCATGGACTGCTGTGGCAGACACCGAGGAATGGGTGTGCACATCTCATTTATCCGTTCCGCTGAACTCGATAGCTGGCGTGTGGAGTAAGCAGTACGTATGGCATTAGGCGGTAATGCACGTGCGCAGCAAATACTAATTCAACACGGCTGCAACGATCACAGCAGCTGCTACGTTTCTGCGGCGATGCAGATGTACCGGAAAAAATTAGATCGTGAGGTAAATGAGGTGCTACACAATCATCATCGTCGTAATACCGTGCAACAACAATTACCAAGTAACTCACAACTTTGCCATTATACACAAGGGCAAAAAATAGATAAAGTCAATCTTAACTCACAAGATAAGAAGGAGGATGATTTCACAACAAAATCATCGTCCTCTCCTCTGCAAATGTTAGATAAATGTGATGGAAAATAATTAATTTGTAGCAGTGAATACAATAATAATCGAAGTAATGATTGTACTAGTACGAATGACAATAATCACAAATCAACCAATATACAAAAAAGCCTAAACAATAATAATAATGATGATGATGTTGATAATGACGGTGAGAACAAGTACATGAGTTGTGAAAGCGATGTCATTGACAATCAAGGTTCACCAATAACAATTACACCAATTGTAAATTCTGTTCTTACAAATCACACTAACACTGCATTGAGCAGTAACCATAGTAGTGTAACTACATCTTCTATAGCACAAACAAAGTTAGGCGTAAAGTCGAAGAAAAAGGGGCTTGGTGGTGCAACTCGTTTGGCACCATAAAAAGTAAAAGAAATACGTGGACCTGTGTCAGCATCACTAATTTATAACTTGAACAATGAAAATAAATTTAATGATAATACACTATATACATCATCTTTACACACAACATAACAACAAGGGTAACCACAAGATGAATTTGCAAACAGACAATGAAATAAATAACCTTCTGCTAAGATAGAGATAAACAACATATTGTTTGATAATAGTAATAGTAATAATGACAATAATGATAACTTAACTTCGTATACTCCATTCGCCTAACAGCAAACATAACCTGCTTCTTCTGCCACTGATGCAAGTGCGTTCTCGCAACACATCCAAAATAATGCAAAAACTCTACCACAATAGTAATCAATGTATAAAGAAACGAGTGCAGTCAAAAACTTGGCAGCGTTGTCGGCAGATTTTCGTAAAAACATGTACCCTGTTGTCAACCCTGACAATAAAAATTACACTTTTGGCTCAACAAACAATACCACACAAGTAAGAGTAGGTGAAATAGCAACAACAACAACAAATTCTTTAAGTGGTGCGCCGACTACTAATTCAAAAAGCTTTTTCACAAATAATTACAATAATCAAGTTAACAACATGAGTGTTAATTCTTACAATAATAATAATCGTTAATTTGCACTACAACTACTTTCTTTACCACCATCACCACCAATACCGCCATCATCAACAGCATCAGCTACTCAGCAACCACGTACAGGACCGGACTTTCGTGGAATGGGCAATCAACTGTACACTCCTGACTTTAACAACAACAACAACAACTACAGTGGTGGCAATGGTGGTGGTTTTGGCAATCCCTTTATGAATGATAACTATCGAGAAGTGGCATAGAACGCGTTAGAAGGAGTGTCATAGGCATTAACATCACTAAAACAATCAGCGATCAAGGGTCAGACTATGTTAAATAGCAAGCTGCGAACATTTTTCGAAGAATTTTAAAAGATTTAATACATGTAGTTACGCTAATAAATATAATTTTTTGCCATAAAATATGTATAACAAAGTTGATCTCATTGTATAAATAGATACGAAGCTTTTCACAAGTAAAAAAAAATATACAAATTAATAATTTTCTTGGGGAAAAACAATACGTGCAAATCTATTTCATCGAATTTTACACATTAGTCTTTTAATTTAAAGTTTGCATTTTATTATTTTTTGTTGAAAAATACAGTTTATTTTACATATACACATATGATTATGTGCAGTGATAGTCACTTTTATTTTTTTAATTTGTCACGTTTAGTCTATACTCCGATATTCTTTCTTTTTTTTTCCGGAAAAAATAATATATATATATATATTTGCAATTTGAACTGTCATGTTAGTAACATAAACTAATTTATATTAGTTTGATGATTTAGAGTGTCAAAACAATGTGGTTAATGGAAGAGATTAGTATTTTTATTTGTTGCTGTGTCCTTGCGTCAATCAAAATTATATTTGTTAATATTAATTATTTTTTTTTAATCTAACAAGACTGCACAAACAAACCTGAAATATTTATACTGTTTACCTTCAATGTGTACTAATGTAATTTAAACTAAATTTTTATTATTTTCTACTTTATTTTATTAAATTAATTTGCAATATGTAATATATATATATATATATATATATATATATTTACTGCACAGATTATTTTATTTATAGCGTTATTGCATTTATAGTGTCGTATTTAATTTTCTTATTATCAGTAAAAAATAAAATACGCAGATTATGGCGTCGCTTTGCACACGTTTTGCGTAGTGAGTTAGAAGTCCATTTTCTGCTGTAGTTATATTTCAAAAGCAGTTTGTAGGCGATGTAACGGAGAAGATGAAGCATCAAAAGTAGAAGCTTGACAGGCGAATTCGCTAACAGCAACAACGAGCAATTTAGCGTAAGTTGGACGAGTTGGAAGAAAAGTATTTGTGCTGTGTCTGTCACCGACCTGGTCAGGCTCGTGAGGAAGAAGAACACATTTATGAAACGTTTTCAACGATCAACGTGCCACCAACACAAACCATCATAGACGCAGTTCAATAAATCTAAGATGTTTCATCATTATAATAATAATAACAGTAATAGTATTTTCGATAACATCGCTATCGTTATGGTGAAAAGCAGTTACATCAGTAAAAGAAAAAATATAATATTGATTATGATAGCAATCAAGACGATGTGGATTAGTATAGCACAGCAGAAAATGTAAAACGCAAGAAGAGTCGCGTTGGCAAAACATCTTAATTTAATAAATAACACATCATCATGGCAAAACGCCAGCCAGATAACAGTCAATTATTTGCAACGTAAAAAGGCCAGTATAAAGCTGGTCAAAGAAACGCACATTATGAACACAATGATGACTCTTGTCACGCAAGACCATAGGAATAAGCTAATAACAGTAATATTGTTATTCATGATGACGATGGTAACATTAAAAATAGTGATCGATACAATCATCATGCTACTACTTCTATGAGCAGTAATGATAAAATTAATTTTAGTGTAAATAGACGAAGTAAAGCAGCAAACTCACCTCACACTAATATTGCACCACAAGACGTGATTGACCCGTCTATGGTGAGTAGACGTGATATTCAGCACATGTTATACAAGATACGTCATGCAATACTCAACAAAGAAGCCCATGTGAAACGAAAGGCCGCAGTGGTGCACCGTGACCGTGGTCTCATGAAGATTGATGAGACCTAAATAGATCTTTTTTCATTATTCTTTCAACGGTCTGTGCATGGTTATTTATGCGCCTCATGCTACACGAGTGCGCGTCGTCGATTAGACACCTTAACACAACAGGTTCAGTTAATTTTATTCAGGGCAAATCATCCACTTTTACGCAAAGTTAGTAAAATAGAAATGGAGTAGTAACTACGCCGTGGACGAGCCACATTACCGGCATTGCTAATTGGACCACCGTCACTTTCATCCTTTGAGCCAGAAATAGATTAACACAAACAGTAGTAATAACAATAATAATAATAATAAAAGTAGTAAGTTCCTATCGCTGAACAGCGTATAGATGTTGATGATAATAATGTAAATTGTTGGTAGTATCGATCAGGCAAATTTCATAAACACAAACGGTCATCATGTCACGATTAACAAAACAGTACATTAACGTTGAAAAATGTTTATGATGATATTAATAATAACAGGTAATGACAAGAGCATAATAGCCATGCGTCAAGAAAGATAACTCCAACCACTTTCAATAATTCTACAATGCACCAGAATCACCATGCAATGCATAACGTATAATATGTTTAGTGTAGAAATAATACTACCAGCAGCAGCAGTAGTGGTGGTGATAATATAGACAACTATGAAAATAACGTAAATGGCAATTCAATGTCAATGGGTCAGCTTACTGATTCAGTTATTTATGCGTTACGGTCGTATGTAAAATGTGGTGTATGCTAGAGACGTTATTCGTGTTTCTTTGTTCGTGCAAGTGTGTTGTTTATTTGTCAATTCTGCTGCGCGCGAGATCGCTTCTACCGCGATCATGCAATTTGCATCAATGATGAACTGATGCCATTAGATTGTGTTCATCTACTCACTGATTTGAGTTATTACTACTATCGCATTCATCATGATCAACAACATAAACACAATAATTATCATCATCAGGAAGAACAATAACAACAGAATTCATCGTTGTAGGTCAACATGTCTCCTACATAAATGAAGAAAACCACATAAACGGATTTGTTTGGTCCTGTCAATGAGGATAATCTGTTTGAGTGTCTTCCTCCGCTGAACAATAATACCACATCAGTGAATATTGTGCCCGTGTATGACGATACACTAGAGAGTGATGATCCGCGCAATATTGTTGGTCAAACCACAGTAAGTTTATTTGCTGGACGAAAACTATAGCCTGCTGCTACTAGTAGTAGTAGCACAAGACATATTGATTTGTTTGCCGAGCACGTAAATCAAAATTTACACCAAATGAACAACAACAGTGGTTTTATTACTTCTGCAGAAAGTATTAACAATAACAACAACATTGATACGATTCAAAGCAGCATTAGTAATGATCAAGATAACATCAAGGATAGTAAACACAACCATCACGTACTCGATGATTTATTTAAGTAAAGTGGACAAGACAATTACTTCCCCCCCCAAAAAAAGACCACTTTGAATTTGTGTGTGTAAATTTCTTTATGTGTGTGGTGCTAATGTAGAAGTTTGCTACACTATATCACTTCCAGTAGCATATACACATTATATATATATATATAATTTATAAATGCTTTTATTACATGTTTATTCATTAATTGCGCTATTTTGACTTATCACAAATCCTATTTACACAGCATTGTTAGTTATATATGTGTTTTGACTCCTGCCTGTTGTTATAACTGTTTGTACCATCATAATTTATATATTAATTTGTAGTGTACTTGTTCATGACAAGTTTGCACCTATTTTAACATTGCTAAAATGAGTGTTTCTATTCTTTTTCGCCCAAACTTTTATAAATTTATTACAAAAAACAAATCAAAACAAATTTGTCAGAATACATTAAACGTTAACACATATCTAGAAATCAAAGCGCAAAAAAATTACAATACTTTTTCTGAATATACTTATTTATTCGTTGTACTTATATATATTAATCAAATAAGTTGTGCGGTAAGGCAATGTTAGCACATCAATCGGTTCAAGGAAAGTAAGTCATTGCAGAAAAGAAATTACACTTTGCGTAAGATCGATAACGAAAAGAAGATCAAGGAATATAGGCGATTACGCCAATCAAATTATAATAATCTGCGCGAAATATAAATGAAGAAAATGTTAATGCACGTTCTGCGCTAAAACCGCAATCACGCAACAATTCGTTTGGCAGGCGATTATCGATGCATGGCGAGGTACTTCGTGTACACGTTGATCCTACTCCGCAAGTCGTAGAAGCTTCTTCGAGTCCACTGGACTAAAACATACACGACGAATAGAAAATGGAACATGTGAGGTGTGGTGTGGTGGCTAACTGGTTAGCCGACATTGGATCTAAAAATAACAAATTTCATGCGTTATTACTCGATCTGGCAACTCACATCTTGATTCGTCGTCCTGCCGATCCTCAGCAGTTTATCGTGGATCATTTTTACAGTCATGAGCTGCCACTACTTCAGGTAGTGCCTAATGGTCGACCTTTTTTGTAACAACAAGAATAGTAATATAAGATGCATCATGACACGGAGAAAGCGTAAGCTTATAATGAACGCAACACCACGGTATTATCACACACGATAACTAAGTGTGATGAAGATTATGATCGTACGATAAGAAATCGAAATGATGGTGGTGATGATGATGATGCGAATATAAAGTAATCAAAACATCAAAATAGTAACGATATGTATCATGATCAATAGGATACGCTAACAACTACTAATTTAAGTAAATAAGGCATATCGACTCAATAGCAATAATTGTTTTTAGAGCACAACAAATAAAAGAAATTTTAACAAACGATGTAAAATAACAAAAAAATAGGTAAATTTACACACACAGCACCGTAAAAACAGATTTATCAGAAGAGGTAGTAAGGAGAAAGTGGCTGTGTAAAGAATGTGTAGCCATGCAAGACGGAGATGTTATCATCATCTCCACTTGCAATAAACAAACTTTCTTGCCCAGTCATTTAGCAATTAGTGAGTGCAATTCCTGCTGGCCCATCCAAAGTTGCAGCCTATCGACTCGCCGAAATGCTGCTTAACCTCAAACCAAATGACCCGTAGCATTACTTGTGAACAAAGCTGTAGAGTCGTTTGTTTAGTGATGAGGCGGCAGTGGGTTATGCACTGGCAAGTACAATAGATGATTTCCCATCAATCTCACCAGATGATCGCACACAGGCTTCCTTGCTGCGGTAAGTGGCCTTTGATAGTGCAGGCTACAACGTAGCCGCTAACATGATATCTGTGCTCTTTACACGTAAACCATAAAATCCTATTACCTACTTATATTATCACTTTAACGGTAAAGTTCACACGAGTGAGGCGCAATCCATTCGGTCGTCGTCTCGACGTGATGCCACATGTGATAGTGCAAGTTGTACCTCACGTTCATGTATGGATGAGAGTGATTACGCTACGACTAATACCCCTGTAACAAACACAAACAACAATAATTATGAAGAAGCCGATAGTAGTAGCGTTGATAGTAGTAACAGTGATATCGACAATTACAATTAACACTACCCCAAACACGGCTTAGCGTAGGTTTTACCGAATTAATTTGTTAGTGGCAGCAGCTTCAATGAACAGCTTCTACGGAAACGATAAAATGCTAAACGATCTAATCGATCAAAGAGTTTTACCTCCTATACCAGCAGTGAGGCTAAATGCACTAATAGGTAAAATACCAAGAATGAAAGTAGCCATGCAAGACGAAATACAAATGTCACCCTGCACCGAGGTGGGTCATTTGGCAGTCTTGCCTAATCCCTTCGTCACCATAACGACAATAATAATAATAATTAAAATAATAATGATAATTCACATCATCATAAAATTGAAGACATACCTGACTCATGTCTGTGTTAACATGATTTTATCTCATCGTAGCAACCACAGCCGTAGGATTTATCGTAATTGTCAAATTAATAACTGAGATAACGCCAAGTGAAACAGGTTCAACGGAAAGTATCACATGCTGCCCACACCACAGCTGATCTACGACGTACCTCTTGCACACCGTTAGATGATAAAGATCTGTACAGACATCGCAAAGGATCTGGATTGCATTATGATGCTCATGCAACTAAACGCAAACACAAAAATGTACACAAGGCTAGTGTTTAGTTACCGATTGTCACCAAGTATACAAAAAATGATAATATCAATATTTGTGAGAATGAAACCCACGACATGTAAAATAATAATATTCACAACAATGATAAAAATAATAACAATACACTTTTCACATGTAATTAACACCATCAAAAGCGTGCTAAACGCTTTAAAGTTAGTAACAATACTAATACTTCTGCTACTACTACTACAACTACTGCTGCTGGTAGTAGTAATAAAAGTAAACATAAACATTCCAAAAACAGTACTATGACAAACAAATGAGATGCTCACGCCAAAGGTAATGCATCTTCGTTAAAGTCACACGTTTCATTTCCATCGTCATCGTCCGAGGCGTTTATCGCCAACACTAACACATCCATGTCTTCGTGTTTGTCTAAAAATGATGATGTTGATCATGTTTTGGATAATAATAATAATAACAACAATCAGAATAATAATGTTGATACTATCGCCAATGACGACGACAATAATAGCAAAGTTAATTGTGAAAAACTAAACGTTTAGAAGGTTGTGCAACTGCCAGTTTCTACACTAAACTCAAACACACAAAATTACAATTCACAAACTAATTCTGCCGCTCCTGCCAATTCATCACGTCATGTGATTATAAACACAGATACATCCACCACAACTTCCTCTGCATCATCGTCACCGTCAACATAATAATAATTTATATCTTCACCAATGAAATTTAAGTAACCTACATTCTTAAACGCTTCGCAAAGGATGTTGGTTTCTTCACAGAAGCAATATTGACATCGTATCAAGCCACACACATTCAAATCAAGGTGTAGTAACAATAACAATGACAACAAGCCTCATTTGACTAATCAATAAAATAATATAAGAACAACATCAGCAACTATAAATGATGACGATTGAACTATTTTACGAAATCGATATGAAGTACAAATAGCATGTTTGCAGCATGAACTGGACACACTAAAGGCAACATGTGCGTACCGCGAACGAATGATGTTGATTGAAGAGAGTGAGGCAAACAAACAATAATGTGATAAAGTACACCGCATGTGTACAGAAACATAGAAACATTTACACTATTTACTAGATCGAGTCAATGAGTTAAACAAGCGATTGCCTGCACAGATATGTACAGTAGAAAATTAGCCAACTTAGTTAGACATAATCTGTAAACAAATGGAACTGTTGTAGATGCAATGATTGCGTGCTAACGCACAGAAAGTACAACTTCAGCGTAGCAATACGACTTTGTAAACTCAATAAACAATAAATAAAAGTTCAAAAGCTTTCACTACTTGTTATTTTTTTGTAATATAAATAAGTATTACAATTTATCTATACATACCTTTTGTTTTACAAAAGAGAAATAATTAAAAATTCTTTTTCTCTCTTCCACTTTGCATATATGCTTGATTAATAGCATTTTAACGTATGATATTGCATCCAATTACTACTTTGTTATATTGATATTTATTTGTACTTTATTAATAAACTTATATACATGTGTGCAAGCACGTACGTTATTCATTACTCTTTTTTTCTATTTTACTTGGTGAATTCAAATCTAACGTTTGCGATATACCTATCAACTATTTATCTAATTTGAAATAATTAAAATTACGTCATATACTATACCATTCATAATTATTTATTATCTCCTTTTCCTTAGAAAGGAGAAATACTTTATGGTATAGTCATGTCTATTGCATACAATCTAAAAGTTTTTGTTTTACAGAAAAGTTTTAAAACGCTTCGCATTTTTTTAATTTTATAGTTATTTATGAGATTGATAGAAAGAGAGAGAGAGAGAGAAAGTGAGAGTGTGTAAGTGCATTATTGTAACTTTAAAAAAATATTTTGGTATGTTAATTTGACAAATTTAGTAGTATACAGAGATTAATACTTTCTGTGTAAATTATTTTTGCATATGCGAACGTAAAAATATGATTTAATCTTATGACTAAGGTAATCTCTGGGTGTTTCTATCTACACAACAAAGTGTAAAACTCAAAATTTACCGGTTACTCTTTATTTTTCTTTATATTAAATTTTACTACATGTTAACATTAATTTACTGGAAAGAAAAACTAGTACAAGCGTAGATACAAATATAGTAGATATATATTACATTTACTTATCACATTATTTTTTTCTTGTACAAAGGTGAATATTAATAAGTCACACCAAGTTGTTATAGCACGTAAGATGAAGTTGTACGCCTTACTTATTGTCAAACCATTACCTCAAAGCACTGCAAAGTAGCCAATTATCTGCTCCAGTGCAATTGACGTCAGTTCATTTGGTTTCTTTCAGCGTAATTCGGCTCGTTAATTTATTATCTTTCTCAGCCGCACGGTGGCCAAACGTGTCACACTCGGTGCAAAAACACAAATCACCGACAATGGCCACGTAGTTTTTGCCCAATCCACCTTAGATGGTGTTATAGCCATTGCGGTAACTGACATTGAGTATAGTGCACGTGTGGCCTTTACGTTGCTGTCGTAATTGTTACCACAATTTCAGCAAACATTTCGTGGCAAGTATGATAATGTAAGCAACAAGTAGGATAATTACTTGTAGTGGCCATTGCTGCAAGATATGCTAACACGTTATCAGAAACCGTAGTAAGTTGATAAAATACTTCGCATCAAACGTGATATCGAAGACACCAAAGTAATCATGTACAATGCGATTGATCAGATTATTGAGCGTGGCCAGAAGATCGATGACTTGGTGGCGCAAAGTGAAGATCTAGGTATGGCTAGTAAGACATTTTATACACAGGCTAGAAAAACAAATGCAGGATGTTGTGTCATGATGTAAACACATTGCTGTTATAACAATATGTTTAACATTTAAAAAATTTAGTGTTTTTATATATATTTACATAAATTAATTCAATTTGCAGTCATTGAAATTTTGTTTAAAAAAAATATATTTAGTGTTTATGTACTTTCTTATATTATTGACTCCACCCTAATTTTTATGTCATTATACACACTAGCAGAAAGAAGGTGTAACTTTTTTTTAAGAATGTTATTGTAATTTTTATGTTGATAATTCAAATAACTGTATATATTTTTTTTGCGATATTTACGTAGGTTTAGCACATAGACATAAAGAAATAAACTGTAAATGCTAGCATAGTGACAATTAAGCACTCGTATCGATCTCTATGTAATTATTATAGTGTATGTTACTTCATTTTAAAACAAGTAGCGTAAAATGGACTTTAGTATATTTTCTTTACTTATCTCACCGTATCTATTTGCTTTGTTATATCAAATATTAAAAAAATATTGAAGTTAACATATAATTTTTTTGTTTTTATTTTTATAGTCAAAATGTACAGTGAATACACAGAAGGCTGAGATGACAACTTTGCTGCATCGACTAGTGCAGATGAAAATAATGATGACTTTAATGACTAGAATGACAATAATGTGTAATCTATAAATGTTGACGAAATAGATTAATATAATCAATATAACGATAATAATATTAACGTGAATAGGAGTAATTAAGCTTGAGGCTAAGCTATAAATGATAATTTGCATAATGCTGATGTTGTTCACGACAAGACTAATTAGGGGCATGTTTTTTCGCAATAAGTGATGCAGTAGGACAACCATGAGTAGTTACTCTAGTAGAAAGAATAGTTACAATAATGACAGCAAAGTCAATCATAACAAGAATAATAATTGTACTTATCGCAAGAGCAGCATGCACATATCAACAAAAATGAAGACTGAATGCAAAAGCC
The DNA here is from genome assembly GCA_028554745.1 of Blastocrithidia nonstop. Classification (NCBI taxonomy): domain Eukaryota; phylum Euglenozoa; class Kinetoplastea; order Trypanosomatida; family Trypanosomatidae; genus Blastocrithidia; species Blastocrithidia nonstop. The sequence continues at coordinate 171,164 of JAQOTN010000008.1, forward strand.
GATTGGTAATGCTTTGCCAAATCGTCCAGAGGTAATGACAAAACCTTTTTCTCAGACATTAGCTGCTGCGTAGGATACTAATCAAATTGCAAAACCTTAAGTAAGCACAACACCTGTACCAAATGTATTGTTACAACAATAGCCTACAGCGAAAGATAGAGTAGAAAAGCCACTAACTAAAGATGAAGAATTAGAACAAGTACAACAGTTGCTAAATTGTTTTAAGATGGCATTACCAACTAATGTCTTTGATGAGCAGCTACGGAAAGTGCTACATTAAAGTGTAAAGGTAGCCCACCTCCTATGATGTTATTTAGCTCTATATACATAACAAATATAATTTTATGCATAATACTAGTATTCATTACTTTTTTTATTATGTGCATCGACAAGATATAAGTTATAAATTTATTTTTATATTAAATGAAGAAGAAAGTGATGAGTACTTTGATTGGCAAATATAACTTGATTTATTAATTTTTGTAATAAATTTTGTACTATTTTTTCCCTGTCAAAAGTAGGCCCTTCTAAGTTTTTTTTATTTAGTATAGATTATTAATAATTCACAAAATCTTTTACAAATATAGTACGTCACAATTTTAATTTTTTTTTTTTTTCATTTTTCAAAAACTGATAAGATTGTCTATATAATTAAGTGAACGGTTTTGTGTTTTTGATTTGACACATAAACTATCTTTCCTTTACTACCTTATCTTTTCGTCGTTCTTATTTTATCTCACACAACCTGCACCATTTCGTCTCAGCATTTATCTTTTTTTTTCACTCTCTCTCTTATAAGAATTTACTTCGATTCAATTAAGACGATAAAGAATTATATTGTTCTTATTACTGACGTTTTTTTAATCCTTTTGTGGCACATTCAAGATGAGCATCTGTTCGTCCTTACCAAGCAGCAGTGTCTACACGTATAGTACAGCCTCAACGATTACACTCAACTATGCCAATGACTCCATTGCCACTCCACTGTACCGTAAAATGACAGAAACCAGCATTACACCAGTAGAACTACCGTATATTGAGTATTTGCAACCCGTAGACACCTAAGAGTAACTACGATGAAATACATCAATGCACAAACGTGGAAGTAATTCATTGTGTGCGGGCGATAGCTAGCATGCTAACACGAATTCCAGCTTTTATGATATTACTAAAAATAGTAATTATAACACCACCAAGAACATTAACATAAAAAATAATGTGTAAGTGACTGCTGTTAATGCATAAGACAACAAGAAACAGTCATTGTGCTCATACTTACTTCCAAACAAGTTATCCTGATGCGGGTTTTCGTCAAGTAGCAGTTTGATAGTACAGAGTGATAACACAAATACGTGTTCATTTAACACCCCGCTGCCAATCAGTGCAGGGAAATAAAATTTATACCATTTTAACGTTGCTCGATATACGTCGTTGCATGATCGTAAAGTCAATGTACCTGAATCGGTTTCGCGCAATAGTAGTACTCGATATGTACGGTCTCACAGTATTAGCCATAGCACCACTAGTAAGAGTAATAATAGTGATACGCATAATAGTCTTAATAACAAAAATGTTAGTAGTGAGTTCAATATCATCATCAACAACAACAACAACAACAACAACAACAACAACAACAACAACAACAACAACAACAACAACAGCAATAACAATACAAATAGTATCATTGTAAATCGAAAGAAGAGTAATACCAGTGCAGCTAATAATAATTTTAATAGCAGTAGTAGTAATAACAATAGCAGCAGCAGTAATAATAGTAACATTACAGACAACCTAAGTTTCCACAAATCGACTGGACTTGCATCTTAAAGCGACCGACATTCTTTACCGCTACCGTTGCCCACACCGCCGTCATTTTCGCAACGAAGTGACAACTAAAACAGTAACCGATGCAGTGTATTACAGTGCGCATAGCTCGCCAGTAGCTCCATCTCTACCAGTGAGCGGAGTCTATCAAGTAGACCCGCACGACGAGTAACAAAGTATTTGTAGGTAGAGACGAGCTTCTCGATGTGTGACATCCCACAATTACCATAACCGTCCATCAAATTAACCAAATAAGTTGTCATTAGCAGAGACGAAGATGGTACTGTGATTAATGACTACCTCATCATGAAAACTTTGGGCAAAGGTGCCTATGCTAAAGTGAAGCTGGTCGAACACGTCGTGACGGGTATAAAGTATGCCATGAAGATTATTCAGTTAAACGGAATACGAAACAGTAATGAGCGAGGCGTTGCCATTCGACGTGAAGTGGCTGTCATGAAACGTCTAGCTCACCCCAATGTGGTTAAGCTGTATGAGGTATTAGGTGACTTGAGTGCGTAACGCATGTATTTAATTTTGCAATACATAGACGGTGGGTGTATTAAGGTATAGCGTGAAGATGAGACAGGTAAAACGTACGTGGTGCCTGTAGCATAGACTATTCTTCGTAAACAGGCCTTTCAGTTATTACAAGCACTAGCCTATTTGCAAGCAAACAGTATTGTGCACCGTGATATTAAACCAGATAACATTCTCGTAGACAAAAATCACAACGCCTACTTGGCAGACTTTGGAGTAAGTGGCATCTACGCCAACGGCAATGTACGTGGTGTGTAAGGATCCCCTGCGTACATGTCCCCGTAGCTGTGCCGAGGAGATAAAATGGTTATTGGAATGAGCGTAGATGTTTGGGCATTAGGAATTACCTTGTATGAACTCATGTACGGCGTACATCCATTTGCCGCAAACTGCTGCCTTGCTTTTACGCATCGAATCACTCACGACAAATTAGTCTTCCCGTAACTTGTTTAGCATTAGCCTCAACGCTGCTTGAGCAAATCGCGTAGATTTACACAAATCGGGCATTCGTGTATTGCAGCCTCACCGTAGTTTCGCTAACTCATTAGCGGGATGCTAGAAAAGGATCCACTGAAGCGATGATCAATCAAGAAATGTCTCCGGTGCAAATGATTTCAGCAGACATAGATGAACAATGTAGACAGAGCCAATATTTACTGCAATGACAGCTCAAATAATAGTGATGATGTAAACAATATTAGAAATTATGAACTGACACCGTTGTCATTACCATAGGTGCAGTCCTTGTTTACTTCATCACCACACATGATAGATGTATCACGACGAGATATCAGTAATGCAATTTACAATATCAATCTTCCATAAAAAAAAAAGGCATTTAAGAACAACAACAAAAAAAGATAGATAGATTAACTTAAACTAATATTGTGTAATTATTAGTAAAACAAACCCCAAAATAAAGAAAAAACTTTTTACCTTTTTTTTTAGAAACAAATTTGTTTCCAAGACGATAAAAAATCATTTACGTTTTCTATTTGCAGTTTCGTTTGCTTTTTTAATAAATATTTTGTGAAATTAGGGAAAATAATTTCAGTACTTACACACATGTTGCACACAACGATGCATAGGCTAAAGGTCAAAATGTGCGAATAAATACATACTTTTATACATAATAACACATATTAGCGACACATACATAATTACTGGTAATATTTTCGTTGCTTATACACATATTCACAAAGCTTGACTAATAGTATCAGTTGAGTGGTGAAGCGAGCAAGTAATTATATATATATATATATATGTGTGTGTATAAACATGTATAATATCTTAGACCTGTAATGTAAAATACTTAACAGTATTTTATTAGTAATATAAATGTATGTGAGTACAAACAAGACAGTGCCCTCTATACTGTCTAGAAAAGTGTTATATATGGATCACATTACATTACATTAGGAAAAAATAATACATACTCTTACACATCATAAAACAGTAATTTGACCTTCAATATATGATGTGAATGAGTTAAAGTAGGTACTTTGTGTTACCAACATCAATGTATATATCATTCATAATATTTTTCGATGATAAAATTTTACCTATCTTATTCTATAATAAGTTTTATTCTATTATTTCTTTTTTTTTTTAAACATATCTCATCACACATTATTGAAACTAATTGTGCCAACGCATTTTGCTTACATTATTTTTCTCTCCTACTAAAATTAATTGCAGATAATCTGTTTACTTTACGTATGTATTGTTTATCATGAACATAACAAAGGACGACAAAATATACTCGGAATAAAGAAATAACGAAATATCAAAACAATATATATGTATATCAAAAACGCAATCGCGTATTCTTACACGTTATACGTAAGTTTTTTTAATCATTACATAAATAAAACATTCTACAAATCCCTTATTTAAATACCTTTTATAGCAAATGTTTATATTAGGTATTTGAAATATTGACTTTTCCACAAAATTAATTTTTAACTAATAAGAAATACTACCCGGTAGAAAACTTCTTATTATTTGAATTTTTTTTTTTTCTATAAATACAAAGAACTGATAAACGCTGAGTAGAAGTTGTTTGCCAACAACAAAAAAATATATATATAAAGTATTTAAGGTTTACAATATTATATCTAATATTATTGATGATGTAAATTTATTTTATTATTTGAATTGTTTGAAGTGAAGCCACCATAATAACAAAAAAACATATAATAACTTGCCAAGTATTTTATTTCCGTGATAAATGTAATGCTATTCTTATTTCTTATTTCATATTTGTATGCATTTATTGTTTGTTTGTATTGCTTCTCTCTTTGATCATATATTCTGAGTAAGTGGCCTAAAAAAAAAAGAAATATAACACTTTTATTTTAATTATTTTTTTTTTTAAGTGATGAAAACTTATCTTACAGTTCAGTGATGTTTTCTTAAATTAAATACGTGCATAATTTATCATTTTTATTTATTTTCTAATATATAATTCTTATTTTTTTTTAAATATCCTCTAGTTATATATATTTTTTTTGGCATACGTGATATGAATAAATACATTATTTTATTAAAAAAAATAAATAATCAAACACAATTGTTTATTGCACAATACTGTAACAACACTTTATTAAAATTTTTTTAAAAAAAAAAGTATGAATATATTATTTTAACATCCTTACTTTGTCATTGCCAGCCACATTGTGATTGTTATTTATTATTTTTTTTTCCTTGCTTCGTTTTGACACTATGTAATTCAATTTGTTATCAGTTGTTGCATATTATTTACTATATACAACACACTGCTACATAGCCCTAACCTACATTTTACTATTCTTATTATTTTACCTGATTATGGAAAATGCTTTTTCTTTTTGACCTATGTTTTGACATACTTTTATACTTTTGTGATTAAATTATTTTATTATCGTTTATTCAACATTCGTAAATAATAGTTATATGTGCAGGCTTACAAAATAAGCATATGACAGTAATGAATAGCGAGTGCATATAAGCATTTAAAGAAGTTAAGTTTGTACCTTTCGAGTAATTTTTTTTGTGTGGGTGAATTGAGAAGAAATTAACCTTTATTTTCTTTATTATGTTGAATTAATATTTTTTCTCGGGTAATAAATATTATACAAAGATATACTTCACCTTCAAATTGATTGTCAATTTATAAATAATTTACATCGTATCATACACGTTATTTTAAGTTTGACAATTTTACTATCTTACTTATACTTTTTTTCTCTTTTTTACTACTCGTCTAGTCAATTAAGCTATTATAATAATTTTATTATTGAAGTATTGCCTGCGTAAGTTGCTGATTTACTATTTGTATTATGTTCTGTTATTGATACAGCTAATTCGTTACAAATTATTTTTTTTTCATTTAACTTTTACGTTTGTTTGTTTTTGCTGCCGATGTCAAAGTTATATATATATATATATATTGATAAATATTTTTAATAAAAAGTTGAAATTACATAATAGCAATGAAAGTTGGGTATAAAAGTGAGTCTGGAGCGGTGTGGTGCGCGATTGCTGCTGCGGCGGCGATGTACGTGTTACCACGTAAGACACTTTTTGTGACAATCCCAACTTATTTAATTATTGGACGCTGAATTGCACGTGGAGCTCGTAATCGAGCGCATGCACTGTAATCTGCACAACGTGGTAGCACTGTAAAAAAACAAAACGCAAAGAGCAAAGCAAGTAAACTCAAACAATTGTAACAAAACTAGCAATAAAAGCACGATACGAGTAGAAATAGCACAACGCTTACCTCAACGTCGTAAACCTCAGCCTCAGCTTTAGCCTCAACGATTGTACTGTCACGTGAGATGCCTCGAGAGGCTCGACCAATCGCCATTGTTACCGGTACGAATAGTGGGATTGGTTACTGAACCGCAGTCGGGCTTGCCGCGTAGGGCTATGAGGTGATAATAACGTGTCGAAGTAAAACTCTCACACAAGATACTGCAAAGAAAATTGCCACATAAGCCGCAAAACAACGTAGGAGACACAACAAACAATATTGTAATGCACCAGATCCTGTGTTGGTAGTTGGGTAGTAACCCATCGAGTGTGATGACTTTGCAAGTGTGCGTCATTTTGCTGCGTGGTGTGCATCGTACTGTCAAGGTCGACATTTGGCAATACTCGTCAATAACGCTGGTGGGATGCAGTGAGAATTAAATTTTTCTAAATTTAATTCGAAATTGGAGTGGCACACCGCGGTAAACTTCTTGGGCCCATTTCTGCTAACCTAGTTGCTTCTGCCTTTACTTGAGCAACACGGCGGACGTGTGGTGTACGTCTCCAGTGAGGCACACCGTGCACCACAGATATTACTGGAGCATGAAATGTTATCGGGCAACAAACGATCATTACGCGAAGATGGATTGTCCTCCGGTGGCATTAATAACAAATTACTACACGCGTTACAGTAGTTAAACCAAGGTGCGTAGCACGCTACTGGTCCGTTGTCCGTGAAGTAGACCACATCCAGCTGCTTTGCGCGTTATGGAACGAGTAAGTTATTAAACACCTTTCATGCTCATCACATCGCACGCCGGTATGCACTTGCTCATCACGAACATGATGATCAAAGCCATTATGAATAATAACCACAACCACAACAATCACAATAAAAAGACAAGGTGGGCAATGCTAGCATCGCATAACGAAATGTACATCGCGTGTATGCATGTTCGCTACACCCTGGCTGTGTTGCGACAAACTTTTCGCGTGGTCTGTTACGGTGGTAATTTTTGCTAAATTTGTTCACTAAGGTGTCATTACTGCTGTTGAAGACGCCTGAAGAAGGTGCACAAACTTCATTGCACTGTGCTCTCTGCCCAGTTGAAGAGTTGGAGCTAATTACACGTTATGCAAAGAACACAACAAAGACACGGCTAGCAGAGCAGCAAATATCAAGACAAGACGCGGCACAAGTAAAAGAAAGTGTAAGTCCATACTTTGTGTAGTGTGCGGAGAAGACAGAGAGCATGTTGCTGGCCTATGGCTGAGACGTAGAGGAAGTTTAGGCGATTGTGGCATGGGCGAAAACAGTGGTGGGTTTGTAAATTATACAAACTACATTGTAACTAAAAAGTTAACTGTATAATCCATTTTAATAAATGATCGCATTCATCAAAAGAAAATATATTGATTTCAGTTTACTACACTAAAAATAGATTTCACAACTTTAAAAAAATAAAAATAACATGTTGTCTATCAACACTCTATTGTAAATGTCATTTCGTATCGACGCCTATGTCATTATGAAAAAAAGATATTAAACATTACAAAAATCATGTTTTTCACTTAGAAGTAAGCTTGCCTATTTTATTATTACTGACAACCATTGTCAAACCTTTATTTGTGATTGTGTCAATTACTTTCGTTCTGTTCATTCTTTTTTTGTTTCCTTATGAGGTTAGCACATAGTTTTACAGCATATATTTTTTACAGCTGACAAACTTGAGCATCTAATAAATTATCTTGCTCACAATTTATCGTTATGACAGCGTTTACGTAAATACTATTATTTGCTTTTTGTTCACACTCGAACTAATGAAATATACTACAAATGTGTTGTATTTGTGTAATCTTTTAGAGGTATATGTAATGTGTATGTGCAATTGACGCTAGTTGATAGAAGTTTTGTGTATTATCACATCAATCGACTGTTTATTCCTTTTTTTTTTTACGTTATAGAAAAATATAAATACGTGTATACTTACTTTGTCGAGAGGTTTGACGTATTGAGTTGTAGTATTACCATTAACTCATATTTACATCTACATAATAACTTGTCTTAAATTTTTGTAAGAAATATAGTTGTATCGCAAATGTCATTGCGGCTGTAATCTATTAAATGCTATCGCAATTTGCACAAGTCTGCTGCGCAAATATCAGTACAGTGCAAAGTCGCCAACTTGGATGGTCTGACGCAGTACATTTACAATCGATTTTACACATTAGCGTAGACACATCGTAGACGTTTAGCAAATGCACTCATGTAAATCTAAAGTGCGGCATAATAACTTAAACGTAAATAACATGTCAAAATCAATTCTCATCATCATCATCATCATCATCATTGTAATAGTAATAGTAAAAGTCGTAGAATAAAAGCACTTCACTCTCGTCGATAAAAATTATTGCACCAATACTCGGTGTTTGTATCTGGCCAGATTGACCAAGCGAATGAATTGGCACATTACATAACGTTAGCACCATAACGACCTCATTTACTCTCACTGCTTCAGGTATTGGCTGCGAATGTGGGTAGTATAGCCTTTCAGCGTACTGTGTAATCAAACTTCATTCCTCTCATTGCCTTTGAGGCTAAGCGTAATGAACGAGATGAAAACACCGAGGAGGCTACCAGTGAGCGTCAAAATCGAATCATGCAACAGGCTATTTTACCTTACTGTGAGAGACTACTTCAGGTTTATCGTACCGCGGTAGGTGAAAACAACGCGTAGAGTAACTTGGTCTACTTATCTCCGTGGCAGGTTACGTAGTCTATTGTAGGCACACGCAGCAACGTCACGGCGCACTATGTACATCATGGTAAAGATCACCTCGTTGTGTAGGTTGACTAAAACTTTAACAAACAAGTGATCTACGTGTGTGTTAATCGATCAGGGAATATTTCCAATGGTGGGTATAACTGATTTCAACCCATCGAACACGTTGATGTACAGGAGAGTGATGAGGTGGCTCGAAGTACGTTTCACTCCTAGTTTCTTATTGCGGCTACACAATTGCTCGATGCACTCGTGTATGAAACCCCATTACACCCAACACGAAAGACGATTGTGGTAGGACATGGCGTGGGTGGGGCTGTTGGTTTGCTCATGGGCTTTTTACTCATGCAACGTGGGTATGTGATAAATAATGTCATATCATTTGGAGCACCAAAGGCCATTGAGCATACTCTGCGACGGTACATTGCAGATGTTAATCCGCTTCGAGTTGTGCTGGAAGGTGACCCGCTTGTTGACTTACCTGTGTCTACCATGTAAAATAATCTTTTTGTGCATGTAGGTGAAATTCTAATGCTCTCACCCGCAGCAGATAATAGTATAAGTAACACTAATGATAATAATAATAATAATAGTAATAGTTATACTGACAATATTGATAACAATAATAAGACATCTGAAACGTCACGTAGAGATGGAAATAATTGTACCATAGTGCACGAAGACGTTAATATTCGAAACAATACTGAAAATAATGAGACGGTCACGATTAGCAAGCACTCTGTTTGTCAAAAATAATCAGATAAGTAATGTCTGTTATCAAACTAGTAACAAACAACACAACGGCAGCAATAAGGAGGAAAACAATAAAAAATCTAAGTGAGAAAAGAACAGGAAGGTGTTTCTGACAGTTTTTATAAATAAAACGTCACAGCTGATGTGTTATTTGATATGATGAATGAGTGTGAAGATGTAAGTCAGAAAACAAACACCCACGATAATAATGCAAAAGGCAATGTAAACAGGACTGATAATTGCCAAAATTCTAATAGTAGTAATATTGACGATAATTGTGAGAATAATATTAAGATTGATAATGATAATGATGATATTGATAATGATGATGTAAACTGTATCAACAACATCAACACACACACAATTAAAAATGACAAATCTATGAATACTAATTTCAACAATGAGTAGGATGACGATGAAGATGATGATAGTGATGTTGTTTTTGACGAAAAAGTAGTGTAGAAGTACAAATCAAAGTATTTGATTGAACACTACTTGTATCACCTTAGCAACACTCACACAATACTGACCTACGCTGAAGGCGACGAAATCTGGGATGAAGGTGAGGTACGCGATAAAATCGACAAAGGTAATTAACGCAAATAAAACTACATTGAAAATAATAATTTATGAATAATTATATGTCTAAATTGTTTTTAATTGAACATAACATGCCTAGCAATTTTATTACATTACACTGAAAACACACACACAGGAACACACACCTACTTTTTATTATTCTGTACATGTTACGTGTATATATCTTCAAGAAGCAAAAAATAATTTTCAGACTAGATTGCCGTTCATTTTTTCCTTTGTGATATACGTTATTCACACATCTTTTTAGATAGTCATTACGTAATTTTTTCTTGTTTATCATATAATTTTTTTACTAGTTCGAAAAAAGAAAATCACACAACAATAACAACAAGAATACAAAGAGGAAAGAAAGGATAAATAAATTATGCTACACTTTCACTCGTCGTAAGTCAGAGCATTGTTGTGATGACTTATATCACTGCCTTTGATGGTGTACACGTTAGTATATCAACCTATTTGGTTCGAGCATTACAAATTGATCAAGCTTGTTATGATATTGTGTACAATGTGTATTATTGGCCGTTATTTTGCATCTGGTTCACGATGTTGCTGGCCCGCTAACAAATCTTTTTGCAATTACGTTGCATTGGTTGTTGGTGCTTCATCTGGAGTTGGTTTTGCAGTGACGGAGTAACTTACTCGTCATGGATGGACAGTAATTATGACTGGTCCACATTTGCAACGGTTGCTACAGGCAAAGAAAAAAATAATGTAAAAGTTAGCTGTGGAGCAGCAGCAGCAGCAGCAGGTATTATAAAATAGTGATATTGATAGTAATAATACTAACAACTTATGAAAGCAATGATTATGACCATGAAAAAGAAAATGACGAACGTGTAGCAATGCAAAGCTCAATTTGATAGGCAACATTCACATTCTTGACACGATCGATCTTGCTGATGAAAACTCTATCAGACACTTTGCGTAAATAATTACATCAAGTAGTAAACGTTATCCAGTTCACCTACTCGTAAACGCGGCTGGGGTGTTGCATCGTCAACTTACTTTCTGTGCGTGTACATCAAGTGCACAAAGTATTAACACAAATAAGAGCAACACAAAATGCTGCTAATGAGGAAATCTGTAACACATGTTAGCGGTAAACGCGGTAGGACCTTTCTTGTTGACAAAGCGCTTACTGCCTGTGTTGATGTAAACCGCTACACTGTTACATGAGTCGTCACGTATTGTCAATGTCGCCTCATGTTGTCATACGTTCTTAGCCTCTGGCTGAGCTCAATAGAGTAATCCTATGCAAATGATTTATGGTTTGTAGGTAAGAGGTAAGTAGTTGCTCCAGCGCGAATGTTTGCAGACTGAGAATAAAACGCATTCTACTGCTTCTACAATGAATTAGTAACTCTCTCAAAGCGACTCGACTGATTTGGCAGTGCCTAATAAAAAGGTATTACCTCCTTACATTATCAAGAACTACTCTTGATTCAATTTTGTTGGTTATTATGGATTAAGTAAATTGTGTGTGTTTTGAAATACACGCCTGTTAGCATAGTATGTGAATACATTGATAGAAAAAAGCCAACGTGTATGTCATGTTGAAACGTAAAATAACGTTACTAAGCACAATGGTGACAAGAGCAAATAAGCATCTTTCAATTATTCACACAAAGTCTTAGTAGCATGTGCTCATCCTGGTGTAATTACAACACACCTATACCGTGATTTAATACCTGTGTGGTTACTTGACACACTCATCTACTGGCCCTCATTGCTCATCGGCAAGACATGAACCGAGGCGGCACAGGCAGTACTCAAACCAGCCGTAGAAGATGATATGGTTCACGGTGGGTACTACCTATGTGATGGTGAGTATGGTGAGAATAGGTACAACAGAGCTTGTGATGAACTAGAGAGCAAAAAGAAAAACTGTGCGCTGTCATCTCACGCGTGCGATGACGAGCAGTTTTCAATGTACAAGAAATGACTAGAGTCTAAAGTTGGTCAATTGTAACATTTATAACGTAATTTTATATATGTATAAAGAATTCTTAACCCTGCAAACTTGCTTAACAAGTATATAGATTTGACTTAATTTACCTTTTTTTAAGTCTATTTTTAATTAATATGCAATGCACAGTTAAACATGTTGCCGTTGACATACATTGTAAAACACACGTATCGCAAAAAAAAAGATAAAATATTTTTACATAATCAAATTCAAACAAATCTTGAGGAATATCAACTAAATATATAGTACATTATTTTCCACAATTTATTAAAAAAAATGAATGATAACACTAACGTTAATACCTAATTTTACACTTAAAATCATTAGCAGACATATATATTTTTAAAAAAATATATTGAAGTAAGTTTTATTTACAAATTAGAAAATACTAAATCTTTTGCCTTTTACCATCACTAATTTGTATTAAGCACCACCAACAACAAAAGAAAGGTAAAATAATGTAAACTTCTTCTTAGCATGACCAAAAAAATGACGATAGAGGAAGTTAGCTGACATTTACTTTTTAGTAGTTTACACTACCCAAATTACCACCAGGCAGACCGTTCAAAGATGTAAATACAATTACAACAGTAGCAACAGAAACAAGTAGACCGCGTACAGAAGCCTAGTTAAGTGTACTAAAATCAATGAATGGTTTGCAAATTTTGAAATAGCTAAGTGACTATCTTATGCAAATTTAATATGGTAATAGCAGTAGCCTTACAACTAATAAATAAAATGCTGCAAGAAAAGAAAGTAATTTCACTTAATGATCTCAAACCTTCATCACAATAGTCACAATCATTTTTCACTCTGATTATATTGTCTCTATTGCAATAAATAAAATAAAACATGTGCAAGTATAGATATGATTTACATCTAATACTCTTCAAAATCTTTATACAAAACATACATTTGTAACAACAGTTGCAAATTAATATTGATTACTTCACAATTTATATAATTGCTTAATTTTCATCTGTTTTTTTTTAAACATATTTTATTTGCTATTCCATAAAATGTTTTTTCAAAACAACAATAATAATAATAATAAATAGGAGAAGAAGTTTGACTGTACATAACATAAAATCAAATTCATAGTAATCATCACGTAGAACAATGCCGCCAAAGTTTGATCCTAATCAGTAGATCACCGTCATTGTACGTGCCGTTGGTGGTGAAGTGGCTGCGACTGCCTCACTAGCACCAAAAGTAGGTCCACTAGGTTTGAACGCAAAGAAAATCGGAGAAGATATTGCCAAATCGACCAAAGACTGGAAAGGCCTGAAGGTTACCTGCGAGTTACGTGTTAAGAATCGTGTGGCAACGGTGGTGGTGACCCCGTCCGTGGCATCTCGTCTCATTCGTGCACTCAAATAGCCGCCACGTGATCGCAAGAAGGTCAAGAACGTCAAGCATGACGGTAATATTGCCTTCTCTGAAATTATCAAAATTGCCCGTGAGGCTCAGTCAAAGTCCATGGGTACCGACCTAAAGGCAGTAGTCATGGAGGTACTTGGCACTGCGGTGTCTATTGGATGCACTATTGACGGTGAAAGCCCACAAGACATTCAGGAGAAAGTACGTGATGGCAAACTGAAAGTGCCTAACTAAGTAAGCAGATAAAGAAACAAGTAAACAAGCTAATTTGCAGTATAAGGTGTACATATTGTCATTACTTGCTTTCTTATTACTTTCTGGTATTTACATCTGCCTTACTGACATAAAAATTTTTTAAAAATAATTTTAGTAAACTTTATCTTTTCTTATCATTTTACATTAGTATTTATTTTTGATAATTTTTGAAAGCAAACAAAAACAATAATTGACAATGTGACATAGCACTATAACAATCGGAAGTATAAATATGTGCTAAATAATGTGCAAGTTTCTCTAAATATTTTTGCTTCTATAGTTTTTATTGATCAATACGTGTCTCCTCTTTCATAAAAATTTCATTTTTTTATCCTTGAAGTTTTTTGTTACTTTTAGCCGCTCACTTTAATTTTAAAAAAAAACCCCATCAAGTGCAAAAAAAATTATCTATTTGTGATAGTAATAATATTCACACAAACTTTCTAGTTAGTTGCGAAGTGATAGTGGATAAAATAAATAATATTTTTATTATTTATTTTAAATAAAATTACAAATTACATAATAATAACACATTATCTGTGATTAATTAATCTGATCACACAAAAGAAACCCCCACACACATACATACTATTTTCTGTTATATTAATAAATTATTTACTTATTACATTTAACGGCAGTAATGATGATGATGATGGATGGGCAAATGCCCCAACCTCAGGACGATGCCAACATGAAAATGTAGTATAAACAGATACCGCCAGTACGAACGCAGGATACCGTTTTATTTGTAGGTAACTTACCCTTTCGTACACCATGACAAGACGTCAAGGATCATTTTCGTAACGCAGGTGCGGTGCGTTATACCGATTTAATTGCGGATCGCAATGGTAGGCCTAAAGGTTCTGCACTTGTGACTATGTCGACCATCGAAGGCGCTTAAAATGCTATTCGCATGTTCAACGAAACGCTCTTTCATGGGCGTCGATTGATTGTGCGTAAATTTGACAATGGCCCCTGGCCTGCACTTGTACAGCGTAACATGATGCGAATGTATAGTACTATGCCATAGCGTCGTATGTTTTATGATGGGATGAATGTTAATCCGCCAGGCATGAACTCTACATCGATGGGCGGCTATTATCCGCCGTCAGGGTCGATGATGAATGGTAATTCATATATGCCATCCAATGGAATGTACAATCCGACAGGATCATATCATGTTGGAGATAGTGTTGATGATATGCTGCCTCAGATAAACGAGTTTGGTGCATAACAGCTTCCGAAGCCTCGTAGTCAACAAGTCCAATAAACAGGTCGTCGATTATTTATTTCCAACCTGCCATTTGATTGCAATTCTAGCGCACTTCGTTAGACATTTCAGCAAATAGGTGAAGTTGAACGGGCATAAATAATACTAGGATGAAATAACAAGAGCAGAGGGTGTGGCATAGTAGTCATGAAGACGTAGAAAGAAGCACAGAAGGCAATTGAGGAATTTGATGGCATTGAGATGTCTAACCGACCGATGAAAGTGCGATTAGATGACAAGTTTCAGAAAAGAACGCAGCAGTATCAAGGTTATAATAACATGCAATATTATTGAAGAAATATGTAGCAGCTACAATAAAACTAACCAAATCACTTTACTAAAAGAGAGATGTTAGCTCATTGTTAAAATGAGCATCGAGTTGTAAATACGCACAATACTCATAGCGATCATATGATCGAATATTAAATTCATAATTAGTATTTTTTTAAAAAATTCTTACTCGAGTAAATACCACCTTTATTTTAATTTATCAATGATACAACAAAGCTATCGCTCAATTTCTTTACAAGGATAAAATAAAATGATCATTAATTTTTTATTTTTTTTATTTATTTAGCTCACTCCGACATAATTTTTTCACGTTAAACTTTTGCTGTCATGCCGACATTTCTTACTACTTCAACGAATTCATTTTCAATAACGTAGATAAATGACCAGCGACTAGGTATATAAATTATCGCGAAAAAAAAAATACTTTATCTATTTACGTTTTAAAAAAAGAAAATTGAATATATATTGACGTACACTAAAATTGCATATATTTGTAAATATAATTTACAGTGTTGCAACACAAAGGTTGTGAGAAAAAAAAGGACGTAAGATAAATAACAATAAGTGTAAATTAAAATACTATCTGTAGTTGACTAATAAAACCACTACAGAAAAATATTTTATACAGTATGTGAGTGAACAAAGCGTATTCTGTAGTTATAGTGGTGACTATGAGGAAAAAAAAAGAGATTAACTTTGATGCATAATTTTTTGGTGAGTGTATTTTTTATATTTTATAATTATTATGTATTATAAAATGAGATAACATGTACATGTGCACGAGCGTGTGAACACATCGACAATAAAAAAGCTGAAGTTAAAAAAATATTAACGAATTAATACTAATTTGTTATATGCTCAATTTGTCAATAAGAACTGCAGTGACAATATAAGGGCTAACAGTGAATTTAAACTTTGTATTTAGTTTAATTTGATCTGCACAGTATAATTACATGTTTTTTATTAAGAGGAATAATTATGTACGAAAGGTATTATCAAAGCAAATTTATTTACACGCGTGAAAAAAACAACCAAGGTCACTAACATCCAGCTTGTAACTTGATGTTATCGACTAAAACAAGCAAACCTCATAAATAGTGAAAAAGAATAAATAAATAACACACACCCGACAAAACAATTTAATTAGTTATATGTTGAGAATAAAGCTAATTATCAGGTAAATGTCAATGCTAACTGATTTCAAGCAGAGAAGTAATGATCAAGTGTCTTTTTGAAACTTGTTAGCTTATTATCTTTACCGACGTATTACATATATATAACTTTTTTTTTCTTCCACGATTTATTTCCTTTTTTATATATTTACTACCTTTGTCAACTTTACCTTCATTCACAATAATACTATATTTGACTGCACATATTGGTACTAATATGTACAGATTTAAAGTTTCAATTACTTTTCTCCTACGATTTAGTGATTTTTCTTCTCTCACAATTTTCTGATTTGTTCTATCTCTCATCATGACAAAGAGTATTGTACATTGGGTATTAAAAAAAAATATTTTTTTACATTTTCTTTTGCTAAATATTTTTTTTCCCGATCTAGCTTGTTTATCGTTTTTAAAACCATTTCGTGTGTTAAAAATATATATTTTTCTTCTATATAAGTTTATTAATAGATCAATTTAATATTCACATGCTCGTTTATATATTAATATTATTTTTAATATATATATAATCTTTTTTTTACAATTTTTTTATACTATCTTTTTTTTTGGTCTTTATACTATTTAAGTTTATGCTCTTCTATTATTTTGTTTTAACGTTTCTTGTATTTTATTTTTTGCAAAAAAATATTATTTTTGTTTGATTTTTATGGTAATTTAAATTAAAACAATCGAATGGTAATTGCTGCGATCGTGACCAGAAAGTTTTTTTCTTACACTTTTGTTACATTATATCAATTAAATGCAGTCTCACATGTTGAAAATATTAGCTTGTCATCAATTTGTCGATAATAAATTATCTATGATCAGATTCATATCATTAATATGTGTAGGCTATTACCGTGACAAGTATCTACTTATACCGTTTTGTATAAAAATAAAATCTTTTGAAATTACATATGTCCAATGTACAACAAACAAATAGCTTTTTTTTTATTTATAGGTTACTGTAATTACGCTACATAATAGCAACATCAAGTATCAAATTTCATTATCATTTGTATATGTAAACGTGTGACATAGATTTGTAAGTCGCAACAAGTATAACAATTAATTATCATTTTTCTTACCATCAACATTAGCATCATAATGTCAATCGTGTTACATAACGATAATAATATACTTAACACTATAATAACACCAATAAATTTATTAATAAATATTTAACAGTAACGCTTTATCAAAGATATGACACCAAAGTTTTATACAACAATGTGTTTCATTTATTGAACAGTAATTAAATCATTATAACAATTCTGTTAAAAAAAACCAATTTGCGATCATATTGACATTCTTTCGTACTTTTCTTTATTTTGATAACAAACGCAAAGACTTTCAATAGTGTTAGAATTATTTAAATTTAATTTTATCATTAGCTGTTAAGTATTGTTAATTCACTTCTTATCCCAAGTATTTTTCACTTGTAAGTAAAAGGAGAAACGATACTTCCGGCGCATTCTCACATTTAGTTGTGTGCAAAGCGTAAAAGAACAATTGTTGTTATTTTAATACGAAAATATACGGTGAACTTTAAGTATTAAAATTAGATTAGGTAGGTTATCATTCGCTATGTCGTCATCATTGTCATCATCAATACTATAATTTCCGCATAGAATGCTCGTCACTAATATTCCTTTACACATATCGAGTGAGTAGTTTTATGACACGTTACGTTCGTATACTGGTGGGGTAGGTGTGCACAATGCCCTGTTAATCGAGATACCACTGTAAAGTACTCATTTGTCAACATCAGCAACACCGACGTAAACTAACAAGTCAAATACTATTAAGAACAGGAAAAATAAAAACAGCATAGCTCAGTGTAATTTGTCGCACGATAACAATTTTCTGCTTTCGAATAACAATGATTATTGCATGGGTAATTCTTATTACAACTACCATCACAAACAAGTCAATTAAGTTACACGTTCTATAATTAAACGTCCGAGAGAATAACATAGAACTGCTGGCTTTCAATAACAATAGACATGTGGACTAAACAAACGTGCAATTCGCAGCACTGGTGCGGCCTTAGTAGATTTCGAATCAAAAGCATTTGCGTAAATTGTTATGCAAACGGGCATGTTAATTGAAGGCAACGAAGTACATTGAGAGAATGTAGGATCGGTCATACCGTCAGCCGGTAGTTTAGCGGCTGCTCAGCATTATGACGCGTAAAAGATGCGGTTGATTGGTAAATAAGTATATAATCAGTCATCAATGTAATTGTACAACGTTAGACAATCTATGCGAAATCATGCTACACAGTTATAATAAAAATATTCAGGTATTGAAGATAAAGTGCTCGATGACGGTCGCGAGAATCGCATGTGGTCTGTCAACAAAAAATGTAATAATGACGAGTAGATTGTGCGTCTGGTGTGCCAAGGTCGATGTAACTAAAAAGCTAAAAGCGTTTAGTTCATGACGTAAATAAGTAGAAAGAAGCTAAATATTGATTAGGTTTGACAAAATTTAAATACTAATAAATTTGAACTGTAACAGCACTAATAGTAGCTGTACCCTTCATTTGACAATGCAGTTAGACGAATCACTGGCAAACATATCTATTCGTTAGAGATGTTACAATAGTCATAAGTTCATATCACTGTAAGCACACAGACAGCGCAACTTTTGCGCGAAGAAAAGTTTATCGATGTATAAATGTGTAAGATTATATCATAAGATTCAACTTAAAATAACGGTATGGCAAATTAAGATAAAAAAGTATTAAAGTGAAGAATAATGACCACTCCACGTAGAAGAGTTGACACAAATTTGCTATTAACATCAAAAACTGTTTTTTTACAACAAGAAGATAAAAGTTGATCTAACATTCATTGCCACAATCAGTTAAGGTAAGATGAAATATGTAGCAATGTGAAATTATGCACAAAAAGTTAGGTGATGAATGAAATGGCGCAGTTAATGTCATGGTCGAAAGGAAAAATAGGCGCACTGAAAGACAAATACGGAAACGTGTTACTGCCCCATAATAACTTGTAATAACATTAAAAAAAGTGTGACTGTAATTTGTACACATTTTTACATTTACTTGAAAAATTAATGTTATTATTGTAAATCTTTTTTTTTGTTGTAAATATTGATATACAGACAAAACAAAATTAACAAATATCCTTGATATTTTTATACTAATTATAATATGAATGTAATTCGTATGATGAGTGTACTGATAGTTTTCGTGTTACACTTAAATATTATCTTTAACTAATCATTTCTTATTTTAAAAAAATTTTATTGTGTGAAGATAGATAATTCAAATTAACATAAAGATATCAGCGAAGTATACTAATATTAAAGCAACAACAATAATAAATAATCATATAAAATTTACAAACTCTAATAAGAAAAATTTACATTTCACAATGGCCACCACCTACGAAGAATTTGCTTCTAAGCTTGACCGCTTAGATGCCGAGTTTGCCAAGAAAATGGAAGACCAAAACAAGAAGTTTTTTGCTGATAAACCAGATGAAGCCTCTTTGTCCCCTGAAATGAAAGAACACTATGCAAAGTTTGAGAAGATGATTCAAGAGCATACAGACAAATTTAACAAGAAAATGCACGAACACTCTGAACACTTCAAGCAGAAGTTCCAAGAGCTTCTTGAACAACAGAAGAATGCCCAATTCCCAGGCAAGTAAGGTAATCGTGTGTAAAAGTGGGAATTTTTTAAAACATTTTATTTCATTATAAAAAAAGAAACAAATATTTTTTTAATTATTTTTTCCAGCCAAATTTTTAAAAATTTAATACTAAAGTTTATTAATGAGATAAAGATTGTACATATTAAGCACAACTCTAAAAAATCAAATGTAATTATGCTTGAGTGTTAGTTATATACATAAAAAAGTGTTAAGATAAATCAGATTCAAATTCGATGTGTACTCTTTGTTTAGATAAAGTAGCAAAACAAGTTATTGGTAAAATATTTCTAATTGCAAAGTGTAGAATACTAAATGTTAAAAGCAAAACAATATAGTATTGTAAAATTGAAAGATAGATAGGTTGTTCTATTCGTGTTCTTTTCTGATTTGAATATTTAGTTATTTTTCTATGTATTGTAACATAACTGAAAAATTGATAAATGTTGAAAAGTCATTCTCTGTATACATTTGATATATATACATCTGTCAAACTTCAAACAATAATAACGGATTGATTTTACATGTGGTGAAGAGTGAAAAGTTGTAAATATTTTTATCAAGGACAAACTTATTAGTATAATAATTTCTATGTATATAAATATTCATATATAATTTTTTCTTTTTTTACTTCTTTCGGAGTGTCTGTTATGTAATATTTAGAAAAGTTAAATAAGAAAGAGTTTTTGAGAATGTTTCATTGTTATTTCGTATATTTATAAAATTCGAAGTTATAATAGTGATTTCGTAAAAGCATGTAAACTATCAAATAAATGATGGAAATACATGCAACTAGATAAAATGAGGTGTAACATGTACTTTTATCATTTCTTATTTTAAAAAAATTTTATTGTGTGAAGATAGATAATTCAAATTAACATAAAGATATCAGCGAAGTATACTAATATTAAAGCAACAACAATAATAAATAATCATATAAAATTTACAAACTCTAATAAGAAAAATTTACATTTCACAATGGCCACCACCTACGAAGAATTTGCTTCTAAGCTTGACCGCTTAGATGCCGAGTTTGCCAAGAAAATGGAAGACCAAAACAAGAAGTTTTTTGCTGATAAACCAGATGAAGCCTCTTTGTCCCCTGAAATGAAAGAACACTATGCAAAGTTTGAGAAGATGATTCAAGAGCATACAGACAAATTTAACAAGAAAATGCACGAACACTCTGAACACTTCAAGCAGAAGTTCCAAGAGCTTCTTGAACAACAGAAGAATGCCCAATTCCCAGGCAAGTAAGGTAATCGTGTGTAAAAGTGGGAATTTTTTAAAACATTTTATTTCATTATAAAAAAGAAACAAATATTTTTTTAATTATTTTTTCCAGCCAAATTTTTAAAAATTTAATACTAAAGTTTATTAATGAGATAAAGATTGTACATATTAAGCACAACTCTAAAAAATCAAATGTAATTATGCTTGAGTGTTAGTTATATACATAAAAAAGTGTTAAGATAAATCAGATTCAAATTCGATGTGTACTCTTTGTTTAGATAAAGTAGCAAAACAAGTTATTGGTAAAATATTTCTAATTGCAAAGTGTAGAATACTAAATGTTAAAAGTAAACCAATATAGTACTGTAAAATTGAAAGATAGATAGGTTGTTCTATTCGTGTTCTTTTCTGATTTGAATATTTAGTTATTTTTCTATGTATTGTAACATAACTGAAAAATTGATAAATGTTGAAAAGTCATTCTCTGTATACTTTTGATATATATACATCTGTCAAACTTCAAACAATAATAACGGATTGATTTTACATGTGGTGAAGAGTGAAAAGTTGTAAATATTTTTATCAAGGACAAACTTATTAGTATAATAATTTCTATGTATATAAATATTCATATATAATTTTTTCTTTTTTTACTTCTTTCGGAGTGTCTGTTATGTAATATTTAGAAAAGTTAAATAAGAAAGAGTTTTTGAGAATGTTTCATTGTTATTTCGTATATTTATAAAATTCGAAGTTATAAGAGTGATTTCGTAAAAGCATGTAAACTATCAAATAAATGATGGAAATACATGCAACTAGATAAAATGAGGTGTAACATGTACTTTTATCATTTCTTATTTTAAAAAAATTTTATTGTGTGAAGATAGATAATTCAAATTAACATAAAGATATCAGCGAAGTATACTAATATTAAAGCAACAACAATAATAAATAATCATATAAAATTTACAAACTCTAATAAGAAAAATTTACATTTCACAATGGCCACCACCTACGAAGAATTTGCTTCTAAGCTTGACCGCTTAGATGCCGAGTTTGCCAAGAAAATGGAAGACCAAAACAAGAAGTTTTTTGCTGATGGGCAAGTAAGGTAATCGTGTGTAAAAGTGGGAATTTTTTAAAACATTTTATTTCATTATAAAAAAAGAAACAAATATTTTTTTAATTATTTTTTCCAGCCAAATTTTTTAAAATTTAATACTAAAGTTTATTAATGAGATAAAGATTGTACATATTAAGCACAACTCTAAAAAATCAAATGTAATTATGCTTGAGTGTTAATTATATACATAAAAAAGTGTTAAGATAAATCAGATTCAAATTCGATGTGTACTCTTTGTTTAGATAAAGTAGCAAAACAAGTTATTGGTAAAATATTTCTAATTGCAAAGTGTAGAATACTAAATGTTAAAAGTAAAACAATATAGTACTGTAAAATTGAAAGATAGATAGGTTGTTCTATTCGTGTTCTTTTCTGATTTGAATATTAGTTAATTTGTACGCTTAAATAGACAATATTTGTTCGGTCGGCGAGAGCAATATTTCTCGTATTCGCAAGAAAACTAAAAATTGCTTCTATACACTATTTGTTGCTATAAAGTAATATACTCAAGAAATTACAAAAAAGCTATTATAAATTGCATATTAGAAATTAGTCAAAAATATCTTATGTAGTAAAAATGTAATTATTGGAAAATGTAATAGTACATTTGCATCAATTTTTACAGGTATTAAAAATTCAAAGTATGTTTTTATCAGTATTCAAAATCTTTGAAGTGTGGTGTCATGTATATTTGTGTTCATTGGAACAAATGTCACAATTTTTTTCCGATTTTAAACTATGTCTTTAGTATACATTCTTGTGCGCCTTCTTTAAAAAATAAATAGATATGACAGCATCAGCTGCCATTGCTAATTTGAAATATTATTTTTTTTTCTTTTATTTCTTCGATGTATGCACCTTAACTGTCTTTTTTAACTTATACATGTAATATATTTTGTTAGTGAGATTACTCATATGATTACTGCTTACACACTTAATCATGCTTATTGACTTAAATTAATTTATATAAATATATTTAACAATATAAATAATTCTTTTTGTTTTGGAATTGTTGTTTTTGACATATACAGTTTACTGTTAGGTATTTGGTTTATTAAAAAAATTCAATACCATGTTTCGCGTTAACGCATTTTATCTTTTTCGGATGTCATTAGGGTCGATGTTAGTAGATTACAAAGTTATGTCCCGTGATCATAAACGCTCGCTGCATGTCTAAGATGCAGCAGTAGATCCACAGTTAGAGACAACGTGTTTACCTCTTAGTTGATTAGAACAACTACGCAGTCCGTCTCGTCGTTTACCCACTGGGTATTACGTGTAGTAATTGATTAGTATTTCACATCCTTACATAAAATTTAAACATGATAAATAAAATAATATGGTTAATAGTGCATAGGTAAACGAGAAACAGAAAACTGAATTAAGCAAAATATGACCATCACAAAAAAAGTTTTCACCATTGTCTACTTGATCATCACCTACTCGATAGTCTTCATCTCGTGTTTATAACGCAAAGCCGAATTCAGGCACAAGAAACTCATAACCTAACGCTGTTCGTGCCGGCCCAGTAGTATTGTACATCACTGGCTAACTTTCACCTGTAGTGCTAAATCCATACTTTGTGCCTGATAATTTGCTAGGGCAAGGACTGACGCCAATGCGTTCATTACCCACCACGTCACTATCATCATTAGCGAATAGTAAAAGCCATAAAGGTATTATTGACAACAAAAATGTGAGCAAAGGATAAGAGTAAATAGACTTGAGATTAGGACTTGACGCGATCACGCAGTGCACACTCTTTGCTGAACTACGACCTGGTGGATTGCTATATCATAAATTACCAAGTTTACAAGCAAATCAACGTTTCAGTTCTGCGCGAGAAATACTGAAAGAGTATGGCATGAAATGCGGATTAGCAGAAAGTCCACTTGTACCTCGTCCATGAACTCGTATGCGTTACATGTTTATTGATGAACTACAACGAGGACCAAAATTGACCTAGTTCGTAGGATACAACCCGCGCGAGGGCTCACCTTGACGCTTTTCACAGCATAACCGTTACTTTAGACAAGGAGTTTGACTTGATACTATTCGTCGAAATGAGATGAATGATGGTTTGCACGTACACAGTAGCTGGCAAAAATCACCACAGCAGTCTGTTCCAGAGATTAGCTTTCTTGCACTTTATCCGTAAAGAAAAAATATTTATCGAAATTGTTTACAAACCAAATTAATTTTTTTTCTGTTCTTGTGTTATCCTAATATGTTTTTACATCTTTCCAAGTGATCTAAAAAATGAATTTTTTTTTTCCCTGAAAGCAAGTGCATCATATGACGTGTATATGAAACTTTTGCAAAGATGACGAGCTTGGGTTAACTTTGTGTTAGCTGTAATAAACTTGTGCTTATTTTTTCTTCAGTTTTGTGACTGTTTAAAAAGTGTTTACTAGCACATTTATCTATTTACCATGATGCAGTGAAAATTTTTTGGCATTGCAAATATTTGCGTAACATTTACATGTGCTAGCTGAGTGTGTGTATAGTTGACTTCTTCTTATATTTATTTTTACTAATGTTTCAAAAAAAAAAAAAAAAAATTATTTTTTTTAATTGTTTACAGTTGTGATAGTGTACTTTTGTTCAGATACAAGAAGCTGTATACATTAGTAACTTGTTTACTGTAATAATGCAACAAAATTTTTTGCGATGGCGTGTAGGTGTAAGAGTAAGAGTAAGATAACAGCAATCTATGCAAATGTCATTCCCTTACTATCGGTGCTATAGATGAGTTAGCACACCACATAAGCAAAATAACTATGAGGCTAATTTATGCTCCGTGTACGACGATCAAACTTTACATGGCTTTCAACGTGGTGCAAATGCCTTTTTCTCGTAGCCACTTTAGTCATGATTGAGTGTGATGTCCAATGCCGTACCGTTCATTCATGACTGTCTTGTTGTAGCACCGTCAACAATAACATCATAGAGGCTACGTGCATTACTACATCGAGCTCAGGCTCACTTTCCGCAAGTTAACGTAGCACAGTTAAGAAAAAACATAAACGGAATTGATTATCAGAAACAATGCTACAATTCACAATTTACTTCATCTAAAGCAGCTTCTACAGTTTGCTTGTCACCACCAGTACACCTTTTTGCATCACCATTGTAATAAATGGCATAAAAATCACTTGACGTGATTGTCTTCGCCGATAATGTTTTCGGAAACGAAATGTTATTTGACTCACCATGACACATTTCATTAGCTGCAAAGACTCTTCGACCACACGGCGTACTTGCTCTATTTGGCTATAGTTAATAGATATAGATATCTAATCCTGTGTGAGCCAAGTAAAATGTTATGGATTACCTAAAAGCACATCGTCAAAATGTGCTAACAGCTATAGCGTAAAAATAAAAAATGTAAGTAACGTAGTACACCGAAAATATTGATGCAAGAAGTAAAGCAAAAATAAATGCACATTGTGTACCGTATCTGACTGATAATGAAAAGTGTACAAACAAAGACAAGAGTGTGTCCTGCCGTCAAGAAAATAATCTTGACAAAGATCGATAGTAGTAAACAAATACACGGCAAACAAGTTTGACAAATGCGTTACGACGCGCGTGAGAAGCGTAGTGCAGCATCAATACTGGACACGCTGACACATACTTGCCCTTTTTAGCCGTTCGAAGAGCTTGATTTGTATCATAATATGCGCTTTCGCATTACTCGTTGATTGACTATCTACGATCTTCACATACGTACAAACTATTACACAAGTTGCAAAACGGCTTTTCAGTAATTAACAGAGATGAGTAACAGAGCTCAAAATATGGCGCTGACAATTTTGTTGATGTGGAATAGTAAGAATATGATAGCTAAAATCAAAGCTTGCAATCAATACTTTACAATAGTAATAGTGGCAACAATGAATGTAATTTAGAAAATATAACGAAATGTAATAACAATGATAATGATGCACAAGTGTTTATACGACGACGCGCAAATGAAGTGGATCATTTATAAGCTCTGTACTACTGCCTGCACGATTATCTGCACACAAGTGAACGAGAAGATTTACTTTGCTGTCAAGGACGAACTCAAGAGTAGCACCGATTTTTGTTATCAAATACGAAGCAAACTCGTTCAGCATTCCCACCATTGCGGGCGCGTATTCGGCACTTTGCAGTAACATGTAGTAACAGGAGTATGAATAGCATTGACAAGTTTAATAAATTTGTCAAGTTACCTGGCGCTACAGGTCCTTACTTACCAAATTCATAATACTAACTTACTAATCTCTATAAAGTATTTTAGCATGAAAAATTATTAAAGAAAAATTGGAAATTTACATAAACCAATAATCACGATGACTTTGAAGCATTTTTTAATAAAAAGATCATAAGAATAGTTGTTAAATCTTATTGACTGTTATTACACTTCTTTTTTCCTACAACTAATATTTTCTTGATTTTGATAAGCAGTGACAATATATATTGTTTTGTTGATTTTTTTACACAATACAAAACTTTGAAAGTGTATTTTTGTAGAATAATATTACATTAAATAAAAAATAGATCTTTGTAAAACACTTTGTACAATGGACTTTGTTAGTGACAGAATTTTACGACCAGTTCAGAAAAAAATGTTTAAGAACTTTGCCTATTACAATCATAAAACAAAACGCTTCTAGCTGAATGTTCGTAAAATTAACAAAGTTATTGCTGGTAGAGAGGCTAAAAGTACATTAACGAAACAATAACAACAATCTTGCAAACAATAATATAGCTGTATGCATAATAATAATTGTAGTAACAACAACGTCACTAATAAAATCGTAGTAGTAAAAGGAAACATCAAGGTAGGTAATGTCATTGACTTTGTAAGGTAATTATCAGGCAAAGCTGTGCATATTGAACAGATCAATCTTGTTTTATAATATAACCTATCCACTTAAATATAATCTTGTGAATAATTTATAGATGACGTTGGCCGCAAAAATGCAAAAGTTTCAAGTGTAAAGTCAGCTACACGTGATGCATAGCATTATAAAACTAGAAAAATGCCAAAAATGCAAAACAAAGAACGTGATTGTGTCAGCATTAATAAATAAAGAAACTGCCAAAGCACGAGTAATGATAACAACATTGATCAATGCATAAAAGACGGTGCAAAATAACAATTTAATTAGAACAAATAAACACATGTAATGAGTAAAACATCAAGTAACTAGCAAGCAAAATTGTTTAACTCTTTGATGTCATAACATGTAAATGACCGCATACAGCAAACTGGTCAGAACATGATTAGAAAAAGTTAAGGACAATGTAAAAAGCAATCTGGTGCTAACGCAATCTTTGCCCGACCGTCTTCGCTGATAAGTTTAACCTCCGTTAACGATAATTGTCCTGAACAAAAGGATTAGTAACTATTTACATCATAGCCACAATAGTGTAAACATGAACCACAATTGGCAAGCGTTAAACACGACGCGTTCAAGTCTATTGAAGATGTTATGCGATGTATTCGTTAACAACTAGCAGGCACTGCTGTGTACATAGATAACATTAACGTAACATGCCTCATTCATTGGGCATCTCATATTGATAAATAACATGGTTCAACAGAACATAGAGATAAGAGTGCGACTAATGAGTTTATGAATAGCACCACCACCACCACCACCACCAACAACAACAACAACAACAACAAGGAAAAGGAGGAAAGTGAAATTTGCTAAAAGAAAGTACACAAGAAGAGTCTACACAAAGATTTATAATGCAGACCGTAGAATTTGTTAACAGAATAAACAAACTAATTTAATTATAAATAACAGTAGCAATTACAATAGTAATAGCGTAATGGTGTCATGCTGCACGTACGTTGTGATGGTGGTGTACGTGCCGGTATTGATGGTACGAGCAGTATACGGTCTGATTTTTAACTGTCCTTTCAGGCCGGTGCGTTTTGTGTTTATCTTCATTCCGTTAATTCTTTACGTGATATGCACCGACGTCATTAGTGAGATGGCATCGTGACAAAAACGGAATAAGGCATTTGCCCATTTGATGCATAAGACTTGATTGTTGCAACAAGCACGTCAACTTTTCAGACTTGTTCTACAGCAGACACTACCCTTTCTTCGCATTTTGTAGCTGCTGAATAAAATCAGAAAAAGCATTTACGTGATAACACAATACACCATGATAATTGTGATATTAAGTGTGCAGATTGTAGTACGAAGTAACAAAAATCGCCATATAAACACTGTATTTTTGTCAAGTACATTGATTCATCGCCATAACAATCCGTTGACACATCACGTACAGCAACACACAATTAACATCATATTATCAATAATAAAATTAATAATAATAATAAATAAATTAATAAAGTGCCATCTTCAACTCTACCTCAAATGTACATTACTGTTAACAGTGAACAATGAGCAGTTATGGCTTCATCTAAACAAATAGCGGCAGTTTGTGCAGTAATGAAAGCGCTAATACGAATAACATAAAGCAAGGATAAAAGTGTAAATGACAAAAATTTAACAGGCACAATGAAAGCAATTAGTCTCAACGTTAACTCTCATGACAAAACGCAATCAACAAACTTTACGAAAAAATAAATATCTACATAGCAAGATGTTACTTTTACAGTTCGCTCCAATGAAAGTAAAGGCATCACTACCACCGCAACAGCAGCATAATCAAAAGATGCACTAGTTTCAAGAAAATATGACGTGTCTGCAACGTCTGTACAGAATATATGTAAATATTTTCATTTAACATGTAACAAAATAGCAGTATGTTTGCTTCTTCATTCGTAACATGTAGGAAAAACTTCGAAAGTCAATACAACGCAATCAAAGGATATGACTAACACTAATAAAAATTTGTGCTGTTACCGGTAACATATGTTAGATTGACTGCTTGATGAGCACGTTAGCATTTACAACGCACAGCATACTCACTTCAGTAAAAAAATTTGCAAGAATGATGATAAGAATGGCTATTTGTTGCCAACATAAGTAGAAAAGAAGTGTCTATTACCCTAACTAAACTCATTCACTTTTTTTATGTAATATCTTGACGTGCATTTGCCACAAGTAGACAAGCACTTTGGATTTTACTCACGAACAAGTAATCAAAGAACGCGTGCATGTAACTACATCTCGTCTTCGCCGTCATCGTTGTTTTTGTAGTCGTCTTCTTACTCACAAAAGCACCTTTGTACACAAAAATACAAAATGTACAAGAGTTTGTACAAAAAACTGACTAGCAGCAGAGCTGCAGATTCTAATCGCATAATTAAACGGAATAAAATGTAAGGTATACGCAATAACGCTTTTTTTATTGGTGTTCATTCACTAAAGGTGAAGCAAACCAAGATAAGACTTGGTACACAGATTACAAACTAGTAGCATCTGCAAAACAAACTACACTCTGTCGTGCATACATTGTTTGAGTTGTAACACAATCCTTACTCATTTCTTCTTTTACATCAGAACAATAACAACTCAATTCTATCTACGTAGCAACACAAAAATATTATAGGTAAACAAAATTAGTTTGTACGAAGAGTTAATTATTTAATTTGTGATGTACCTACATACCTCAAGGTAAACATAGAGCCAAATACACTACATTAGTGTATTCGCTTTGTTGACGAACTGAAGAGCATGATGTCGTTATGGTAGCTGCCATCAAAGGCAACTTAGTAAGACGATACAAAATCATCATTGTTAACAACCAAATCATCAACAGCAAATATTGCTTAGATAGATGAACATACAACATCTGTAAAACAGTGTAGTGATTACAATCATGACAATCAATAACAAGTGAATAGTGCACTTTACTGTGCGTGTAAAGTGTTTTGTAAGTAAGTGCAAGTAAGAATTTGATTTGCTGTCAATACATTTACTCCTACGAAAAAGTACATTAGTCAAACCAGTCGTAATAATGAAAACGTTAATAAAAATGTTAATAGTATAGAAGATAATAATAGCACACACAAACGAAAAGAGAGGGAATGTGACAATATTTATTAAGAAACAAAACAGTAATTCGCACCAACTTTTACGATTGGCGCATCAACTCAACGAATACTACAACATTTATTACGTTCCTATTAGTGTAAACGTAAATCAAGCATATCACGAGAGTCATGAGTTGCAGATTAGTATTATGCTGAAACGTTAGTACTTGTATTGAGTAATCTGAGTATTGATGTTAACAACGACAATAATGTGACAAAAAGCACTTCTTGTTGCTGTTCTTGTCATGACAACATTGATAACGAGAGTGAGAATAGTAATGTCAAGTACAATGACAAAACAATAAACATTAATTAAAGTGATGATGCATCATTCATTTAGCAAATTAACAAACGTAATGTAAATAATGGAATGTTCATCAAGTGACATGAAGTACGCATATCATTGCACAATGAGCTGAATGCCTAAGAACGTGTAATTGTGCAAATTACACAAACTCACGATGATAATACTACTTCTACTACTTCTACTAATAATAGTATTTATATTACCTCTCAATAATCAAATAATCAGCATGTCAACGCAAGGAAAGAGGCGAGCGAAAACTGCACACAACAGAATGTTTCACATGATCAAACAAATACTAACGTATGTCACAATTTACAAAATACTTTGTACGTTAAGGTTAATTTAGGAAAAGTTATGACGTAGCCACTCACCCAAGATGACTATCTGTTGTGTCTTTATTATGCTCAAGTTATACAGCAAAGTTTGTGTGCGGCTCGGCTTATGTTGTTGAAGCATAACGTTGAAGAGAAATAAATTTGCATGCAGCATGATATTGGCATGAACGACTAATCTAAGCCACAATCAATGCACTACGCGCAACGTACTATCCACATTATTGATAGTAATAATGAAAGAATAATGGCTGGTGAAAATGTACTGCAAACGTTTGTTGATGTACATATTTGCTCTGCAAAATTTTACCTGCGTGCACCTCGGTTATCTCCTCAGGGCAAGGCGTTGGGTTAGGCAATGTGACGATGTATTCCTTCACTACACCGGAGTAAAGTTGACACAAGCATACTTTACCATAATTATGTGTTTAGTATAGATGACATGAGACTGGTTATTTCAAGTGGTATGACTGATGGTACTAACTCTACTTCAGGTAATGTTGGCACTTCATCTGTGTGGAATAGTTATGGTGCTTAGGGTGTTTGTATGCATGATAATGCGTAAAATAATATGCATTAATAAATTTATGACGATACTAGTACATGTAACTTGATGCAGATTACCCTCAATGTAGATGGATTTAACTTTGCGTAAGTTATACCTGAGTTTGCTGGTCATGATCAGGGTAGAATGCACGGCAGTGTAAATATTATTTAGAGTGCGTTGAGTAAACTTCCAACTTAGCAACCAGACATGTCAACGAGAAAAATTGCGAATGCGTAATTATTAACAAAATCAAATACAAAAGACAAAAATAAAATTGATATTCATGCAAATCCGTCTAAATGTACAAAATGCGATGCACAGATTAGCTGCGGCAAATAAAGTAAGCAAACTAGTGATACTATTACACTCCAGTTATAAATCAAAGAAGTTGTCAATAACGTAAAACAAGAGATGAATGCGTCACTTGACATTAATCGTGTTGTGCTTCATTATATTCCTGCACACATTGGTGATAGCTGAGTTGCCGTGCTGAGCAATTTTTTTACATCAGATATCACCGATATTGATCACACTACTGCTGTTTAGAGTGGTATTAATAATGCTGCTATTGTTGTTGCTGCTGCTGGTGCTTGTCGTGTGAAAGAAACGCTTCATGCATAGAATCTACATGGTAAAGACAGTAAATAGTTGTTATAATAAAAACAGTCATAAAGTGCTTTATGTAATTTTTATAACAATCAAAATGTTAAGACATGGAACATCAATGTTGGTGTGTCAGATGTAATGTGTGTATATGAATCACCTAGTAATGCAACAAATGTTTCACTGCTTGGTCATTTGCCCTCATTGCAAACACAGGTGAAACGTACTAGTAGTTCTAACAACTTTACACATATATTGTGCATCATGCCATAACCAGTTTTACTTTATATGTCAAACAATGACAATGTTGCCAAACACGCACAAAGCATAATAAGTCAAGACACTAGTAACAGTTCGTTAAAGGCGCACTCTGGTAAACTTTATAGCAGCACTGAAAAAATATAACGAAGAAGAAACAATATGATGTGTGACATTAAATTACTGCTTGATTATCACAGCAATACATAGGTATTGCAACAGAAGTTTTTTGATGCAGGGTGGATTTGTTTTGCATCTATAATTGAAACTTCGTCAAATAAAAATATGCAAACTAATTCAAACTCATAACGTAAGCCTCATGAGTTACATTACCAGACAAGCAATGCAAAAGGTGCGTGTATTGAAGTATGTCTTGACAATGCATTGCACACATAAAAGCCACTTATAATTAGCATACATGACATTTTAGCAGATATACACCTCAGCCCTCACATTATAACTTCATTAACAAATATAACATCATAGGCGTTGGTGTAATTACGAAATTTACGTTATGTCTAGCTGCCTCATGCACTCGTCATGCGTAGCTGTCCAGCGGCTTTTTATCGAGTAGCGTAATGCGTCGCGCGATAGAGTGCACCCATGACATACTTGATAAATCCGTAAATTTATAATTAAAATGGATAATATGGTCATAGCACTGCTACTAATGCAATTGCAAATTCTGATGCTGCTGCTGCTGCTGAAATTGATATCACCGTCAATGACAATAGTATGTAATGCAATAACGTGAACGCATCGAAGAGTTTTCGTACTAGTGGAAGTAGGCATTCGATTCATGACTAAAGCAGTACAACGAACACACGTACAAGTTTGAACAAGGCCAACGATAATAATAATAATAATAATAATAATCACTTAACTTACAGCTTTACTAGTTCTCAAGTAGTGAAGAGTGCGCTATTTCGTAGTGCCTGCTCGTTTGCAAAAAGTGCTATCATGTCACAACGCAACTTGTCTTACATTCATGAAACTGAGTTCTAGGAAAAAAGTGAATGTTATACAAACGATATGTCAAATGAACAAAATGAATAGGATGTGAGG
The DNA here is from genome assembly GCA_028554745.1 of Blastocrithidia nonstop. Classification (NCBI taxonomy): domain Eukaryota; phylum Euglenozoa; class Kinetoplastea; order Trypanosomatida; family Trypanosomatidae; genus Blastocrithidia; species Blastocrithidia nonstop. The sequence goes on from JAQOTN010000008.1 coordinate 204,889, forward strand.
CTGTTCAGCTATTGCAAACGAGTAAATTAGTTACTGGATGGCTTGTCATGAGCTGAACGTGATAAAGTTAACAATATACAGCGTACGTGTTGCACAGAAAACGTCAAGGATGTAAATGATCAAATAAACGAATCACTGTACACAAAAGCAAATTAGCGCACACGCCAAACTAGTTTAATTTAGCACTGGCTAACAGTTTAATAAGATAAAAATGAATGGTAGTGTGTGTAGCAACCTATGCAAAAAAACTTACTTCAATAATAACAATAATTGTATTTACAATTGTAGTAATAGTAATAGTAATAATAATAGTAAGAAGAGTGGCAATGACAGGAACAGGAGTAATAATAGCAATATGAGCTGTCACTTTGATAAATGCTGAAATAGTAAAAGTAATCACCTTTGTCATCTTAGTGCAGTAGAAGTTCATCTGATTGAGTAGATTTGCAGAAGGAGAGAGAAGCAAAAACACAAATAAATGAAATTATTGAATATAATGCAAATTATCAAAATGATACTAAACAACATTATACACACAACTTAGAATCGGGTGCTTGTTATAACGGACATTTCATATCAACATTAATTGACAAGTAATCTACATGGCACACTTCACGTTAACATACAAAACACACTGCTCACACAAAGTATAAAAATTGTAATACTGATAATAATAATAATAATAATAATTATTATTATTATTACAATAAGAACAAAAACGTTACAACAAGTGAGCAAATGAAAATAAAAAAAGGCAATGATAAGGCATTCGTAACGACAGTGCAAACTCCTTTCGATGTGCGTGATACCTCCATGCTTCGTGGCTTATCCGTCTACTACTCTGACCCATCGTTTAATTTTACTGTGCAAAACAAAGATGTGCATCACAGTTGTCATCATCATCAACTTGCCCCTGTTATCTTTGAGCTGTTTGTTTATTCGTGTAATGCAAATGTAAACATTTACAATGAAGATATCCTGCACAACAGCAACAGCAACCAACGCAGAGGTCAATTGTGTCATTACTCAAAACAAAATTGCAAACATAAATTTACTTAACTTCGTAATGCCACAACTGCGCATTAACCAATGTCGTCATTGATTAATATTAATAATAATGTTGATAATGATAATAATACCCATCCCAAGTTGGTTTTATAAATTTGTGGAGTGAAGTGTCAACTTGACCAGTTTGCCTTTGGTGCAGAAGAGAAGCGTTGAATGCATGTGCAAGTCCAATCTCTTCTAGTGCACGATTACCTTGACCGACAAGACACAAAGCCAATGCTCAGCATGTCTGCAAAAGACGACAAAAGCACAAGTAGTATTGATAGTAATAAGTAGTATGATCATTAACTTTTCATGTAAGTGAGCTGACTGACACTAACACCGTCCTACTTACCTCACCTCAGACAAAATAGCAAGAACAAAAATGTCATGTCATCTCAAACATAACCGAATAGTGTGCTTGATTAGAAAAATAAACAATGGCCTGCAAGTCAACACATAAAAAAATCAAAATTTTGTGCTACTAATGAGCACATACGTAATGAAATGCTCAATGGAAATGCGTAAGAGGTAATACATGTGATACTTCACCCAGTAGACATTGTTTGACGTGGCAAATCGCTCGACTTTCTTGTACACATAATTGAATAGTGCACAAAGTAAAGCAAATTACCATTACAATCTTAGTCAAAAGACATTACCACTGGAAAACGTTCATTCAGGTGCAACTCATTAGCGTCTGTGGGCAAGGCGAATTATACACGATAAAAGTCAAAGTTACAAAATTGCAAAAGTAAAGTTGCAACGCATACATGTTATGAGTGCAGCAAACCAACTGCGACTTCGGCATAGGCGTTGCTTGAACAGATGCCACCACCACTGTACTTTCGTTTGTTTACACTCTCACCAACAACAATAACCTTAACAGGCACATTTTAATCAAACGCGTCTCTAAAATAATCTATAGCATCACACAAAACACTCAGTATACTTCGTAGTATACCTCTCGTTTCGTGAATGAACTTAGATCGTCTACCCGTACCGATACCACGAATAACGGTGCATAACTGTCCTGCTCCACTGCTTTTCACATAGATTGTGGCAAATCACAATTATTTTTCTTTTCATTTCTTGTTAACGGTGTGTTGTTGTGTGATCAAACCGCTCGCCGCTGTTCGTGATTGGGCTGCTCAATCCTCTGAGACGATGCTGATGCTTGTTCCATTTACAAACTTCAAATATGGTGCCACCGCCCATGCTTTCCGTTCCGCTGTTCAGACAGTTGTAAATCAGTTTGTGTTGGTCTCCTCTGATGCACTGGTGAAGTGTGGAGTGGGCACCTCATCAATGAGTCAATCATTACTCACGCAAATGCTAACACGTACTTCACACGAACATTATTTAGACACACCACTATCACAGGAATAACAATAGTTATAGTAACAACTATTCACACCGCTACAAAACATAAAACCGACTATTATTCGCTACTCTCCCATGTCATTTCGTGATGGGTTACGGCAGGGGCACTTATTCTTGCGTAACGGCATTGAAGAAGCACAACAGCTAGCGGACTTGAGCAATGGAGCAAATCACCGTCGGCTTTTTGTACATTTACCTGCCGCAGCACTACGCGTTTTCTTGGCAATTTCACAAGCCACAACGTCTACACTGGTTGGTGTGCACAATGGTAGAAATTGCATACGGAGTTTACCTGCAGTACACAACTCTAGTAATAACAAATATAACACAATGCATTATATAAGTGAGTTAACAATGCCTGTGTAGCATTACCCACGCAGATACTTTCAAGTGAACAGTAATAATCGAAGTAGTAATGATAACAACGAAGATGACGATTGGGTAATGCTGTAAAAATAAAACAAACAAATTCAATATTGTTAAAAATTACTATATGTATACATCTTTTAACATTTTTATATATGTGTAGTTTGGCTATACGTTAAATATGTGAGAATACATTTTACAAAAAAATTAAATAAATTTTAGCGTTTATATATGTTTGTATGATATGTTTTGTTGTTTTAACGACTACTTTCATGTTTTATATCAAACAAAGTGTTATGTGCTGAAATACAACCGCTTCTTTTATTGTTGTGTATTTGTTAATCTTTTTTCATGATACGATATGTAACGTGTTATTTTTTTCTTCGAATGTGCTTTAAAATTTTATAGAACTTTAATATATACTGATATATACAACTTGCACAAATGCTAATCTATACTTTTTATTTAATTATTCTTTTGTTCCACTCATGTGCTCACCTTATTACATTCTATTTATTTGCTATTTTCACATGCTATTCGTTTAGTAACCTGCTTCGTTAGTAAACGTTTTTTTAAATTATATATTTAAAAGTATAATTTATGCATTTAATGTGAATGTGAGTTTCTTTATTTTACTGTATGCCTGTCGTTTCTTTTCATAAAATTTAATTCTGTTGTGACAGTCTCACCACCTTTCTTAATCTGTTATATTTGGTTTTAACCTACAACTAACACCGTTTGCAACAATTAAATTTAATGTTGAATGATGTAGAACTAATTTTTCCTTTTGTCCTTGCTGTGCGTATGCTTGAATTTTAAACACGTTTTCTCTTTCCCGTTTTGATTTCACTTTTTTCTTTTCCAGTCTACTGGTTTCTAGTTGTGATACAATTTATTATCAGGTTAATTGATGTAGGGTAAAGTCGTTGTATTTATTCGCACCAGTAGTGCAGCACGCGCACCTGTGTATGCACATTTACGTTCTTTGGGTGCTATTTTAGTAATAGTACATCCTGTACCACCGCCACCTGTCTTTGACAACTGCTTTCACTTTTAAGTAAAGTGCGAGACGTGTGATGTGTAAGTATTGCAAGTTACATTAAATTCTTTTTTAACGCAGCATCAACTTTAGCCTGATGCCATCATCTCCTTTGACGAGTATGGAGTATACCCTGCTGCGCTTTTAGCGGAGCGAGCACACCTACGTAGCATTCCTTTTCACTCTAGTATTGTGCAAATTACTAATATCAAGTCTCTCTTTCGTACTTTTTGCAAAAATCATCATATTACCTCACCATCGATGCAAATTTTGCAACGGCCACCTTTTTTACATTAACTAATAAACTAAATCTCAAACAAGAAGTTAGAAAATATATAAATGCATAAATAGTAAAGGTAAAATCGTAAACAACATCATGTACAACAACAACAATAGCATTAATAGCAGTAGTAGCAATAATATTAAATACAAAAACATTCATAATACTTGTCACTAAAACAAAAGACAAATGGTATACGTGAGTCATGATATGAGCACTTTAGGCGTCATGTTGTTGATAGCATGAAGAACGAATTGCAGTTTCCAATCGTACTTAAGCCAAGTCCTGGTGCAGGAAGTCTACTCGCTAAGCGTTGTGATACGATAGACGAAGTCTGTGCTCACGCACTAAAGGCATGACAAGTGTTAGATCAACACCCAGATGTCAAACATTTTGCAACATTACATAATAAATGGCGTAGAGAGTGCACTTAAACAAATGGACAAAAAAATTCTGTGTAGAATATACTTTAGTGTGTGAAAGTAAACGGTGACAAAGATTCTTCTGACGGGCATGAGTTTTGTTGCAAGTATACCAATGACCTCAATAAACTACAGCCAGTGTAATTGTTAATGTAGGAGTATATTGATGGACAAGAAATAGACATGGACTGTGCGATCGAGCATGGCAAGATTATGTTTTGTGCAATCTCAGATAACTTTGAGACGAAGCCTCCACATTTTGTGGAAGAAGGAGGGCTGTGCCCATCATCCTTACCAGCACACGCACAAGAGGCATTGTACAAGTTACTATAATCATATGTGCGTGTGTTTAAGACTTAGATCAACGGTCTACTACACTTTGAGGCCAAGTATAGCTTTCATCGTAAGGCTGCCTATGTAATTGAGGTCAATTGCCGTATGGGAAGTGCAGAGACAAACATGATGGTACAGACTGCCTTTCGTAAAATTCAACTCGGAGAAAGTCTGGTGCGGTGTGCACTAAACCTGCCTCTGATTAGTCAGCTTTAACATCATTATCCATAGTATATACACATCAGGTAATCAACACAAAGTATGTAGCAAAAGACCATCATCAGCAACAGCAATGGTAGTAATTATAGTAACAATGACGATTGCCCCAAGACGACTCTTGATGGTGTTATTGATTACAATGCCATGGGAGGAGTGAAACGAGGCTTGTACCCACCGACAGCCGTGGCTGCGTCTGTCAATTTATACCCACAGGCTCGTGGAAAGCTTAAACGAGTGCAGGTGCCTGAAGGTGATCCCGATTTGGTGGCGTTTAGCGTTTCTGCACAACCTGGACAGTGTGTCGCACCCCCACCATCGTACGACTCACTCTTGTTGTGCTGAATGGTTGCACGTGGTACAGGTGTTCGTAATGCCATGTACAATATTCATCGACTCACATCCGCCTTTGTACAAGAGATTGATTAGTAACAATAACATAAATTGTAGTAGTCGCACGCAGAGGCAAACACACAACAACAAGTACAGCAAATAAAATAGTTTGAAGGAGTCCATTAAACATACTTGATTGGATTAAAGTAAAACTCATTAACGATTTCTTCCAGTCTCAACTTTTTATCTGTTACAACTCAGCAAATTTGCTTTTTTTTTCTTCCATCTGTTCAATCATACGAAAACGTGATCTGGTATGATATTAGATTTTGTTCACTAAACTCGGTTTAATTAGTTTTGTTTTGCATAGTTGTAAAACGTTAATAGGTACAAAACAAATTAATTTGTTTCTTACATGTGCGCTTTACACATAGTTTTACACATACATATATATAAATAAATGCATCTTTGTTTCTTCTATTAGTTTCTACTCATTATTAAAAGTAATGATAATTTCCAAGTTGATTATTGCACACATAAATCTATATATATGAAATAAATATATACATAAACTTATATATATATATATATATATATACAAGCTTGTAGTATAACTATATAGTTGATGCACATGTGCACCACAACAGAAATGAAAAGCGCACTTTCACAATTGAAGTAATAATATTTCAGTTAAAATCAGATTAAGATTTTATTATTATAAATGTCTCTCTCTCTCTCTCTATATATATATATATATATATATATATATATTTATATATGTAAAATATATTTTAATATGTTTACTTGATACTTATTACTCATATTATTACCCCTATTATTAATATCAGACATAATATTATAACAATCACTAACAATAATAACCGTTTATGCTTTACTCAAAAATAACTTACTACTGTCTTAAAATGATTTTTTATAACATGTTCTCATTTATGTTATCAATCAATAATTTTTTTCAAATTCGTTTGATTATTTTTATTTATGTGTTATAGATTTGCTGTATGTGTTCATAATTTACGCCATAAAAATATATGTACAAAAACGTTGATTTGTTTTTTCTTCTTTCCATTAATCGTTAAATACATATAGTGATAACACAGACAATTTTTATTAAGCAGTAGAACATTTTTTTTTATTACTCGATTAGTATATATACATTTTTTTTCTCTCATCACAAAGTTCACATTATCGCTTTTTTGAAATTATTTTATTTGTGAGTTTTACGTAAATATGTCATCGTCTAGTAAAAGCACGCAATCATCTAATGTTTCAGTAAGCTCTGCAGATAAGAAGAATAGTTGTGATGGCAATAAAAGCGATAGTGATGCTAGCAATGCAAAAGGCGGTGTACATGGCAAATATAACCTATTCACATAAGATACTGACATTAGCAGTATTGATGCAAGACGGCAAGTAGGTAGTGCAAAGTCATCTACACGGTAGTCATCATCGTCATCGTCATCTTTTACAACAGAGTAGATGCTAGGTGTAAAGTGAAACTCAGAAAAAGATATGCGAATGTATAAGCAAATCAGTACACTAGGCAAGCATACGTTTGACGTAATCCCAATCAGTCACTTTCACAGTCGTTCTGCGTAAAGTAAATTTGTTCAGTTAGCTGGTGACATAAATCCTGTTTTTGAGGCCAATCGCTTTGATAACATTCGTCGCTATGTTCAAAATATTGACAAACGTTAAAGAAATGCAATTTTCCAATCGCTTGCAATGTTGTACGCCTAAAAATTAAGTTTCCATCTTGTAAATGATGAGGCACACAAGATTGATTGTGCCTAATTCTAAAAGTGTTTCTACCCAAACTACGCACCTCGTTATGCCGATGCGTTGCGTGCGGTACACTTGCCCAAACCTTTGTGATGACGACATCATGACTTTTCCGGTTTATAGGACATTTCTCGTTTGCCGTTAGATAATTGTGATCAAGACAAGACTGCAAAGATGACATTTTAACAATACTTTAATTTGTTGTGAAATTACTATCAACCATTCAATGCAATTGCCTATTTGAGTTATGTGTTAGCTCAATCTACCTTAATTACGCGATAACTGATTGATAGTGTGACAGATTACCTGGTCTACCGTCATTCACTCATAACGGACACCAAAGCACGTAAGGCACCAATACTGTTTATAGGTAGCAAAATTGGCAAATTTGGTGCGTTTATTAACGCAACAGAGAAACTCCCTGTTCCAGTCATTCACACACACGAAAAGCCGTAAAGCAATCCATACTTGCTTTTCATACCTACACACAAGCAAAGTTAATTTAAACCAATGCCTATTGTGAAGATGAAAGCACAACTTGCCTTGGAAAAGTATGAACCTAGTATCGTATTGCTGAGTGATATGGAATCGAACATCGATATTACGAGTATCATTCGAAAACAAGGCTCAGTCAGGTAGTACATCTATTTTGGCTTGGCTAACAGCTATGTTGAGGGCAGTCCATGAAGCACTTGAGGGGTGCGCAAGTACAATCAAGAGAGAACTGATTACGTTCCACCATACATGAGGGATGGGTTTCGACGACTAACACTCCCACACATTTCACGGTGAATGCTGTACAAACTTGACAATTAGCTGCAAATGGGCAATGGCGTGGTGACGAGCTGGATGCGTGCACCACTGTACCCTTCTATGTTGACGCGAAACTGTTTTCGACTAAATCGATTTCGACCATTTTTCTAAACATACATACACATGTAATAAAAGTCTGTGCATAAAAACGCACTGAAAAAATCTGTTGATATAGTTTGTGTTTTCGTATATATGCTAAACCTCTAATTTCTTATTTTATCGCAAAACGCCAGAAAATATTTATGTAAACTCTTTTTTTTTAATAACAATGTGTCAGTTTATTACTTGTACATATTAGTAATCACTATTCTCTTATTTTTGTTACCAGTTATGAATGAAATAATTATGCTAATATTAACACTAGCACAAATACAAATGTTAGTGCAATCAAAACAAAAATGTACTACTGAAAGGAAAAAAATAGTTTTATTGCAATAAAATGACTTGTTTGAATTTGACTCTGCTTGTAAGAGTATATAAAATTTGTGACGAATGATGTTTTTGCAAATCTACTTTATATCTTATTTACCTACTGCTATTTTATAATTAAACCTTTTTTTTTTAACACGTCATCATTTTATTAGTTTTAGACTTATTGCAATATATTGAGCATAGTATTGATTAGTATTAGCAATAATGACACTGTTTTCAGTTATTGGCATGATGCTGCTAGCATCACCTACTACTGCTTCTTTGCTACAAATTCAGCAACCGACAAAGTAAATATAATTGATTAGCAGGAAAGTAAATGTTATCGACGAAAAATGTAATTAACGTAAGAATAGCAGTGAACGTGAACAGAATACAAAACCTTATTAGTCATATAACACACAAGTGCAACGGAATATGGTCTAGTATGTAAATAAACATTCTATGATGTGTGTTGGTTCAGAGCATAACAATATTATTACACCACTTTTTCGTCGCTTCACAACTGCTTGGTAAACAAATTGTGTAGAGCATTACCATTTTGTTTGTCTGTAGTAACAATATGATGTTAGTGACGATAATAAAAATGATTGTACTTGTAAAGATAGTAGTCATGGAAATCGTAATAGCTGTAATTATATGCTTAATAATTATGATTACTTTGTCAGAAAAACATAGACGGATATCTAATACTAGAAAACTATGAATGAACTATATTTTTGCGTTGATGGCGTCAATTGTTATGATAATAGTAATGATGCATGACAATATATTCATCGTAAATGGTAGGTGATGCAAAAGCATTGTTAAAGTATTGGTAGAGCAAGTCGTAGTAGCAGTGAAATAGATGCCATTGTACACAAGACAAAATAAGCTAAGTGTGATGTCAAGATTTTACCATTTCCTAAAGTTTTGCTTATTCTTGTACCACAAAAAACAAAATAATACACTTTCACTGATATGCTACAAAGTAAAGTGTTTCTACCGAAGGTAATCTACTAGTAAACCAAGAGAGAGACAGCTGTTTGCTAAGCCAAGCATCGAGTCATAGGTTTCCCATTTTTACTTGATTCGTCAATGTTAGGCAATTTATATTAAGCTATTACAAAATAAAATTATATGTAAATTTTTGATAGTAAAGTGTATGACTTAATCAACGGTCAAAACGAGTGTAAATGTAAAGTCGACTAGACTAATAATCTTAACGCGATAACTTTATTAACAAAATGACACGCTCGAACCTGTAATGAATGTACTAATGTTTTAGTATCAAGTACATAATTTCTTTCGTGCTCTATGTATTTCAATAAGTGATGTGTGCCAACTGATTTTGTATACCATATTACTGATGTAACTGCAGATGGATTGAGATAAAGCAATATAAACAATAACAATATGCACTGGTGTTATGATTTGTAAAGCTTACTGTTATACTATTCAAATAACGCAAAAAGCCAAGAATGCAAAACAGAGCGTAATTAGTTAAATTTATTTACTGAAAAAGATGACAGCATTTGTGTTAACATAGAGCAGCATGTAAATAAGTAAACTGGTTGTAAAAAAGATGCCATTGACAATGTTTTTGTTAGTGACGATCATGATGGCGATGGTGATGGTGATTACAGCACAATATACACAATGCTAAAGTATGCACTGCGTCAGCACGACAAATTGATAAGTTTACAACGTAGTTTCTATCTTTCTACCTTTTTTCAAGTGTGGTCATCATTATTTGTTTAATTGTTACCATCAACATCACCATCAACATTACCTTTGATAACACAAAATTAAAAATGTCATTAGACGTGATTGAATGGTACTTCATTGAAGTCTTGCCTGTTGTAAAAAAAGCTGCTAACAGATGCATTATATTTTTATGTGTCAAATTTATTACGAACAAAGTATGAAGTAAAAAGTATTTAAGCGTGTTAGACTTTTATGCAAAAAGGCAAATAGTCACAAACAGAGTAAAATAGTGTAGTTGTTAACTAATTTACTGAATAGTCAATACTTCACTACCTCGTTCCGCCTCGTGTGAAGTTACATTAGTTAATTTACAATTAGCGCTGTTGTGATCACTCACAAGTGCAATACACAAGTAAGATACATGATGATGAAAAAACTTAAGCAAATTACGAACTTGCGGATATGGCATAACAAATATTTATCAATGTAAAAATGAAAAATAAATGTCACAAGTATTTTGTAAAAGAAGGTGATATAGAGGCCATTATGCCCAAATGCTATAATGAATAATGAAACTTACCTAAACATTCGCTAACCGATACACTGTAGAAAGCAGTTGTTGAACTACCGTAAGATGACTTGACAATAATGACAAAAATAATATCACCATCATTGCAACAAAAATTTAATAGTAGCAGTGGCAAACAAACGTAATAATAGTATATTAGTATCTCATCTAAACAAAATAACAGAACTGACCGTCATAACTGTATGCAACCTCAAACATTTCAATCATAATATATTACGAATCAAACGCTAAGTTTGCAATAATAAAAGTATTGTTAGTAATAATAACAGAAATAAATGTAAAACTTAAATTAACAATAGTATTGATGATAATAGCAGTTATAGAAGTAATAATTATAGATGTGTATTGATGCATTATTGCTTTTTTTACAACAAAATGTGACTAAAGTACAACTTTTTCTATAAATGTGCAAACAGTTACAGAGGTGTACATAAATATCATCGTAAGTATAATTATCGTCAACATCAACATCTCATTATTATTACAAATCGTAATCGAACACAGACTTTAACAATATGTTACTGTACAAGCTGATTGACAAATTCTGAATGTATGTTTCATAACAATTGCAAAAGTAAGTCAGATAGTTGCAAAATACAAAGATAACACCATCATTCGTGCAACAGTTATTCTTACACTTTATTAGTAAATAATACAGCCCTTATAAATAGTGTGTTGCATAGGCAATCACAAGCAACAAATAAAAAACCAATAACAACGCATAAGCAAAACCTGCAAACTCGACTGCATTGCTCTGACAAGAGCAATTAACATTTTTATTAGCTTATTATAAGGTTGATGAGGTCAATATATAAAGTAAACACGTATCAAAGTGCCATATTTAACATGAATATCAAGAGCAAAAGCACAATGTAATTTGCATTCGATCATCAAATGAAATGCTTTACGATTAGAAGTTACACATTTTCAGAGCTGTTTGTGCATTTTTGCAAAACTATGATGAGGTCATTGTTGCTGCATACACAGCATATTTGCTACGCCTTCAGAGTAACGTAAAACACTTCATTACATACATATAAAAATATGTCATCTACTATTAATATTATATGTTGTAATAAATAATAAAACTTATATGTGTTTTTCTCAATCTGCTAATTACCTGCTTTATTTATATTTATTAGTTATGATAATTAATTCTGTTTCATTTGTATCACATACAATTAAAATTTTTTAAAAAATACATTGTTTGTATAGTCTACTTCACCTCACTACACAATATGTCATAGATCATGTTCAATTATTTTGTAATTTTTTTCATAACTTTTATCTAAAAAAATAATGATCAACTTACAGTAAATATATATTTTTTACAAATATCGTAGTTTCAGAAATTAGTATATACAAGCAAATCATTTACTACAAATGCGCCGTAGCTGTCAACATTGGTGTCGATGTGTTATGAGCACATTTTACGCAGCCACATAATACCGTGTAATTTTTGTTACTAACTGCTACAATTGTAGACGTTTACACTCTGACAGTAATCAGAATGTACAATAACCCACAAAGAACAGTGACGAATGAGCAGATGAAATGGCAGGTGTGTAATGCATTGAGAATGTGAATGCGTTTGAGTTAGCTGCCAAAGGAGCTCAGAAGCAGCTCTAACAAGCATAGAGGTAGGCTCAGATGCGGTCATAGCATCGACTTCGGCATGAGAAGTTATAGTAGTAATAAGAACAGTAACAAGAGTCAAAACGCAAATAGTAACAATAAACCAATATTAATAAAAATAAGAAAAACGTAAACCTTGTACAATCTATTCGCATGCGACGTCGTACACGGCGCAAACGTTCTGCCGATGCCATTCTAGCAGCAGTCATGCATGATGCACTTAAGATGCGTGATAAAGGTGAGAAGCCGACGAGTTAATTTGTCTATCAACGTGCACAGTAACGACTATATGAGGAAGAGCATGGCCATAAAATGCCTAAGGCAAAAGATAACAACACCAAGTACATTCCTAACCCACCACGATTGCATCTCAACCGACTTATTCGCCTGTACCCATTATCGTCGTTAAGTGAGAATGATAGTAAATTAAGTGATGAGATGCGAATCTTTCATTAAGAAGAGCAAATTAAATATAACTAAAATGTTACACAATACCGCAATGACACTAGTCAGTACAAAACAAATTAATGCACCGGTGTGGCAATTGTAGAGCAACCTAAAAGACATAACAGCACAGTGGTAAAGCGACATAGCAAGAATTACATTAACACCTCTAGTCTGTTTAGTGAAGATGATCCATGACCACAGCGAACCATTACTCCACAAAACCCAGTGTGAAATCGTTTTATGATTGAACAAGACAAGTAATAAACCAAAGGAGCTCGTTTACGTGAGTGAGAGTGCGACATGTTCGATCCACGACCAGGATGTAACCTACGGCATGAGTTTTTCGATGCCATGGACGAGTTTTCTTATTGAGAGGTCAAATTACTCTAATTCTTGATGACGGTGCCCACACATCAACGACGTACTTTGCCCTTTATCTATGAATGGCAACGTTTATTGGTGCATCGATTAGTTCGTGCATAACGACGGTACATTGCGGTTCGAAACGCGTTAACGCAGCAAGTCAAGGCAGATCATAAAGTGTACGCGTTGACATAGAAACCGGTAGAACGTGTTCGCGCTATTTACGGTGAAGCTCATCGATGCTTGATTAATGCCAACTATGACCCGTTTCGTATCAAGAAGTCCAAACTGGCACCTTTCTTGAAAATGAGTGCAGAAGATTTTAGCAAGTGGAAAGAGGAACAGCAACAGTAGCGTGATAGATTGGTTGCACTTTTCACATAGACATAGTTACAAATAGTTTAGTAATAAGAATAAAAGAATTTGTTGTAACAAACATTAACAGTTACTTATTAATCAAATAGAGAAAGTATTCATTTTTATTAAATTAACATGCTGTCTCAATAAGCATTCTAATTTTCTTTGTGCAAAACAAATAGACTTCAAACTTTATGTATTGAAAAAAAATATTATATTCACAATTTTATAACGAATGCAATGTTTAAATATATATTTCTTTTGATTTCTTTCATTGCTTGGAATAGGAAACTTTCAAACAAAATATATTATTATATTTTTAATTACTTGCAAACCTACTTTAAATGTCATTGCTAGTTCTGCGCTATAGCCGCTGCAGAATTTAATGTTTTCTCATATAGTGTAATCGCTCATTCATATCTATGCAGCGTTCAAATGCCGTAGCTCATCTCTTATCTTTTCCTACTACTACTTCTTCATTATTCTGTACATGCAGATATGTGTCACATCTGTGTACTGTCAGATCGAGTGTAAATGCTACTAATAAACATAATAATGATAGTAACTTAACTTGTGTACATGACTCTACTATAGCACCGATGACATCTACACAAGCAAAAGCTAACAAAGCCATTGCATTTGGTGCATTTAGCCATACTCGAATAAATCACTTTCTGCCTCCTGCGGTAGGACGAGCGTTAGTAGCTGCTGGTTTGCTACTTCTAGAAAGTTTCTGACTTGCCTACAAGCGTGAAGCTGCTAAAGTTGCCTAGTAACGCCGTGACGATGCACAGTAAGGTCGGCTTAACGAAACAGACATTGATAAACCACTCATGACACCACAAGAAGCAGTTCTAATTCTTGGGTTAGACAAGATTAACCCATTATACACCTAGCAACACGCATAGATATAACTCCCACTGACCAAACCAATCTAAATATAAGCTGCACGGTAAAGTTTCAAGCACATGCGTGATGTAGCATTAGCACAAAATAATCTCTTCTTGCTCGGCAAAGTTAGTGCAGCGTATCGATTGTGTGTTGACTTGGCGTGAGACATGCCACGCAGACAGATTAAAGAATAAGACAAGTAGTGACATGAATAACAATAATAATGTTAGTCACGTAAATAAGCAAACGGAGATAGTCGAATCGAATTTGACCTATTGTAAATTACTTTACTCATACTCATAGTCATTTCTTTTCAGTATGTTTATAAACAAGTTAATGTTGTATTACATGATAAGTGTACGCAGAAAAAAAAAGCTTGTACTAAGTAAATGAGGTTTATTTGTAAAATAGATAGTTATTTTGTAAGTTTTATTGTTACTAATTGCCTTTTTTTAATCAACTTTTTCTTTACTTCTTTTTTCCTTCAAAAACAAATAATTTTGTTGACTCAAAAGTAGGTACAAGTTAAAATAGAATAGCTTTCTATTTACTTAATTCTTTTTTGCTGTCATAACACAGATTTTATTTACTCTTATATTAAAGTATTATTTCAAATTTACAGTAAATTTATTTTTTTTGGTTTGAAAGATCATACGCTATAATTTATTGTGCTTGTCTTCGGTGCTTTGTTTTCGTTATATTAGTTTAGAATTTCTATAATTTTTTAAAATATTTACCTATTTTTTTTTTTTCACAGCTTTTTGCCACATTTACATTTATATTTACATATATACATATTTACATAAACGTTAATCTCAATGCCTATCAGAGGCAAGCCTACCAACTCTCTCACACTTTCAGCGCTGGCAAATGTTCGCAACCCACTGATAGACGACTTACCAGATGACGCAAGTGATTTAGAAGATGATTGCAAACCAAAGACAAAGAAGGACAACACTGTTAACAATAAACGTAAAAGCAACTAAAACCGATGTCATCATCGCCTTAGTGATCATAACGAAGTCAGCCGTTAACAATAGTTGTTGTAGTTATACTCGTAGCAATAACTGTAGCATAAACAGAAACGGCAATTGTAGTCATAATCATCGTAATAATAGCAGTAACATTAGTAGTAATCGTAGTAGTAGAGTAAACGATTACGCCAGTGCTGCTAGTAGAATGCACGAAGTATGTCTTTCTTATAAAATAGTGGTTTGTAGTGCTCGTTTGCTCGTGATTTTATGCACTCATAAAGTGTGAGTAACGATAATTACTGCGTGAACAGGAACAGCTGTAACACGAATGGAAATTACTCCATTGTCAACACATCTATAGATCGGAAGGCAAACAAGATTGCCATTGATGCCGTATTAGCCGCCACACAACATTTTGTGCATATTATGCAAATGCATGAACTAAATTCCTTCTTCGCCGTACGTGACGGTGCCGCACGGGAATAAAATGTGAAAAAGCAACTGAGTACCAAGTCAACCAATGAAACTCATAGTATAATCATGGCATTTGTGTAGATTTTGTAAGATTTACGAATTGAGCGTGGCAAGTTAGCGTTGTTGACGGGTATTCCTGCGCTGTAGGACAACATGCCCTAGTAGCGTATGATGTCGGCTAGTTTGTTTTCTACCATGAGTACTGCAAGTCTGTCACGGCCACCGGTGCATGAAACACACGAGGTGGCCATGTCACGTGATAAGCAAGGAAATATGATGATTAACCGGTATATTATTTTGGCCAACTTGGGCCAAGGTGCGTATGGAAAAGTGAAACTAGGCGAAGACATTGACACCGGTAAACAGGTCGCTATTAAGATTATTAGCAAGAAGTATCTAAAAAAAAAAATTGGTAGCAGTAATGCCGGTGAGGCCTCTGATGCACTCAATCGTGAAATTGCCATTATGAAAAAAGTACGTCACAAGAATTGTGTATCCTTGTACGAGGTAATAGATGACCCGGTATCACAGCGTCTGTACTTGATTATGGATTACATCCCTAACGGACCGGTTGTACGGGTTCAGCACCAACGTGTCTTGCCCATCTTTCTCGCAGAGGTAGAGGCCTAGCGTGTGGTAGATGGCATCAAGTACAACCGCTAACTGGTTCGCTGTCTTGTTCATCATGACGCTAGTGCGGGCAAAGTGGCACTGTCGTCAAGTCAAATGGAGCAGCGACCTTCGTTGTTTATGTGTAAACCGTTAAAGCAGCGATTGTGTGCAAACTATTTACGTCAGCTGGTCAGTGGACTGCGGTACATGCATAAGCGTAATGTGGTGCATCATGATATTAAACCGGATAACATTTTATTAGGCTATGATCATCACGTCTATTTGACCGATTTCGGCGTGAGTGAAATTATGTAGACAGAATCAAACGTTGAGGATAATAATAGTAATAACAATAATAATAATAATAATAATAATAATAATAATAAAGGCTACAGTGTAGGCAGTAAAACTATTACTACTTCAGCTCAAGATGCGTCAGGTAAAAACGCCAATGATGCACTGTCTGACAACATGAGATAATCTTAAAAACACAATGGCACAGCAACGAACAGAACAACAAACACGGCTAGTGTAGGAAAGTGCGCCACCAAGACCACTTCCCAGCGGTGTGATAGAGGGGCTAGGTTGGGTGGTGGTACATTGCTCTTTACGGCTCCGTAGTTTTTCAATTCATCATTTGCTAAAAAACTGTCTGCATCATAGCGTGTTAGTAACCCAAGCGACAATAACAACATTAATAAAGCAGAAAATCAGGAGTAGGATAAGCAACAGCACCAGAATATTAACACAACTAAAGAAGAGCACAAAGAAGAGAAAGAGAAGGATAATAGCAATGATAACGATAAAATAGTTAATTCTAACATGATTGACCCATTTGCCACAGATGTCTGGGCTTTAGGCGTCACACTGTACTGCATGCTCGTCGGGTGTGCCCCGTTTAACGGAAATGTTTATCCGTAGGTGGTTCGAAGTATTACCACGCAAGATATTCCATGAAATAATAAAAATCTACACTCCTAGCCGCTGCTTCCGCATTGATTGACAATCCTACGCGGTTTACTGCAGAAAATTCCAAAAGAACGCTGAAATCTTGATCGGCTCAAGACGTTTCTTGACAGTAGATCCTTCCAGGCAGCACTACGTACTGTTAAGGAGTCTGACAATAATAATAACAGCAACAATAACAACAGTAACAACAAAAGTGATAAAGAATCGCACCGTCGTAGCACAAAATGTGCAAAGTCAAAGGTCAAACGTAATCAAATAAAAAAGCACATGCCGTAGGATAAAATTAATGTGCAAGGTGTGATAGGCTTATAATAATAATTATAATAATTGTAGTAATAAGACGAAAATGTTGCCGTTGACACGTAAAGCATTGGCAAGACAAGTATTGCTAGTTTTGCCTAAAGCGATATTGATGAAGAAGACGATGATGATGATGATGATCATGGGAATGATGAGGATGATACAAGCAACGCGTAGCAACATGATAATAAAGATGCAAACTTTGACGAGAAAAAGAAGAACAAGAGAAATAAAAAAAATAAAAAAATTAATAAGTTAACCTATACATAAAATGCAAATAAGTTGAGAAGTACACAAGCCACATAGGCGGCACTGTTTTCACCATCGACTCCTCAACTTGACCCGATTGGTGTGTCATAGAAAGAAGTACGTGAGGCGATGACCCGGATGAAGGTGTAAGTAGTGGCTCGTCCTACATTTCGTATTTCAGCATACACCAAGTAAATTGTACACAGGTTTGTGAGCCGAATTCAACGCGCACATGAAATTCGTTGCCCCTTTACCTCATTTACCTCACGAGTGTCTACGGTGTAGCGACGACGGCATGATAGTTTGGATAGCAATTCATCTTATGGTGATCCGACTCATCGTTAGCCTGTTGTTAATAATAAAAATAACGGGTGCCGGTAGATTAACAAAAATGAACAAGATCACATACACCACTCACCTGTTAAAAACGAAACCACAGCAACTAACACCACTTCTACAAATCTGTAATTTATGATAAACTCTGGACGCGCTTCTCCGTAGATGATACCCTCACATAAACCCAAACGATTAATTGTGAGTGAGGTGTAAAAGTTAATGTAAAATAGTGTCTAGTCAGATGATGTGTATTATAGGGCAGTTCAGGCTATACGGAAGCAAACTGAATAACAACAACAACAACAACAACAACAACAACAAAAAAAAAATGTAGCGAATGGCTACAATGTCACGACGACAAACAAAAAGAACAATGTATATAATAGTGAGAATAATAACAATAACGTTGACATACACAACAATTAACATAGCAATAATAATAATGAACATTATTATGACGAGTAGAATGATTAGTAATCTCCACGACTGTTTTAGTGTCCAAGTTGACTTCGACCAATTCAATAGAAAGCACTCATGAATGCAAATACATCCGCAAGCAATTTGCCTATTATTTTTGTATCAAATGCAATCAATAACATTAGCAACTACAATTATCATCCAGTGAAGGCAAGCAGCAGCAACAATAACATCAGTAATCATAATAACAGCAATAATAACACAATTCACAATAGTATCGTCAATCATAATTATAGTTATAATGATAAGCATTTTCCTGTACAGAATGTTAATAGTAGTAACAATAATAACAGTAATGATAATAATATAGATGTACATTATGCACAAACTAACAAAAACTGCACAAATAATCACAAAAAGTAAAGAGTGATGTTAACGTCTACGCCTGAGGAGAATGATTTACTAAACGAGTACGGATTTTTCGACAAAAACATCAACATTAACGCTATAGAGCGTCATTATTTGTAGTCGTATGCTAACAAGATAAATAACATCAATAACATCAATGACAACAACAAGGCGATAAAGGCATTTGAGGAGTTAGGGGAGCAGTCACTCGATGCGGTATTATCGATTGTCAACTTACAAAGCACCTCTGGCACGTCTGTCTCGTTAAGTCTGTCATCGTCAATGTTTTAGCAATTCCCATAACGAAACATGACGAGTGAGATTAACCCCAAGTACACCACAAATGGACAGCGAATAACTGTGTCAAATGGAACGCACAGCGGCTCACACCAGCGCACTCGTGTAGCATCTAATTCGAGTGGAATAGATCCAAACAACTTAATGAGCAAAGTTGAGAATAAGTAAAACAATAACAACAAAACGAACATTGACCAAACACAAGCTTTATGTGTTGACGGTACAAAAAACAGCAGTAACACTGTTGATGATAACACAACTATTCACAAGGATAAGTAGAACGTGGCAGATCGTTGACCCAAATCGGAAAGTGCACCAACGGCAATGCCGTTCGAGTAGAATGACATTGTTGCGATGAGTTTATAGAGTAATAATTATAGCAACAAGTACAATGCATTGGCTAAATATAGTGTAAAAGGTTTAAATAATGCAATCAGCAAAGATTATAGTACTGCTACTAGTTCTGTTCTCTGTAATCTAGTCTCACCTTCGATTAATACGCTCATCTCAAGTGCCGATTTTATTTAAAAAAATTGTACCGCCTCAAATGCAAAAAAGATGTAGAGTAATGATCAAGTCATTCACACAAGTACGCAAAGTGGTACGTCATCCAGTTATCACGGCTACCCAACAAGAACAACAACAGCAACAAACGCTGTCGTTACTTCAATCACTAGTAACAATATTAACCGCAGTACAAATAAAAAAGTTAATGTTAATATAAGTGGTAATAGTTTCAAGAGCAGCCCGAATATGAAAAATCAAACTATTATATATAATAATAACAATAATAATAATGTGCGTACGAGCAAAGAGAGTGTAAATGTAGTCTAGCAAATTAGTCTTTCGTAGAGATACAAAGCGGTGCGATAGAGCAAATTGGCATCCGTAAATGGTGATTAGAAATCTAATCACACGAATAGTACTCCATAACGTGCCTTGCCAAGTAGGCCAGCAATGCTTAACGCACCTTTAATCAATACGTAAGAGCTGTCACCTAGTCGTAGCTTAGAGGATGCAACGGATAGTCCCAAGCTGATTAGCACCACTCGACTTCTTACACCTTTATCTGCGGTAGAGGAAGTACAC
The DNA here is from genome assembly GCA_028554745.1 of Blastocrithidia nonstop. Taxonomy (NCBI): domain Eukaryota; phylum Euglenozoa; class Kinetoplastea; order Trypanosomatida; family Trypanosomatidae; genus Blastocrithidia; species Blastocrithidia nonstop. Next base: position 225,443 of record JAQOTN010000008.1, read on the forward strand.
AATGAATGTGCACCAACCTCGGTTGCGGTTAAGGAGAAAAATAGACACTCACTTCGGTTTCTTTTTAACAAGTATCGACGAAAGACACACAACATCATCGGCCTCACTGAAGCGAAAGAAAACGTAGAAACAATGCAAAACTGCTAAGAAGAGCATGAAACAGGAAAGTAATAGTAACACTCTCCTATTTCTTCCGTTTGTAAACTCATCTCTCTCTCTCTCTCTCTCTCTCTCTCTCTCTCTCTCTCTCTCTCTCTCTCTCTCTCTCTCTCTCTCTCTCTCTCTCTCTCTCTCTCTCTCTCTCTCTCTCTCTCTCTCTCTCTCTCTCTCTCTCTCTCTCTTTACATATAAATAAATATAATTTTCTTCTTATGTACACTACTTTACTGCCAGCAATGTATAGTAAACAATTACATTTACAAGAGGCAAAATAGAAAATATTTCTTCTCATTTTAGTCTTGTAAAGTGTATAATGGATCTCATTATAAATATATTTATATATATTTCTAGTTTTATATACACGTATTAAATATTTGCCACTCTACTTTTTAAAATTTTTATTTATTAGTGATAAATTGTGTAGTTTCAAAAAAGAAATAAAATAATTTTATGACATCTACCTTTGTAAAAGAATATCATCTATTTATTTAATTGCCATAATCATTTAAATAGTTTTTTATGAGAGATGTGTGTGTGTGTTTGTGCTTTTGTGTCTGTCGAGAAACATATTTATGTTCTTTACACAGCATTTTCTTGAATTATTGGCATCATGTGCCAGTAAACACTGACATATGCTTACATATATATATTTCAATAGACAGTAGCAACAACTTATTCACATGTCTGAGAACAAAAAGCAAAATGACAGAAAGTTTGTATGTAAAAGGTACAATTTGAAGTAATTTGAACTTGATTTAATGATATATATATTTTTTAAAAGATTGATTGAAAACAATGATTTGTATCAATTGTTTCGTATTTGCTTTTTTTTTTCTTGTTATGTATTTGACTAGTTGCATTTGATGTATATTATTCTCTTTCTCTCTTTCGGTCTGATTGTTTACTTGCTAGATAAGTATATATTTTTTTTACTCCTGCTACGAGGCTTTGATAAAACGTAAAGTGTTGTCAATATTATGTAATTATCAAGTACGTTATCTTGTAAGAAATATGTAAGATATAATATATACAATATAATTACAGCAAAATCTAATGTATTTGCTAGCTTGTTTGATGTACATTAATTAATTTACTTGTAAATTAAACAAGACTCAATACCACAATCTGAATATATATATATATAATCTTTTTCTCTTTTCTTGCAGTCAAAGCTTATTTTAAAATTTTTTTAAATCTTTATTTTCAGTTACAATTTTGCATTAACTTACAGTGTTTTTTTTCCCCAGTGAAATGTTCCAGTAAATGGGGTGTATATTAATTTGTTTATTATCACTCCTTGGCAATTTTTTTTGTGATTGCACATCAAAAAACTATTGTTGTTTGCAATTGCGCTGTTTTCATAAACTTTATCTATTTTATAAATTATATTACGTAAATGTACATTAATAAAATTAATCGAGGCGATAGCTCTGATTGTAATCTCATAGTAATCTTTTATTTTTTGAATGTTTTTATCACTTTTTAATGTTATTACTGTCAAATTGAAGAGTTAACTTTTTATATATTACCATAATTATTTTTTCTGTTACTTTTAATGCTTTCTTCTTTTTTTTTCTTTTCATTTCACACAATCAAAGTAAATTTTTTTTTCTTTCTTAGCTTCTTATTTAAAAGATTGTTGTTATTGTTGTAATGTCGTTCTTTGCGCTTTACTTTATGTGCGAACATTTTTTCAAAATATTTTATTATCAAGATCACGTTACGTCACTTTTTCGTAATCGACTTTTTAAAAATGCTGTTAAAATCACGCACACACTCTCAATTGTTTGTTATTTTATTGCTTTTTCATGTGACGCTCTTTCTCTATAAGTGTATGTACTGTATATGTAATTTTCTCTTTTTTTATGTATGTAGAGGTGTGTGTGTGCGCGTTCAAACTTTTTTTTCCGTTGCCTCAATGATTTCACCATGAGTATTAAACATGTCTTCTTTTTTTCTGGCTTCACATTTTCATTTTACCAGCGCTAGGAGGTGTATTTACAATACGATAATGTTAATGATATGACAATGTATATGTGTATATGCACTGTTCTTGATCTTTTGCCAGCATTCAAATAACACTTGAATTGTTTTGTTGTATGCGTGTTTTTCTCTCATTTTTTTTTTCATTACAACCTTGTTGAGCTCTTGTCTTTTATTGATCTTATATTTTTTTTACACTATTACTTTTACTGTTCTGTGAAACATATTTTTTTATTTGCACACTTTACTTTTTGTATATGCAAACTTATTCAAGTCTATACATATTAAACTATTTAACGCAAGCATTTTATCAATTATTATTGATTTAAAACAAACATAACCTTTTTTGCGTATCTGCACCTTTGCTTAGTTTGTCAGCGCGTACTATTTAACATTTCTATTACTATAAAATTTTCACATTAGTAAATAATCCATGGCGTTAGCGCAGCAAATTTTAGCAGCCTTGTAGGCCGCGTCTAATCCTGTGCAAGCAATTCGTCAACAAGGCGAAGCCGCACTGCTGCAACTACGACAAAACGAATCTGCCTATTTTTCCACCTGTGCCACTATTCTTGTCTCTCCTGACGCCAAATTGTTTGGCAGACAATTGGTGGGCTATCAACTGAAGAATAACCTCGCCAACCCCGCCTGCTCCTCAAACCCAACACTACAGAATGCCGTGTGTGAGCGTGCGGTGTGTGATCCGCAAAAGTGTATTCGCAGTGTGGCGTGTAGTATTATCAGTTTAGCGGTTCGCGATAATTTGTGGCCTGTTTAACCAGTAGTGCACAAACTTACCGAAATGCTCGTAGGCCGTGTTAACGAGCTTGCCGTTGTGCATGGTGTCTCACGTGCGTTATCACAAATTGTAGATGACTGTATTGATTTATTAGACATGCAACAATTAACTTTGTCTATTATTCGCGCTATCAAGCCACTCCTCACCGCATCGCACATTGGACAAGACACCACGGCAATATAAATACGCTCCAAATCGTTTGACATTGTAATGACCACACTAGAACACGCCGGGTCTGATTTCAAGAGCTTCACCTATTTAGGTTTGCAGCAAGACATTCTTGACATCATTCAAGCCTGCTTTGCAAATTTACAAACTCCACTCAACAACACCATTGTAGCGAAGAGCGTTGGCAGTCTTGTCCTGGCATTAGCCTTTCACACACAGATAAGTGATGAACTGTTTCAGCAAATGCTGCAGTTGATGTTTGCCGCACTAAGTAATCCCCGTCAGAGCGGAGATGAGCAGCTGCACATTGAAGCCACACTTTTCTGGGCCAACGTCTTACACTTCCCACGCTTTGCACAACTCGCTCAGCCGATGATAGTCAATGTCATTCCGTTACTAGTCCATGCCATGGTGTACTCGGATATGGAGATGGGTATGTTGCAGGCTAATGCAAACGATTACAGTGTACCTGATAAAATAGATGATATTCGCCCTCGACACTATCAGGCACGCACGCAGTCTACATCTACTTCTGCTAATAACTCCGCTGATCGAGCACAAGGTGGTAATAATGATACTAACACTAATAACACTGCTACTGGCAATAACGTTGGCAGTCATAATGGTGATGCTAGTGATAATGATGATAATAATGATGATGATAATGATGATGATGATGAAGAGGTAGAAGAATGAAATCTACGACGAGTCTCAGCGCGAACGTTAGATGAGATTAGTTAATTCTTCGGTTAATCTATTCTTATGCCCGTCTTGCAGGTATTAGATGCCATGATGCAGCCAACGCGTCCGTGAAAGGAGTTAGAGGCAGGTGTGCTTGCCCTCGGGGCTATTTGTGATGGTTGTTTTGATTCATTAACACCGTACTTGCCGCCTATTAGTGCTCGCTTGTTACAACTGCTCAACAGTAATGAGACACACTTCCTGGTCGTTAATATTAGTTTGTGAACCTGCACGCAGATTGGTCGCTACTTGGTTCAGTAACCGCCACTCCTGCAGCAGTTTGTAAATGCGGTGCTAAATAAGATGCAGAGCCCCTCTAAACTGGTCCAAGAAGGAGCTGCCTCGGCACTCTAGCGAATGGTACTGTTGTGTGATGAGGGACAGTTAACCGGTTTAGTTCGTCCGGTAATCAACACCATCGCACAGTGTATGCGTGGGTATCAGCTGAAAAATCGTGTCTTACTCTTTGAGGTGTTAGAAACTGTTTGCGGTCAATTAGGCTATGTTATTCGTGATGAGGTAGATTTGGTTCAGACGTTACTTGTACCACTAGGTTAGATTTGGCTGAGTACACCCAATGATAGCCCACTCTTATTTTCGTTTTTCAAGTGTATGTCAAGTGTCTGTAGTGCACTTGGTCCAGCGGTACAAGGCATGGCAAAGGACATCTTTGCACGTGCGTATGGAATGCTATAGTATCACATGCAACTGCGAACAGCGGCTTTGTTACAACAGCAGCACCAACAGCAACAACAGCAATTGCAATAGCAGCAAAATAGTGCAATGAATAATTTGCCAGAGCCGTAGTTTCTCATTACCTCTGCCGATTTGCTCTCTGGGTTATTTGATGCACTAGGCTCAAGTCTGTAGCCGTTGATGGCGGCAAGTCAGCCAGCCTTTATGCAGGTAGTAATTGCCATGCTAAATGATCAAGATGCATAAATACGTCAGAGTGGCTTTTCTCTTACAGGAGATATTGCCAAGTCATGCCCGTCGTATCTGCAGGCAGTATTGCCCGTCTTTTGTGAAGCTGCATTAGCCAATCTTCGTCAACTCAACACACAAACATTTTCCGTAATGAGCAATATCGCATGATCGTTGTGTAATTTGATGTAGAATCAATTAGAGATAAACAACTTGCCTACACTGCAGAGTACACCATACATGCCACAGCTATTTGCTATTCTTGGCAATACTCTTGGTCAAGGTGAGCTGACCGCAGATATGCGTAACATGGCGGACAATTTTGCACTGTGTCTTGGTTGAATGCTTTACACAGATATGTAAATATCGACACGGGCAAATTGTCCAATATCTACATTTGCACGTAAATTTTGTGAGTATGTGCGCAATATAAAAGACATGCCGCAGAAGGAAATTGCCGTGCAAGGCTTTCTCATGGCAGTGCAGCAGCAACAATCACTGGTACTACAACATATTGTTGTCTTTTGCGATCTTGCCTGCTCACTAACAAGTGCCGGACCAGAGGTACAACGCAGTATTCGTCAGTTATTACTTAACGCAAAATCCGCTTCACCAGATATGTGACAGCAGAGTATGCGACATTACAATCAGCAACTAAAGGCGACGTTATATCAGATTTATGGCATAGCGTAAAGCAGTAATTCATAAGACAACAAGTTTTATGCTTTCAAATAATAAGTATTTATGTTAACATTATTTATTTGTATAACACTTTTATATAACATTTCTTTTTTATTTCTGTTAATAATATTTGACGATAGCACGAATTCAGTCTACTTCATTTTTTAAAAAAAATTGATGCATCAATAATAATTATAATATAAACTAAATATAATTGTAATATGTGTGCAAAAGAATGTTAATATAATAAAAGAAATCGTTAGCAATGCAACAACAAAAAAAGAATTTTTGCACTATAGTATATTGCAACTGGTAGTCATCTTGTGTCCATGTAATATTAGTTGCGCTATTAGTCGACTTAAAGCAGCAAAAACAATGGTAATAACTCAAATTGTATCGCAAAAAAATTTATATTAATGAAGAAGTATGATGCACACAAATTTAGAAATGTTCATAAAGTATTTACATCACTATTCGTGAAATAGTATAGATTTGTTTGTTACTTTTATTAAACTTCGCACAACAGTAATAATGATTATAGTAAACTGATCCATAAAATATATTTTCTATTATAATGAAAGATAAATAATACCAATTTTCTTTCTCGATAAGTGTGATGCTTTTACGTATTTTATTATTTTATGATTAAGTAAATACTGATAATGATTTATAATCGTGCATGTGCGATATTAATATACTTAGACATTACATAATTCCAAAGCTTTGATAAATTAATATATATACTTATTATTTTTGAATTTGTAGATAATAGATTGTAACATAATAACAAGGAACGTAGTTATAAAGTGTAACACATTTAGTATTATTATTATTATTGAAAATAAATATTTAATATTACGTATAAATTATGGATAGACTCCATTAACTACAAAGCAAGGCAGCATCTCATAACATATTGTAAAGCTAGTAATCGTCAAAGAAAGCTAAATCTTATGGTAAATCTAGTGCCAATACGTCAAAGGCAAATCTAGCAATAAAAACTATTAGTCATAAATAAAAGTAGCGATCAAGAGTGACACTATAAAATAATAAGTGTGTAAGTGAAACGAATATAGCCGTTTCAAATACGGATGCTAACTTAGTTAGTAATACCGGTGCCTATAATATTTGCAATAACAACGATGGCAATATTCGTAACCTTAGTAGTACTAGTAGTAGTAGTGATGAGGAGCTAATCATATTAATACAACATACAATGTAAGAAGCTGAAAACAAACTAAAATAGTTATCTGCTTCTTTTGCGATGCCTGTATTCGCATAAAGCTGCAGTAATTCTACTACTATAAATAATGTTGCTAACAGTAGCTCAATGCAAGATACATTTAACAACACACAATTGGTGTTAGACAAGTGTGCCACACTTATACAATGCTATGATACTAGAAAAAATGTGAATGTTTAGTAGTCATCCGCTGTAACGCACATGCGATAACGTGTCAGTGGACATATACATCGTAAATTAAATACGCTACGTCAACAGTTGTGAATTGAGCAAGATGAGTGACACCGCAGACGAGTGTAGAATGTGGCACGTCAATTATGATTACGATTTGGGCACACGTCTGTAGGTCAAGCAAATGCTAATATGTATCTAAGTCATGTCAAAAGCAACACACAAGAAACTAATTACGCAATATAACCAGTATACTCACCACCACGTGGTACAGACAGCTTCAGTGAAGATGATTTAAATGTGTTAGCGTAGGCATTAGTGTACGCATAACGTGACGATGCAATCTTTAGTATACCAACCAGTGAGATTCGATAAGCAGTGGAGCGTTACAACATGGTGTGCAACATTGAAGACAAGATGCGTAGATTGCATCACTTGTTTAGTGAACTGAATTGGCAAGTAAACGCACAAGATGACGATTTGCACAATATCGCACAAAACGTAGATGCAACACATGTTAAAGTGCTCAACGCACGAGAACAGCTACAACGAGCTAAGAAATACCACTCACGCTGTGGCTGTGGCTGCTGTTGTTCAATGATCTAAGATGCAACCAATCGTATAAAAAATATACTACAAATATTTAAAACATATGTACATGTTATTGCTTCTGTAAATATAAACATGTTACATAATTTTCGATCAAGTTTAAGTTAAAGATAAAATTTTTTAGATTGTTTTTATGCATTTTCAGACTATTTGCGTTTGCACTACCTGCTTTCTACTTGCTCAACATTTTTTACTTTTTCTTAACTGTAGTATTAAATATTATACATATTTGTGTGGTTTTTTTACAATAATTATATATATATACCTATACAAATTCTGATTGATTTATTCCCTCTTTTCGTGGAAAAAGATATAATTATATATATACTGTTCATATTGGCACAAACATGCATCATGCTTGCAATTCACAACATCACACACAAGTGTAAACACTCAAATAAAAGTTTTATTTTATAAACTTCATGGTTTTGTACGTTACATAAAAATTCTTTATAACACATGATTGTAAACTGAAGATCACAAGGAATAGAAATGTAATATGTTTCAAAGTTTTTTGTTTACATTTCTTGCTTTCAAGTGCACATATTTATATCAAAATAGAACTCACATTACACTTTTATTTTAGTTTGTTAATAAAAGTTATATAACTAATCATAGTAGCACCGAGGAAAATGGGTATAATCGATTTTTTCAAGGGTTACCCGCAAACCAAGCGAGAAGTCTACGTCTTTTCATAAGAATAGCCGTAGCGGTGCATGTCAGCAACGTTTGGTAGTAGAGCTAGTTCTTTTCGACGAACCGATTACTTCAACTCTTTTCATAGCATAAGTTTATATCAAGGTGATAGTGCGTTCAACAATACAAGCAATAACATCCTCATCAATAATACTGACAAGACACTAAAAACCAATCCATTAGGTGTTAATCTAAATATGTAATATGCAGGCAATATCCCTAACACGGTGCCTAGTTTAGGAGAGAGTGAGCAATAGTATATGTGAAATAGTGCTAACAAGGACTTCCTTAATAGTGGTAGTACCAATAACCTTATTAACAACAACAATAGTGGCCATCATGCCATGGGTGATGGCAAAAATTTATATAACAGTAGCAACCGGAACAAAAATAACAATCATAGCACAAGCTATGCATCTAATCTCTACAACCCACCCAATTTGTCCACAACACATGAACAGCTACCGCAAAAACTGTCCATGTCGCCTGATAGACACAACTCATCTGCGGTCCCACCTCAGTCAACGTCTCCTGATCGTCAAAAGACCACAAATGAGTCAAGGCTTAACACATAAGGGCAAAGTAGATTACACATTAACACCACCACTACTACTACCACTAGCACCGGTCGTGACATAGATACACATCATACAAACAAATCTAGTGGACTAAAAACTCACGATCACGCTACACATGAGATAGACAACAAGGCAACGGATTTCTCGTCATCTAACTTGTTCAGCAATGCACCGACAAAGCTAGGCGTAGGAGAGCGTAATGCAACAAATCATATATCAGGCATCACACACTATCATCATCATAATAACAATAATAATAATAGTAACAGTACTGTTAATGTATAGGCTAATGCACTACGCCGATCCTCACAAATACCATACGCACAGCATGATGTGCACCGCACATCCCATCATATATTAGGCCATGGAAAGCATAACGAAGAGTGGATGTACTGTTTAGACAAGTTAGAACAAGAGCACAGTCAACAAAATAAAGAGCCAAAGTAAAAGTTGTAAATTGTCAAATGACTTTCACACAAAATTAAAAGAATAATTTGTTAGAACAATGACAATAATAATTATGATTTGTTTTTTTATTTAGTTTAATTTGTGTTGTTGTTAGCATTAATCAAACATCTTTACTCCTTCATTTTATTATTTTTTGACAATAAAATAAATTAAATTTTCTTTAAAGGTTATCATATCAATGTAAATAGCAACAATTATATTCCTTTATTTATGTTTTATTTTTGCTTAACCTTTATAGATTTTCAAGATGTAAACTAAGTACAATTTGCTTATTCCTTTGCGATATTTTTATTATTGCTACGCGCAAAAAAATACATTTTACTAAACCCTGTGATTGATCTTCTTTTTTTTTTTTTTTTGTGTGTGTGTGTGTGTGTCATCGATAAAGTTTTTCTTAATGTAAAAAAACTTGTAAATTGTCTTTGCCACGGCAACCAAACTGTTATTAATGTCTTCGCTATATGACGTTAACATTCATACTTTTCATATTCTTACTTTCGACGTATTTGATTAGCGAAAAATCTTATTTTACTTGAACTGTTAATAAAAGCTAATAATCCAAGCATTACTTTTATTTGAATATATCAAAAATAGTTTGCTTTGCCAATTTGCTTGAGATAGGTTTTTTAAATACACACACTCTTTTATTTTTGAGTAAGGCTGTATTAACATTTCAAGAGATACACAACACATATTTGTAAAAGTAAAGCTGAGTACATTATATACAATTGAAGGTTAGTTATAGCACATAAAATATTTTATCTTGACTATTCTCTATTTTTTTTTTTTTTTTTTTTTTTTTCAATCGAGCAAAATACAATTTATATTCACTACATTTCAGAGCATCAGTGATGTGTGCAAAAAAGCAATCTGTAGAAATGGTTGTCAAAGCTGTTGTCATGTACGTGGTTGTACTCTGCGTCATTGTTGCCTGCTCCTGTGTAAGTATGTGTTAGGCTAAATATGTTTATCCACAATGCTCAGGCACTGAAACAACCACACACATCTCTGCAGGATCGACGAAGACAACATACTCCTTTCCTGAGTCCATGAAAGACTTGAAAATTACGTGCCTGTCATATAACCTAACATATTATTTATAAGGTAATGAGGATCCTAGTTGGTAGTGTGGAAGTGAACCACGGTTGTCTGTGTTTAGCTACTACCTTCGTGTGTCCACTCCTGGTGAAAATGGGGTGATGATCATCAAAGATTATCACATGCGTGACCTACTTGAAGGTTCTATTACCAGTTGGACGATTCGTACCGCAGCACCGTCAACGTTTGAGCTCATCTTTTCTTACCCTGAAAAGTTAGTGCCGTGTGACATTATCTTTCAGAACGTTTTGTCCTATGTTGCCAGTAATACTACTAACGCTGATAATAATAACAGTAGCAGTGATTCTAGTAATAATGACGACGGCACGAGTAGTGTTGCGCCTAAAAATTATAATACGGCATATGCTACTAGTGATAATGTAAACAATAATGATCATAGTAATTTTTTCAGTTATGATGATGATAACGACGATAATAAAACAGTGTTGCCCAATCAGGCTATTTACCCTGCGTTAATGAAAACCACCCCACCCATGATCTTTGCTGGCCGTAAAGTACGCTCTTATGTCCTAGTTCAACACGTTTCTGCTGAGTTTGCCTCTTTGGCCCACAATGATGAGATTACGCTAACCAGTTATGAATCTACGTGTGAGAAGCCTAATCATGTTCGTTATATGCGGTATGAGACTAAGGTGTCACGAGTTATTGTGGCCCATCATGAACCATAGCTCTTGTCTATTCATTCAATCACGTTCAATGAACCAGGCGCGTTTCGACTCTGCTACAAGCACCATGATGAGTTAACCGCGCATGAGATGGCCACCATCAGTGTGTTTAGCAACAATCCAGCCTACTACACGGTAGAAGTCGATGGCAAAGAAACCGATCACGTGTATGTGAACACACCTATTACACTTAAGTTTCATGGCTATAAGTTAGACGGCCGTCCAGGCGCAGACGATGCCAAGTTAATTCAGCCCGATAGCGATTGTGAAACAGGATAGGCGATTATTCGAGTCACTCCAATTCTCTTTCCGATTGGTCCTAGTGATTGCTTTGGTGATTTGTGCACCACGACCGAGTGAACCTGGTCACTGTCCAAGCTGGGTCAGTTCAAGGTGTGCTATAAACGTAGTCATGCTGGTCTGTGAGGCGAGGTACCTTCTATTTTGTAAACGGCACCAGGTACATTGCCTGATACTAGCGCAGATACACATGGCATTCCTACGCCACATAACCCGTAAACTAACGCGGCGTGTGCCATGGCACCGTAGAGTACGCCAGCTAATCCATGGCAACACTACAATGGAATGTAGCTTACCTTGTAGACGACCAATTTCTCAACATCTATGTCACACAAATTAATTGGCCTGTTGTGTGTACCTCGTCCTGCACTCTCCATTGTTCATGTAGGACACAATGCGATTGGGTTTGTGACCATCTTATTCAGCGTCAACTGTGAGAGTGCGCTGGTAAATGGCACTCGACAGTGTGATTCCATGGAGCGGTATAATTATCTAATGCACCTGAGTAACACCGACTCACCCTTGTTGTACGAGCATCAAATTATTTCCGTCCGCGGTGTGACAGAGCTCATTGTCATTGACGATGACGCCACTGTGGTCATACATGAACGAGCACGTTTTGCGCTCATCTTGGGCATTGCCATTCTCTTTCTCGTTTTATCATTTTCTGCGTTGTTTGGCGTCAAGAAGTATCGTGAACGTCGAGCCTATTTGGTTCAGTTCGGTTTAGAAGACGGAGATGTGAATGACATGTACGGTAATGTGCAAAATCATGTGGAGTAGAATATGACTGAGGTAGTCAAAGCAAGTAAGGTGGGTGATGAGCATCCGTAACGTGTTCAAAAATCTAAGACAATAAGCTTGGTGTAACATAAACAACTTTGAAATAAAAATAGTAATTAATGAAAGTAAAATATATATATATATATAGTTTAATTACACTTTACGCATTAGTAAGAGCTAATTCAAGCATTGCTTATCAATGGAAAAAATATGCTGTCAAACATACTATCTTTCTTTTTCTTTTCAAAAGTATAGTTATAATTGTTTTATTGCTCAACAAAATGTCGTAATAAGGCAAATGTTAACATTAAGTTATGCCAAAAACACACACAAAAACAGGATTATAAAATTTTGATGTTTATATTTATAATTTTGTAATAAGAAAAGTGAAGAAAACATCAATCTTCAAGGTATGAGAATACTAAAACTACATTTGCTAGCTGTTTACTTACTATACATGATTGATGTATTTTTACCTTTAATTTTTGGTATGCGTGTGAGAATGGAGTGTTGGTATGTATGTATGTGTTGTTGGCAAGTGAAAGCATAATTAGTTAATATTTATTTCTGCAATTGATGGTTTGGCAAATGTGCGTCAAAATGCTGTTATAGTAATTTACACACTAATATTTGCTGTGGGTGTGTGGTTTTGTAATGAGCGCACTTAATCGCTGAGAGAGAGAGAGAGAGAGAGCAACCACTTATTGTTCAGAAATGTCACTTTCTATAACAAATTGTAGATTTATTTTACAACTGTTCTTTATCTACTTATTATATAGGTTTGATTGTAAACTAAAAATATAAAACATTTTTTATTCTTGTAACACAAGCAAAGAGAATAATAATAATTTGCAGAAGTTTGTTATAATAAGTATTAGTATTAGTTTTTTCCGAAAAATATGGAAACTTTCTTTATTACCAACTACTTTAATATTATAGGTTTTGTGGTAAGGTATCAAACTTCATCTTTGAATTTGACTTAACATCTTAAACAACAACATTGATATTGTTAGTGCCTTTTACTGGAAAAATATTTAACTTTGTTGTCTATATTATTATTTTTTTTTATATTTCTTATACGCGTAGAGTAAAGCATCTAATTTGTACTTGGCAACATATAATTAATAAAACTTTAACAACTACAACAAAAATAATTAATATAAGTACAATTACACAAAACCTAAATACATACACATACTTATATACACAAAGAAAGTAAGTACGCACAAAAAGCAACAATGAAAGCAATCAAAGAAAACTCAGCATACCCGTGTGAGATGCCTGCGGCAATGTACCGTGAGCAGCGTCACCGTCTTGGTAAAAGTATGTCCGAGGCATTCCCGCATGGCGGACACGCCGCGTTGGTGCGGGGCGGGAGTGAGGTACCAATCAACTCGACCGATTGCAATTACCTCTTCGTGCAAGAGAGCTATTTCAACTATTTATTTGGAAGTGAGATGCCAGATGCGTATGGTGCGGTGTTGGCTGATGGCACAGGTATTATCTTCATTCCACGTCTACCAGAGGACTTCGCGACGTGGATGGGTGCCCTGCCTACCCCATCAGGAGTCAAACAGGAGCGTGAGGTGGAAGAGGTGTACTACGTGGATGAGTTGGACAAAGTTTTATCAAGCAAAGGTATTCACACGGTAGAAGTCATGGACGGTGTAAACTCAGACAGTGGACTCAACGTGCTAACGGCCACTTTACCCTCACAGTCCTCGTTAAAGTCATCTAACTCCTTCTTGTTTCACACACTAAGCACACAACGTGTACACAAGACCGCGTTAGAGGCAGAGGTGTTTAAGTATGTATGCAAAGTCTCCAGTGACGCTCACATCAAGGTAATGCAAACCTGTAAGCCCGGTATGTCGCAGCATCAACTCGAGGCCACATTTTTGCATCATATCTATTACTATGGTGGTTGTCGTAAGGTGAGTTACACCTGCATCTGTGCTACGGGACACCACGGTGCAACACTGCACTACCCTAACAACGATGCCCCCATTGAGGAAGGCAGCTTTGCCCTACTGGATATGGGAGGTAACTATCGTGGGTATGCCTCCGACATCACCTGCAGCTTCCCGGTCAATGGCAAATTTACCGAGGCACAGAAACGCATCTACAATGCCGTTCTTGATGCCCATGATCGTGTGATGCACTCGATGAAGCCAGGAGTTAGCTGGGTCGACATGCATTTGCTGGCTATTCGCACAGTTTGCAAACACCTTATTGAGGTTGGCGTTTTGAAAGGTACGGTGGAGGCGCTGATGGAGAAGAAAGTCATGCAATTCTTTCAACCACATGGCCTGGGTCATTTACTTGGACTGGATGTTCATGACGTGGGTGGTTACCTCTCTGACACTCCAACACGACCGTAGGCGAAGGATTGTTGTAAACTGCGAACTGCACGTGTGCTGGAGCAAGGAATGTACATCACCATCGAACCCGGATGCTATTTTAATGAGGCATTGATGGTCAAGGCGCTCAATGACCCTAACATCAAACCGTTCATTAACGAGGAGATGCTGCGCGAGTACTGGAACTTTGGTGGAGTGCGCATTGAGAGTGATGTCATGGTGACTGCCGATGGCGTCATTAATTTTACCAGAGTGCCACGAACGGTGGAGGAGATTTAGCGGACGATGGCGGGCCACCCATTCTCAAAGGACATTGAAGTGTACAAGAACGCGTAAAATACAGTATAAATAATGTAAGAATAATAAAATACAGCAGTCAACTTTGCACGATATAACAAAAAGTAAAATTTATTTTAAAAAAGGTGAACAAATCAAATAATTAAATTTAGCTTTTTTGTTATCATTACTACTTTTCTAGCTGTATCAAATGTAATTAGTAATAATTTAAACTATTTTTTTTTTATCTTCCCGTCTTTTATTAACAGAAATCTTCTTTCTTTTTGTTATAATAATTATAATGATAATAATGTTTATTTGGTGAAGCGTGAAAACATATTTTTTTTCTATTCGTTTAAAGCTTGCTAACTAACAAAAAGCAAGAAAAAAAGACTTAGTGTTTATTGATCTACCACTTATATTATTATCTAGTTTTGCTGACAGTAACTGCGTTATTTTAATCTGTACATTGTGAATTTATTCTTTATCTTTTGGTTTATTTTCTGTTATATAATCTGTCTTTTTGAACACGCAAACGAAACAAAAAAAATTATGTTATGTTTTTGAATACGCTCTTTTATGTTTTGTTATGAATAGCTGAACATCCATTCGTTTGACAAAGAAAAGAGCAAAGTAAACAATCCAAATAAATGTTAAAAAAAGTAGTAAAAAACATTATATTGTCTTATTGTCTTACACCTCGTTGTTATCTAGTCGTTAGCATTAATGTGTGAAGAGTTAGTAGAGATTAAGCTGTAATTAACATTTTTTTTGTGCTACTACCAGAGTCAATTACTATTACCTGTATATTCGAATAGAAAACAACAATTTTTTCCAATGAGGCTAGTCTTTCTTTCATTACAAATTTTCTGAAATCAAACACAGTCATTCTTTACTTCAGCATTTTTTTTAATAACTGATCGCATCGACTTTTTTTCCCTTAAAAAAATGTTTGTAAACCTGTTGATATATCGTAATTTCGTTTCAGTCAAATGAAAATTTAATAATAAATTATTTTGATGAAAGAAACAGTGTTGTTGTGATCTGTAAATTTGTTAGCAGAATAACGTTTTTAAAATGATTTGTTAATAAATTTTATTTGAAAATAGCATTTATTACCTGATTTATTTATACAAAGGAAATCACTTTTTTAATTTATCTTTATTTGATTGATATTGTAAAGATCGTCTTATATTGAAAAAATTTGTAGCGTTGCGGCCTTTCGATGATATACATTCGTTATTGTATGTTGTTAGTGAAGTAAGTAATATAATAAAACTGTATAGGAATGACAACAAGTAAATTTTATCTTCAACATGCTTTGCTATGCATTATTTGTAATGTAATTTATATACAAAAGCTAACCTACACATATATACAAAGTTCTCTACATCAATCACTTTTGTAAATCATTTCCCTTATAGTACTAAAAATGACAAAGACAAAGGCAAGCAAAAATAAAGCTGCTAAAAAGAGCAATTCCAATGATGGTGGTTGTAGCAGCACATCAATTAATTAGGTGAAAAGTATATTTGACACACTGAATAAGTGCAAAAAACTTGATACGTCAAATGGCAAACTAGTAGTAAAGTAGAAAAACAAAAATCTAATCACAAAGAAAAATGTTAGAGCATCATAGTTACAGTCAACACGTAAAAAAGACGGTTTATATCATTAGCCATAGCTTTCACTAAAAATGAGTGATACATGCTTTTTCGATGGTGTAGATGAACAGGAGTAGCAATAAATCACATCTACGCTGAAAGGTAGACATTTACGTAAAAAGCAAGCTAAGGGCAAAACCAAGAATGTCACATCACACCATAATGACGATAATAATACAAACGAGACGGACGCTAATCTGCTGCGTAACGAAGGTGTTGATCGTATTGTCTCTATGCGATCGTTGCAAAAGATGCTCTCACACAACCCAAAGGCAGGCACCACACCTAATTGCCCATTTGACTGCGACTGCTGCTTTTAACCGAAAACAAACAAACAAACAAAGTAAAAAAATTAGTGATATAATTTGTATACCTTACGTAATCGTATAAACTAAATAAATGAAATAATTAGATTTGATTTGTCAAAGTAATGTCTTTCTATTCTATTCCATAATAAGTTTATACAATATTAATCATATTTCTCGCAATATATAATGAAATGACACTAACTTATATTGACGTATATTTCAGTAAAAATTACTTATATATTTACAAAGTTTTTTCTTCCATTATAGCATACAAAAAACTTTGAATATAAAGCACCCAAAATGAGTTTTATAAGTAGAAGCAACAACGGCAATGTTTGTAATAGAGGTGTTAGTAGTAGTAGAGGTAGTGGTAACACTTTGTACTACCCTGGACGACGTTCACGCAAGTTTATTGCCGGTCCTCACGCTCGACATTTTCTTTACTTTGACAGTGCCATTAGCAAGGAAGAACGCATGATACTCTTTTCTCAAATATTTATCTTCACTCGTGCACTGTGTGATTTTAACATCCTTGCTAACTTTACACCAGCAACATACTTGCCATCGTAGTATGTGTAGGTACGTATTATCACCAATCCTGTGCACCCGGCATATGGACAGGCCGGTTTGTTTGCCAAGCGTAACATTCCTAATGGCACCATTGTCACTCCGTATGCTGGATTTCTTGAGATATTCAACACCTCATGTAACTCACGAACGTATACGATGGGCTTTGGCAAGTACAACGATGACTGTGCCTTGGATGCATAATTTGCGGGCAACTTTGGTCGTTTTGCGAATGACCCCCGTGGTGTACTCGGTGGCAGTGCGAATTTGAGTGCGGAAAGTCGATACAATGCTCGTGGTGAAGCCTTTACCGCACTGGTGGCTCGACGTCAGATTGTCAAAGATGATGAGATACTCATGTCATATGGTAAAGCACACAGCCTACACCCGAGTGCGTGAATTGATGTCTACGGCAAACCTCTTTTACGGCAACGAGAAGGTGGTGTCCTTCCGGTTCCACTAACACCCTCTTTGTCTTTATAATAATAGACAAATTCAAAATAAACATTATAATGGTAAACAAAAGCACTTCAAGGCTCATTAGCAAATGATGAACATGCGTGTTAATCAGAAACTACTATTCATCGATAACAATATGTGCCATTTAATAACAGAATTGCCACAAATGATGATGATGATGATGATGATGATGATGATAATGAAAATGTCAGCCAGTATATTATAAACAAATTTTAGCTTTCAGTCAAAAGTTAACAGTAACAACAACAATAATTAGGTATAGCTGATAACAATAATAATGATAACAAAGCACGCTTGAGTGTATACTGAGAGTGTGTATAGTGTGGGTAATGAAACAGATGCGAAGACATGACTATGCATAAAATGATGTATTGTACTCAATGTTTCACCCCAAAGTTGCATGGATCGAAGATGGTGAGCTTGCTGAGTATGATGCCTGACAATGATCGTATGTAATCGAGTAATGTTAACGCATTGCATTAATCTAACAATAACGAAAGTGGTGACAAAACAAACTCACTCATTTCACACACATCTCTCGCAGATGTACGTGCAATGGTATAAATTAAAAAATAATCTACTAATGCTCACATGTCTTAACACTAGTGTGCGAAACCTTTTCTAAAATTGGGGTAGTTAATTTAAAAACATGGTAACTGTAGCAGTAGTACTACTGAATTATCAAATACAAACAACGAAAACAACTTTTACAACTTTAAAGACAACAAGAGCAAGGAGAAGAAGAAAAACGAAAGTCACACCACTAGTCATTAAGCATCAGATGCTATCAGTGTTACTAATAGCTCACGGAATTCAGTGTTCATTCCTTGACCAATGAATATCATGTTTCTGCCTTGACAGGTATGAGACCCGTCAGTGCCGTATGCCTGCGTTGTCAAGCACTCTAAGTTCGAAACTCATGAACGAATCTTTCTCTATCATGTAGCCAGCAATAACAATAACGTTAACAACAACAACAACTATAATAACAATTACCACACAAACACTACCTATAAACGAAAAAAAGACAAGAAGAATTATGATAACACGTCAACACAAAATTTTGGTGATAGCTTCACTAGTTCCATGTAGAGGTAATAATTTAGTTGTAGTACCAATAGCAGTACAAACAACAATGATAGCAATGGTAGTATAGTGGTTAGTACACTACCAAAACGTTCAATTTTGCCTGATAATGAATATTAAAGTTCATTGAGTTTGTCATTGAGCTTTAGTAGCGCTGATGATGGCAATGATGATGACGAACATAACAATGACAATGACGATTGTGATAATGTTAATCAAAACAAATCAAATAACATTGATACTAGTTAATCTGTTAACGATGATATAGTAAGTTGCACTGGGTAGACTACTTTATTGCACAAATCACACAAACGTTAACGCAGTATGAACATGTAAGATGTTATTCCTAATGATACGATGCCATAAATTAAAGATGAAGATGCTTGCACAAACACTTCTAATACTACTGCAGGTGTGTTTGCTGCATGTGAAATTAATTGTGTGAACTAATTGAAATAAATAATTAAACCTTCCATGTCTCTTGTGTCTGCACCTTCGTTGCTGTCAATGCTTCTGACTACCACACCACTCTAACACGATCGTTTTATTTCCATCGCCTGTGGCAGCTGTCAACAAGATGCACATGACATTAATTCACATAAATATAAAAATGTTAGCAACAACAACAGCAGCAACAACAGTAACACTGTTTATATTAGTAGGACAGGTCATTGTAATCATCACTTGTACAAGAGTATCGACACCCTTGTCAAAGGTACAATTTGTACGATGAGTCGACGTGTGTTTGCTGGAACTAACTTTGCGTCTGGTGCGGTGGTGGCATATGTTGGAGGTACAATACGACGAGCCATGGATTATCGAGTACGACCAGATAACTCGCCTCTGGTGATACCCATGCATCGATTGATTCCTGCACCATGACGAAATATATTACAATAGGTTAATCATACGCAGCTATTTGAACAATCCCAGTTAGTCCCTCAAGTCAGTACGAACACTAGTACTTTAATTAGTAGCTTTGATGCAAGTAATGGTAGATAATGTGATATGTCTAATTCGCCACGTCATTTTGCAGAAGTGGCCGTGTAGAAGAATTTATTGAATATTCGTAACGATGTTGATTTTTATCGGCGCTTGTCATAGTTGTAGCTGGTCGTCACAAATGAAATGATGTACTGCCCGTGCTTGTCAATAGATGAGGTATACAACAATGTATAACACAAACCAGTAAAGTACTATAAATAATCTCGTTGTAATAGTGTCGATGATGATGATGATGATGATGATGGTAAACGTAAAATACAAGGACATAGTTGTACTTGTTCAAATGAAGCAAAAATTGATAGTAATGTTAGCACAAAAACAACTGTTGACAAGAAGTGCAATAGTGGGCAATATGAAATAAAGGAGTGTGAAAACTGCCACACATGTGAAGAATGCGATGCTATAAAAAGGGTAGTAGAAGATAATTGTAATGTAGCATTTGTACTGACGATGGATGGTCTTGGTAGTCCTCATGTAGCGGCAGTTGCAACACGAGCTATAGATGCATTTGAGGCTTTACTTGCTCGTACTCAGTAATCAAACAAACACACACACATAATTTTCTTAATAGTATGTCTTTCAATGATTACATAATGCCTATTTAATTTACGTTTTATGCACTAAACAAATAAGACAATGTATTTGTGAGAGATCGCATGTAAAATTGTAAACTCGTTCAAGTTGCAAACAGCTATTTTTTCTTCTTGCAATACCACATTAATATTTACATTTATTTTATAATGGAAACATTTTATTTTTGCTTTTTCTTGTTGATTTAAATATTTGCGTCTTTTAAAATAATAAATATAGTGGTTGATAAGTCTAATCTTATATATATATATTTTTTCGATAGGTCGAGTAGTTTAATTTGATTGCTTACAAGAGTAATTAGCATACAGTTAGCTCAATTCATCAAGCTTTTTAGCTCTTCTTTATTACTTACACCACTAGCTTTCTTTCAAAAGCAAGTTTTTTTGAGGTGCTAAATAGTTACATTGTTATTCTCTTATTCTAAAAAAAACCACCCAACTAACTTGTATTAGTGACTGAAGTGCTTTGACTAATCAAATCTTACGTATTATACAAAAAACAGGTTATTGATTACAGAATTAATATCTGTGTTTTTCTTTAATTAGTGCTTGTTCTCACAAGAAGAAAAGTATTACTATACTTGAGGAAAAAAAAATATTTTGTGCAATAATCATAATTACATATATATATATAAATATATATATATATATATTTATATACAAGTACCATTTAAGTGTACCTTTTCACATTATGGTGCTTGGAAAAGGAATGAAGGGTGGCAATGTGACGCGATCACCGTAACGATCACAGCGTACGACCACAAAACAATTTTCAAACAACACTACTGATAATAAAGATAATATTGATAAGAATAACAACATGGATGTCAAAACCAACTATGCCAGTACTAACGAAAACAATAATGTCAACAGTAATCAAGGTAGGAGTGCGTCTACCAACAACTCAGACGCCATTAGGTCCGCATCGAATGAAGTGAAAAAATAGACCTTGGCCTCTCCGTCAGTGATTGCTACCTCGCAACACACATCATCTGGAAATGCATATGCTACTCGTTTCTTGAATCGTGAAGTGAAAGTTCTTACTCAGTCATTAGGCGCATAAAATCAGTGAGTGTAAAAAGGAGACGGTTTAGTGTAGCTTGATAATTTTACTATTCGAGTTATAGGCTATAGCAAAAACAACAACAACAACAACAACAACAACAACAACAACAACAACAACAACAAAGAAACAACACCTTAGTCTGTGACATAATCCTAGCAGCAATAGCAGTAGCAATAGCAATAGTCGTAACAGACATAACTGACAAACGGTACCGATAAAAGTAATAATAAAGGCAGCAACAATAATGCTAACAAATCTTAGTTGTTGTTATCATAATCATCATCATCATAATCTTCATCATCAGCAGAGAATGTGTTGATTGAAGACACCATTGAGACCGAGACGGCAATGGTAGGTGATAATTGCTGCATTGTCTGAAACAGCTTTGAGCTGCAGCTTTCTATCTGTCTCATGTTCACCAGCGAGTCGTGCTTCACAGCCGCCTGAAGTTCACTTAACGCATTACAAGAAAAGTCATACCTCCCGCTTAACATTGACTTTTTACCGCATACCCAATAACCGTCATCGTCACCGACAACTACGGACAACCATGAAGGTAAAAGTAATTCTGCTAACAACAATACTAAACGTACTTAGCAAAAGGACGACAATGCCTCACGCAACACTAACGATAATCTAGCCTCAACCAATATCTCTGCCTCTGGCGACAGTACATCAATGCATTCTACACTACCTTACTCGTACTACATTCATGACAAGTATGACCCGCCATTGGGTTACATTGAGCAATATGCACTATCGCTCAGTATTATTGAATTTCGTCATGATCTCAATCCTGCACTGTACACGAACAAGAAGACGGTCTTGACCTTGCTGTAGTTAGCTAACATTCCTCTCTTGGAGCATCTGTTGTCAGATGATGCCTTTCCACTGTTATTGTAAGGACTTGAATTGACTAATGATAACAGTGCAAACACGTTTAGTAGTGGCAATAGCGGAAAGAACAAGAATAAACAGAGCACAACGAATCTCAACCATGGTTAGCGCACCGGTAGAAATGAAGGTAAAGCTCGCCAATCTTCATCACACTTGCCCTACGACATACCGGACGAATTGAAACGACTTATTTTACCAGATGCATTGGCCAAATTATTAAAGCAAGATATGCGGCTTACATACCTGCAAAAACTGTTTGAGTAGTTGTCAGTCCCTGTAAGCAACGAGCTCTCCTCACGTTTCTACGCACTGTCTCACCGTTTGCGCAATGAACTATTTTGTAAACTGCTGTAAAACGATTCTATACTGTCACAGGCACGTGAGGCGTTAATGACGTACCCACCACTACCTCCAGCATTTAACGCGGCACAGAAGGCAAATAAGACTGGTTTAGGTGAGTTGAATACGAGCAGTAACTCTATTGATTCAAATGTGTAAAGTTAGGGTGCTAAGGACGCTAACGCACATAACGATACGCTCGATGGCAGTACAAACAAAAAATGTAAAGTGACAGACCCTACATGAATGGCAAAGCAGCAGATCATCGCCCACTTACGCTTCTTTTCAAGTCTCATTGCGTCAAGTATTGCTTAATTAGGCAAGTAATACACTAGTCTCATTATTACTAAAATATTTGGCAACAATTTACTATAGGCACTGTCGCTTGTCGCGGAGCGTTTTGCAATGCCAGCAGGTGCCACTGGGTTTGCGTTTAAGTCACTAAATGTTAACAAATTTAATTTGTGCGGCAAGGGTAAAACGGCAGGGGCTAAAGGAATGTCGAATAATGTCTTTGGTGATAATACAAACATTAATAGTAGTAATAATAAAAAAATAAAAAATACTTCACAAGATGACAATGATATACTTGATGATGATGAAGATGATAATAATAATAACATCAGTAGCAGTGATAATAACGGCAATAATCATGGCGACATTGATGAGGACGATGAGGAGATGTATGACAGCTATTCAAACAGAGCGTTAAAAGGTATGAACAGTAACGATTCTAATAACAGCAACAACAACAATAATAATAATAATAACTCAAGTATGGCCTGCTTTGGTACCAATAACCTTAACTTTTCATTCAAGAATTCTTTTCTGCCGTCTCCGTCTTCGTTGGCAGCTTCGTAATCGTCATCATCATCTTCTTCTTCTTCTTCTTCTTCTTCTAATGTTACATCATCATCAGTTACAACCAGTACATTATCCATTACAACAAGCGGAGGTATAGGAGTAGGATTAGGAGGAGGAATGAGACAAACATCACTAGCTCAGCGAAACAGTGTTGTGTGTAATGCCAACTGTTACTCGTAGTAGGTGTAGCAGTAACTAGCTCATTTGCTCGATATCACAATCGTACGACTCAATGAACGACAGTAGGAGCAGATTATAAATGAGATTATTCGTTCTCCTATTTTAGCAAATCCATATAAGTACCATGGCCTAATGACTTTTATGGTACGCGAGTTACTTCTTCGCACTAATACCTTTTCCTTGCATGACTGTAATATTATTCGACAAGGACAAGGACAACCTCAAACATTATCATCGTGATTGCTCTCGTCATCAATCTGGCATAACTTGTTACAGAAATCAGCATGTAATAAAAACACGGAAACAGAGTATGAACATTGTGCGCTATGGTATAATGTACGAATACATGATGCAATGGTCGGTATTCGCAATCCATGTTTACTGTTTCATGTGTTAGGTTTACACGATGACGAAGGTGCCACCGCAGGTGAGCGAATGATGAATGAGGAAATTATGCAAAAACGCAATATGTTTCATCAATTTGTCATTACAAAGTATTTGATGCATGTCATAAAAGGATCTACACAACTTCTCGCACTTCCAGTGAGTGTTTTAGACGAACGGTCTATAACATCCAAAAATGATAATGTTAATAATAATAATAATATTAACAGTTCACCAACATCATCATCCTCACCACCACCACCACAGTCGTCGTAGGCGTTAAATAGGTAAAATAATTTGTCTAATGAGTTGTACGTTAAAAGTGTACCAATAGTACAATTTAGCAACACACAATCTACTTCAGGGAGTGGTAGCTTTAACAGTAATGACATGTATATCAAACATCGTCATAATATGAGTAATATTAATAGTATTAATAATGATAGTATTGACATTACTAATACCTGTATGAGTAATAATAACTTTCCCAATAATAAAATTAATACCTCAAGTAAAGTAGTACAAGAGCTAAACATGCATATTTGTTTGAGTTGTGACATACAGGCACGTAAACGGAGATAAATGTTCACGTCTACCAGTACAAATTACCTAAATGAATAAGTTACACTCTCATCTGCCATATCTAGTCCATTTATCAAACTGTTAGATTACCTGATTCGCTTAGGAAGTTTAGATACTCGAGAAATATTATTAAAAATGTTATTTCATCGCAAATCGATCGTTTGACAATATATTATTAACTGTTTAAAGCTAGCATGTCAACAGAGTGCACTTCGTGCGAATCGTAGATTAAAAAGATTTACTTCACAGAAATAGTCATTGACTAGTACAAAATACTATGTTAATAATAATATTGATAGTAGTAATAGTAGTAATACTACTACTATTAACGCCAATTACAATAGTGGTAATTACAACAATGAAAGTAAGACTAGTAAAGGAATGGAGAGTAAGCAAAAAAGCACAGCACTACCTTTGATAGTCAAACCTGCACGCGTAGATGTAAATAATGTCAATGTTGTTGCAAATGCATAAAAGAAAGATGCCAACAATAACAACAGAGATGGTGAAGGTGATGTGTAATAGCACAATTTGTAGTCACAACACAGGGCAAATTCGCTTTTATTTATCGGTAATGATATTCTGTGTATTAATGTTCGCTTTTTGCGTACAGTGCTTTCCCAGTGCGTCACACATCCTGACATGATGAGTGATGTGGTGTTGCTGTGTTATAGCATTCCGAAATAACCCATCTCCCGCGAGTGTATCACCAACATGTGTCGTCACCTGACCGTGTAGTCTGATTTGTTCGGTCCCATGCTGCATGCATTTAACGCAACAGGAGGTGCCCGTCACCGCAGCGTCTTTCACTCTGCCGTGTTGTCCGTCTTAGACCTCATTGGCAAACTACAGCCTCCGAGTGAGTAGCTGTTTAAACAAGAGCACAACACCATGCATGACATTCGAAATTATCTAATGTTCAAGTATTGGTAGTTAATACCGTTGCAGATTACCAAAAGCTATCGTGAGGCAATACTCGATGAAACGTGCCATCGATTAGGTCATAAGATTACGTTTGAAAATAGTATTTCAGTCATGAGCAGCACCGTCTGTAGTGAGGTCCTTCGCTCCTCAACGAAGCTACGATTTGTAGATGAGGTGTAGGCCGTGACCGGTGGTGTAGATGGCACTGTGGAGGCGGCGTCTATCACTAATTTAAATCCTAAGGTAATCGCCAATGTCACGAATAGTGAGATAAAATTAATGCAATAGCAGAAAAGGCGTCACTCGTCGGTTAGCCAGCAGCAACAGCAGAGTAACATCCCGTCTGCTTCTATTGAAAATATTCCTACAAATGTTATGATCAATAATAATAATAATAATAATAATAGTAATAATAAGAATTATTTTGATAATATTTCTACTGTGAAAACTGTTGCTGATGATGGTAAACAAAGCGCTCATGCTGCAGCTGTGATTGCGGTAAACAATAATACTGAAAAAGAGCGAAGTCAATCAAATGGAGCAGCTAGTCGTCGTAGTGGGAGCAATAATAATTATAATAACAACATCACCAAAACTAACAAAAGTAGAAATGCAGATGTTTTAAGCACGTATAGCAAATCTTTAGTCAAACCAATCTAAACCAATTCTTACTCTCAACCACGTACCATACCAATCTCTCTCAAGTAGCATGCTTCTAAAACCACGTAATCGTCTGCCGCATAGCGTTTCGCATGATAAAGAGCAAATACTACACATACTACAACAACAACACCTTCTTCTGACAACAAAAACCAAATGAACATTACCTAGGAAGGCAAGAGTAACAGACAAACTTCTCGGAAACACACTAATGGTGATGAGCGTAGCTCAAAGACAAGTATTAGTGCCAACAATATCAACGGCAATAACAGCAAAATTTAGTTGTCGGGTCAAGAAAAAGATGAATTTGTGTAGAATGATAGAAAAACTAAGAATTATCAGGCAGTCAAATAAAATACACACAACAAATAATAATCTTAATCACCATAACAATCATCATCATCATCATTATCGTTGACAACAATAACAGCTGCTAATGGCGTCAGTAATGAAAAGAAAAGTACTACTGTTAATGATAGTAATAAAACTGATAACTATAAAAATGTTAATAGTACTGTAACAAATAGTAGTGATAATGATAGCAACACTGAAACTGTTATAAATAAAAGTCATGATGATCATGTGCACGTTAAATTAGGATTTAAACCAATTACACCCAAAACGGAGCGACCAGCAGCTCATCGTCCACGATCATACAATACGCAAGATGGCTCATCTGTAAATGCAACGGCTGGAAGTGTGACAGTTTAACTCCTATCATGTGCTAATAGCAAAAGCAATAATACTAATGGCAACGAGGATAATAACAGTCATCATGCAACTACAACACCATCACCATTATCTACGTTGCACAGGACAGGCAATGACACACACTCACCCGCAGGAGATGGAATACCATCTAATAAAATTAACAATGGTAGTAACAACAACCCTTCTGCACAAATAGCCCTCCCACGATTACGCAAAAAGCATCTTGCAAGCAATGCTAATCGAAAAAGTATAGACAAATCTTAAACGTCTTAGGATATTAAACGCTTTTGCACAAAATAATAATGAATGCACGCAATAGATTTGTTTATTTTTTTTTTTTTTTTTTTAATTTGTTAGCTATAAATTTATAATAAGTATCGTTTATTGTTATTTGATGGCAATTATAAAATATACCAGTAATTATACCAACAAATTTATTTCTTGTTTTACACTACTATGAATATATGTATTTGTTTTGCGTTGCACGATGTCTCATACTTTTTTCATTAACATATTTTGTAGAATCTTTATACAGTATTTGTGTGCACTTCCATTTTCACTCTTTCCTACGTGTGCGCTTCGTTAAATTATTACTGAAAGTTTTTTTTCTTCTGTTTGTCCAAATAGTTTCGAACTTTGATTTTTACTTCTTATCAGTACATATTCTTATATTCATAATAAAATAGGTAAAGGTTTTATGGATGACTATATTCACACTTGGCATAGTATGACAAATAATTTACGTGTATTTCAGTATGTACATTTGTATTCTATTTTGATCTATGCTATGCTTGTGAATTTGTGTTATTTTCTGACGCCCATCCACGTTTATAAATCAGCTTTGCCTTTTATTATTTTTATTTATATGAATGCACACTAATTTTCATAAATTTAATAAACATATTTGTGTTTAGTACTATTTTTGCAATGATGAGTAAGTCACCATTACAATGCCGTAGCAATCTCTTTCATAAATTTTAACTATATCACATTTTTTTCCGATTTGACAATGTTGAGTTTGTTATTTAAATGAAATTGAAAATGATGTAACGTGTAAGCAAAGGCGATAAATAAGTATTAAAACAATTAAAAATTATTAATGCTCTAATCGCATATTTGTGTGTGTGTGTGTGTGTGTGTGTGTGTGTGTGTGTGTGTGTGTTTGTGTGTGTGCACTTATCGCTTGTTGATGTAAATAAGGAAAAAGTAACAAGCATGTGTAGCAGTTATGGTTCAGTATGCAGTTTTCTTGTGGCTATCAGCAAACTTATTTTCATCCGAATTACTGAAAATTATTTCAAACAATATTATTTATAATTTACACAATTCAAAAAAGTTAAATATGTTTTAGGACTTATTGATCGATATATATATATATATATATATATATATATATATATATATTTATATATATGTAGAAATAATTCCTTCACAAACTAATTATGTAATTTTGTTTGCCTGTGACACGTTCAAGTATATTGTCTTTATATTTCTATATTTTTTATTATGTAAGTCTTTCTTTCAATCAAAGTGATTCCACTTAGCAAATACAGTATGTATGTGCGACAAGTAAGACAGGCATACTAACACTACAAAAAGAAAAAGTGCCAAGCGTTGTTGCATTTTCAGCACTTGATCTGTTCTGCGTTACTAACCTGACTTGTAAAGCATTGTAAGACTTTATTTGAAAAAAAAAGTGTATTAAACATTGCTTTCTGGCTTTTATTTATATTAAATTTGTTATTAACTAAAGTTTGTGTCATCTATCGTGCGTGCTTGTAGTCGCAAATAATTATTAATAATTGATGTATTTATACATCTTACGACGTTTTTTTAGTGCATATCGCGCTTTACTATAATTGCTTTATAACAATATATTTAAATTAAACGTAACAATAAATCATACTTCTTCTTCAAACTCATAAAATTACTTTTTTTTTGTGAAACATTATTGTTAGCGGTAATTTAGATTTACACAGCAAGTACTTTCAGGAAATTAGTAGTTTGTTGATAGATTTTAATAAGTATAATTAGTGATTGTATAAAAATATAACTTGATTGCTGTTTTTTTTTCTTCAAGTGTAATTTATTCAATACAAAAGATTTTTATAGTAGTGTTCTTATTTTTCTCATGTAGGAGACTATTGAAGCCCCACCACAACTTCCAACAGGAGATCGAGGTTACTTTGCTTGCAGGACATGCCGTCGGATATTAAGTGAACCTCAGTGATTCACACAAGGATGTACAGAGTGCAACACAGGGCCAATACGACGCGGTGAGTTGATGGAACTTGCCACACCTCACTTTATCAATTTCATTGGTTTAGTTGCACCGGAGAAATCATGGGTTGCCCGACTTATTGGTAAAACACATAGCCCCAATGGTGTATATGCATAGGCACTGACAGACGAAGATGAAGATGACTACGACAACGGTAACGAAGATGATGAGGAAGATGTTGACAATGACAATGGTGATGACCTAGACAAGTATGATGAAAATGAAAATAATGCGAGTAATAATGTTAATGGTAATAACACTAATAACATCAGACCAAATAATCGCCCGCTGACACAAATGACAGATTAGGAGTTGCTCAACTTGTAAAGGGAAGAAGAGTGTAGGCGGTATCATCAACCAAAAAATTTATAATAATAGTGTACTTTGCTCTTTTTTTTTGTATTTGTGTGTTTGCTAACATCTGGTGCATTAACATTATCTAGTTCATTAAAAAAAACTCTATGGAGAATTATTTTTCTATATCGCTATATATATATATATATATATATATATATATATATTTCTGCAATGAAACTGTATAAATTTTAGTTAAGGCTATTGTATGTAATAAAATTAATTTATTGTTTTTATCATTTTTAGTTTTTATATTTATTCGTTAGTATAATCTGGAAAAAATTTATATATTAAAAAATTATATCATTTTTCCCTGACAAAAAAAAACAAACAATAATTTATACAAAAAGTCAACAAGGACATTATCAAACCTTGATGTGACAATCAACAAATAATTCGTAATACAAGGCAACCTGTGTTTATAGTAATACTGCTACAATCACTACAATGAATAAAGCTGATCAGACAGACGTAAAATGCAACGGTGACATTGCCATGTCATCTTTAAAACATGCATGCCTTGCACTAAACTATACACCTAACTCTGACATATTAGTGAAGGCATCGTAGATTTATCATGCACGTTGTGTGAACTTTGCAAACAACTATTTAGGCTCAATTGGTTTGCGTGCAATTACATAAGTATTGTCAACCAATTCACATCTTACATAACTCTACTTGCAGAACAATGGTCTAGATAATAATGCCGTTATATTACTGTGTAAATCGTTCAAAGCACATGGCCTTGAACATTTACACTTGCAAATTCTTGACATTAGTGATAACACGTAAGTGTCATTGCCTGCGGGTTTGTAATTGTTATCATTAACTCATGTTTGCAAGTCACTCAAGCGTATTAACTTAACTGGTACACACATCCCTAAGGCGTTATAGCACAAAATTAGCAGAGTTCTATAATTCAATCGTAATTACAAAAGTAATAGTAGTAGTAGTATTAATAATGTCGACAACAAGAATGAAGTGGAGAATTCAAATAATAAGGTGCAATAAAAAATTAAATTGGAGAATCGTCTTGCACAGACAACGCAGTGCCACGGCAACTAACACACTACTCTACGCTTGTAAGAAAGTAATTTAGCACCAAATGAAAATGACTTGTTGTGTAAGTGCAGCACCGATAATTATAAGAAAAATGTTATTGGTAATAACCACAGCTGTAATAATGTTGATTTCACTGAAGACAATAATAGTAATACTAAGAATAATTGTGTAGACATTATTTGTGATCGCAGTAATATACGTACATATTCATGTACCGACGAACGATGTGTGGTGGAAGTAGCTATTCTTGCCCCTCCGTGTTTGTTTTGTAGCGAGCTCACTCTACTCATTCATAACGTTTTTCATCGATTAAACTGTGAGCTGTGTGAAATGAATGTGTACCTCTACCCATTAATTGAAGCCGGCACTATGGCCAGCAACAGTGCAACATCTCTACCGGTCTATCATCGCATGCACAATGGACATAACTCAGTATACTTCACCGCGTTAGTGGATGTCCTGGCAACTGTGGCTCGATCAAAGTTTGTAACGATTGAGCTTATTGGGGACAAGCCAGGTGATTATGCACACAGTAATGCGGCGTGTCTTTTTCAAGGTAAACAGACAAATCAGTCTATTTTGTGTAATACGCAAGTGAACAGTAATTCAATTGACGACAATAACGATCACAATGAAAGGTAAACGAATGTGTCATTATAGTAAACAGGGAAGTAGAGATTGCAAGCATGCTAATCCAATCAATAAATTCTACTACTACAAGAATAAGTTGCGTAAATACAGGAGAAGCAATACTAACATTAATAATTATCGGGTAAACCGGTTTTGTATACTGCGCACACCAACGCATTACAGACTGCGCAATGATTAATAACGGCTATTCGATGCACAAGTGCACAAATGAAACTACCACCAGCACACCTTGCATTACTTTCATGCAACCCTTAACTCATCTACTTTGACAAGTTGAGTTCGATTGTGAAAAATGTTGTAGACGCAGATAGCACCAGCGTATTGTGCAACGAAAATGATAAACGAATTGACAGTTTGATTAACCACAACGTTATTGATAGCCAATGGCATGACTACTGACGACATGCTCAACGACTTGTATCATCGTATCAAATGGAAAATATGCAGTGAGTGAAACATGAATAATTCAAACAAAACGTTCTGAGCAACATAAACACTACCACAACAAAACTTAATTCACACTCTACTAGTGTTGTGTGCCCCGTTAACAATTATCGTGCTTGTTATAATAAGATTAATGCAAACGGTGATGTTGAATTAAAATAGATGGAGCAGTTTGTTGAGGCAATCTATCAAAGGATGCGATAATTATGTTTGCACACATTCAAACCTCGTATAACGTTACACAAATAACAAACTTGGTGCAGGTTGTTAATGTAAAAACTACATCATTACACGGCGAAGTTATTACGTTTTTCTGAGAATGCAGAGCAAATTACATGTATAATCAACAAGCCTACAGCACTCAAAACAATACTAGACCGCACACACCTCTACCTTATCCAGCCAACCTCACACAATGCTCTCGTTTTGCATTGCAATGATAGTAGGACAAATCAAACAACTCTACCACTCTGTCATCCATAAATCATTTCAACTATTTTACTATCAGCAGTACAGCGATTAAGAAAAGACATGCATAACACTTATCGTACTGCGTATCACAGTACACATTCGCTGACAAACACGTTGCAAAGTATGACCAATGAGCCTACAGATGTACGAGAGGTCATGGTAAGTGTGATAGCTCAATTGTTTTCGCATATACCGTAGGTGATGCGTTATATACGTGTAGAGGTAGACGTCAAACGTCTCTAATAGTTTTATGCCTTCACTCTTACCGGTAAAATGAAAAATAACAATTGTTGTCAGTATGAAAAGCAGCTCAGCAATGAGAACAAGAAGACAATAGAGACATGCAATTGCAACAATAACAAAATAAGCTCATCATCATTGCAATAAAAATGATAACAATAAAAGTATTTACAAAGTGCCTAACTTTCATCCTCTGTGTTATTAGCACGCATATACCATGATGCAGTAAAGGCAATTACAAATAGTTTTCAAGTTAACACTGCACAGACTGCAAAAAGACAACCAGCCACACTTGTACTTGTCATTGATGGAGTAGAACGTATTATGACACCTGTGTAACCGTGTAAGGCACTTCGAATGTGCACTTTTACAAATCAAGATGAGTGAGAAATGATGTCCTCGTGTCGTATGATCAATTAGAATGATATCACAAACAATAATAACATGGCTAATAATTCTGTTCTTGAGAGTAATGCTACAAACAATGATATACAAAGATAATTTGCTGTCGACACTTCAGATAGAAGTGCCGGCTACCTTTCGTTTTTGCCCCTCTGCCTTGCACGACATGTTCGATGCATTATTGGCTGCAGTACTACTACTACTACTACTACTACTACTACTACTACTACTACTACTACTTCTTTCTCTTCTGCTATTTGCTCAACAGCAACTACATCAACGTTTTCTAACACAAAAGCTTTGTAGCCAAAAGGCAATAAAATTGGCAAAAAGCAAATAACCGCACTGAATTAATAAGAACAAACATTACACTCACTCCTTTCTCGTGGTCGAGATAGTGTGTAGGCGTTTGTAATTAATGCACAAGATGAGGCAAACGTGTTTGGTTTACCGTAGTAGTACTATACACCAAATGCATTGCGCATGAGGTACAATGTACACCTAACTGAGGCGTAGAGTACACGAGTACGACTCAAATGTTGTAGTGCATTTGCCAATGTCAATAACGGCAAGTGTAGTAACAAAAGTAATAAATAGTATGAATGATATGTAATAGGTGCACTACGTCGAGCTTAGTAATAGCCTGGGTATGCTACACTGACGGATATACTGATGCACTTCCCGGATCATGTTCATGATGCCGCATTACAGTACTTTGATGAATTGTAGGTAAAATTTGGCAGACCCGTCATGTGTAAAGTGTACGGCTTGCTTCAGTCTACTCGGTGAAGTTTGCCCTAACTTGTTTTGAGAGAATTGCTTCAACTACCACCACGTCGCTTTAATGCACTACTGCGGTGATTATGACCGGTCACACAACACTAGATTTGTACTGGTGCTACAGTTTCCACCACCACCACAGATGGTCATAACTAATATACAACAACCATAGCGTAAAGTACAAAGCAAATGAGTAAACGTTCACAACACAAGAGTGTGTGTTACAGTACATACCCACCATTTGTACCACGTGTTGAATATAACGCATTATATAAAACAGTGCAAATCACATCACAATCGTTTTTGAATGCAATCAAACAGCGCTATGCTTAACGGCTTGTACGACGAAGCTCATCAAATGCAACACACTAAATCAATATTAATGCGATTGAATAAGATGGTCGTGTATTTCATGGCATGCTAGCTCATTACTACCTTAACATTATACAAAATGTGATTGCATTTTTTGATTTGCAACATCGTCAAATAGTTCATTAGAAATCAGTTGAAAGCATTGATTGTGATAGGGACGGCAACAAATAATAACATCATTCTGAGAGTGTTGCTAAGATTACATAAATACAACCATAATGACTACATGCACTTCCGTTGCAAACATTGGCTGTCAAATAAATCGTTCATCACTTGACCATGTCTGGTGAATGACGTTTACTTGATCAACACATCTTGTCCTTTTCATTTATTGCACTCGTACTTGGTAATGAGTTAAATTTTCATTTTATACGTGATATGGTGAATGCCTTTAACATGCGTCATGAACAGTTTGTTATGGGTGAGGACATTGGTGCAGTGGCAACTCCCACATCATCTAATGGTTTACATCAATATGAAAATAATAATAAAAACAAGTGCCATTAACAGTAAAAGTTATGCAAAGGAAACGTAAAATATGTCCGCAACACGGGTAAAGCAGAAAAATCACCATAACACTATGTCCTACCGCCGGTGTTACAGAGAATGAAGTAGTACATTTATTTTCTACGTCGTTATCATGTCATCTTAATTTAACATCCTCATTTACTTTTGCAGGTGGCACTTCAGCAAAAGTTACAAACGGGTATTGTACAGCATGACGCTCTACACTTCATTCACACACAATACACGCATTGCATGAGTCGATGCAAAATTAGTGCAACTGTACCTGTCAAGCAAGTTTCTGATACTAATGATTATAAAGTAATTGGACATAATATGTAAACACTTGTAATGCAGAAGTAATTACAACCATCATCATCATCATCATCATCATCAGCAGTAGCAGCATATCAACCAAGTAATGGGCAACAATGCTAGACTCATTCATGAATAACTAATAAAAGTATTATTCGTTATTATTTTATTTTCTCTGATACTTCATCGCAGAATTTATTAGCTACCGCATCACATAATGCCACCTATCACACAAGTCATCTTGGTGCGGTCAATGATGTACAGTGCAGTCCTAATGGAAAATTTTTGTTAAGTGTTGGTGCTGATAGGAGCTTGCAGTGATTGCACCCATAGTCATGTGTCGTTTATCGTCATTTACCTGATTTGCCATCTGATGGCATTCGATTGTACTTTGCTGCACAGACAAGCAGCTACGTTGCCGTGTTAACGCACATGCGTGAGGTGATAATCTTTGACACAGCAACCTGTGAGTGTGTTTCGGCTAATCCGTCATCGTTTAGGGCACCCATTTCATGCTTTACGTTTAGTTCTCGCGGTCGCTTTTACTTTGTCGCGACATAAGACGTACACGTGTACGTCTACGACAGTGAAAAGAGTTAGCTGATTTGTGAACTGACTGCTGTATAACTCTTGCGTTCATGCAAAGGCGTCTTCACTCAACGCTCGTACGTTTCTGTGTTGGCCGATGCAGTAAACGAGGATGTATTTGTGACCTTTGTAAATCAATAACTGAAAATGTGGCGCATTCATGAAGGACGTGATCGATGTGAGCCATTTGCACAAATACTACATGATGAGTAGAAGATGGTAAATTACTTATCAAATCAGCTAGATCATTAGTCCAGTGTAAAATATAAGTAGATGTAGCAACACAAATAGCAATAAGTGACAAAATCAAATCATGATGAGAGCTCGTTGCTTTCGTTGCAAACACACTGAAACCACTATAGTCATTTCAACTTTAACTGCGGCAAAGTGAAACGAGTGTGGTGATGTAATATGACGCACAATGCCTAATCACGATAAACGAAAAATATGTAAAATATGTGGACGCGCTTCTTTATGGTACAACCTGTAAATTCATGCAATTTGTTGTTGTTGTGTGCTCTGAGGCATGGCTACGTGAAGGAAATAGCCTATCTTAATTCTTGTGCACATAATGAGGCAAGCGCAGCGCAAGATACAATTAACATGAACGCTAGTGATCATATTAATACTACTACTACCACTACCACTAGTATTAATAATAAAATAAATGAGAAGAGTGAATGAAGCGAGCCAAGAAAAACATGCTAAGTAGTAAGGACGATCATTGACTGTGTAATGGCTACATGCAAATGCAGCGGCGCTAATGCTGATAAGAATGAAGGTAAATAATTTACTTTTAGTGAATGCTTGATGATTGCTGTGACATTAGATAATGGTCAGGTAATGCTTTACAGATTATCTGTCAACAATGCAGAAAATCATGTAAACACTGATTAAAGTAAAGTGGTGTAGCAACGTATAGAAAATGCATAACCAAGAATGCATAGTAATGCTTGCCACTTACCTGAACAAAATAACAAAGTTACAGAACGCCCTGACTGTATTGCGCCAATTGCAATAATAAACACATTGTGTGATAAGCAACAGAAAATGAAAATAACATTACATATCGAAGATAATCTACTTTTTGCATTGTGCAATTAACAACGAATTTGTGTGTGAAATTTGAGCAATCACTTACCTAATACGTGCAGTGAAATACGACTACGTGGCAATTTAATTACTCTTTATACACATGACACACAACAAAAGATAAAATTTATTGACAAAAGTGATGGTGAATATTTACATGAGTCGAACAGCATCACGGCGTGAACGTTTTTGCCTCTTACCAGTATTGTTTGTACAAATAAAGCTAGCACAAACGTAGATGGCAAACCTTCTAACAAGACTATCAGTGCAAACAAAAAAACAACAAATGTTACTGATATACATTGTTATCTAATAGATAAGTATAGCGTAGAACGCGACTACAAAGCTAGAATAGTTATCGGTGATAACAAAGGCAGTGTATACTTGTTAAGCGTCAAATAGCTGTAATAAGTATGTGATAACAAATAATCAATGTAAATTAATAGGTTTTTTTTTTTGATACAAAAGTAACAAATCAAGGCATTTAATTTATTAATTTTTATACATGTAAATATATCTACAAATTTAACAAAATAAACTTTTGCCCTGTATTTTATTTATTCAAATTATATAATTATATATATTCATTATGTTTGATCATGACTGTTACTCTCTTTATTGTGAAGGAGATGTGGCATACCGATGTAAATATGAAACTAAAAATAATTAATTTGTACACATGTAAATGTTAAAAGTTAATATCAGTTATATTTTTTATATTGAGCCGTATGAATAACTGTAAATGTGTTTGCATTAAAAAGTACATGTAATCCATTTATTATATAATTTGCAAATACAAATGCAAAAAAAGTAAATATCACAAATTTAGTTTATTATTGATGTTTTCATTTTATTTAAAATATTTTTCGTTTATAATAAGACACAAATTAGTTTATTGTTATTTACGTTAGTTTTACATAAGAATGTCGCAACTAAATAATGTGTTTATGGTAAGTAGACGCCGCTACTGTGCTGTGCCAGTCGAATAGGTATAAAATGAAGCAGTGGATAACGTGGCATAAAGCATATGCTATGAAGACACCAATAATGCTACCTCTACATTCAAAGCTGTAGATGTGAAAGACAACCGTGCTATTAGTATAATCAAAACAGATGCACATGCACAAAGTAAATCATATCAACTCACCTCACCTCCACTCTCTATCTTGAACACATCGACTACCACCGACGGACATGCCACACCGCAGTCTACATCTATTTTACTTAATTACGGCAAAGAAATGCGTAAGTCTAGCTTGAACAACGTACACCCAGTTTTGCTGCTTGGCGATGATGACTATGACGACAACGTTAGGATGGATGATGTTGTTAATGATAGTGATAATGATAAAAATAATAATAATATTTATGATAATAAGAAAACAATGTTTTTAGGAGCAAAGATGACAGGTAGACTTGGACGTGACTAATCATTGTACAAAGGTGCAAAGTCGAACAACAATGTTGGTTGTTAGCACAAACATGATTTGATGTATTCGATTTACAACAATAGAAATGATGCTAATATATGCCAAAGTTTACAAAATGACCGTCGCATAGCCAGAACATTTATGGAAAAGAATAATAAGCACAATGTGAGTGGAAATACCAAAAATAGTGAGTATTTAAACGGGTTTATAACGCTAGCAACGATATTATTATAAAACTACCAAAGGTTTTACGCCTATCAACATAACAGTCTAACAACAAGTTAGTGAATCACTCTTCACAACGTGTAACATAATAAACGTAATAGTTGTCATTGATAAGTTTAGTTTCTACTGACAAAGAACAACAAAAACACCAACATCATCATGATAATCATGATCACTCTGAGGATAATAACATATATGACAAAGTTATTATTAACAGTGATGGAAGTAATTTTCAAAAGAAAAAGTTTGCAAAGACATGTGGCAGGCTTTAGTTAAAAACAGTAGAACATAACAACAACAATAATAATAATATAGAGATAAGGTAGCAACATAAACATGACGGCAAAAGCCAAGTTGCTGAAAAAGGTGTAGATGTGAATTACTATGAACCAAATAATATCCACAGAGACAAAATGAATGCTAGTGTGGACTGCTGCACTCAACAAACTACATCGCAAGGTAACAAAGGTAGTGGTGTTGCTAAAGTTGAAAATAAGTGCACATAGAAAAATAGTCGCGTTGCTCGAAGTAGTTGAGGTGCATCGTTTGGTAGTTATATGTCATCTATCACATCTTCTTGCATTGACTCTGCAATGAGCAACACGTCGAGTAATAATGAACAACGACATTTACCTTGTAGAGTATCTCATTAGCTAAGTCAAAGTAGTCTTAAGAAAAAGTATAAAGATATGTAAAATTCTGTCCGAGGGTAATCACTATTAACATCATCATCGTTGCCACATATGCATCATTCATCTGTTAACACCTCGCTGCGAAGAAGCAATCAATCAAGTGTTCGATTAGGTGCAATACATCTAGACCGTTCAAAGGGGTCAATCTCATCACGCTCGTCTGCCATTAACCTTAAAAAATAATTATAAAGATAAACACAATAAAATTACTAATATAATTATAACCTTTATTTTCCTTGTTGCATTACTCACTCTGTTAAATTCACGATTATGTTTAATATAATTCAATTTCACACGCTGCTGTTTACCCCCTCTCCACTTTGCAATTAGACATTTGCGTAGTTTTTTTACTTTGTGCACATTTTATTTTTTTGACTGATAATTACAAAAAAATATATATTGACTATTAAGATTTTTATATTAATAATTTTGGTCTATATAACAGGTCTTGACGACTAACTCTAATAATAGCAACAACATCAACAACATTTTCTACTGTCTATAATCACTTTTTTATTGTTGCATCTTATATATTATACATCAATAAAAAATTCTAGTAAATTAGTGTTCACAACATATGCTGTTTGATATTAATGACACTTTTTTATTGGTAATTATAAAATTTTTATTCCTCCAATTTTGGCTTCGTTTTACTTATGACTAAATTTTATTTTTAACTAAATTTACTGCATTTCTTTTTAAATCTTCACCATTGCGTTGTCTTCGTAAATATTTCCATATTTTAAATATTAAAATAAAATCATGCATCATACATATATGGTTATTATATTATTTTTTTTCATCTATAATATTGCACCTTTAAATACTTCAATTAAAGTTTTTTATTTTAGGATTTCTTATTCTTGCAGCATATTTTTAATTCAACGAAATACGTTAAGTAAAGTTATGACAACATTATAGCTATATTTTTTGGTTGCCTATATTAATGTATATTATTGATAGGTATTTTACTTCTCTAGTAAGTTAAAAAATTAAAAAAAAGTTATTTTGTTATTTATCAGGGCATGCTGAGTATCCGTTACTGAGTGTCTAATGCTTTCCATGATATTTTTATATATATATATGTATATATGTAAATGCACATAGTTTTGCGTGCTCGTGCGTGTGTGCGTGCGTGTGTTTGTGTATTTGTTCTAAAAAAGTGTAAGTAAAAACAGTAAAGGTGATAGTTTACATCAATGTAAACAAAACTCATAGTGTATGTACGATAGTCTTAATATCACTAAGAAAAAATAGTAATAGAAAAGTACATAAACGTACATTTTTGCTTATAAATAAATATACATATATATAATTAGAGCGAACCTCTCCTCAAGAACAACAACTTTATAATAATTATATGCAAAGTGTATAGTGTATTTTATTTTATCAATGCAGTGCTATGTATTAGTTCGAATACATAATAATGAACATTTACAAAAACTGTTACAAAAACATTTATAATCAAAACTTTGTTACAATTAGCTTTCCGTTGCAAACATTACATGGTTGTTTTTTCTTAAGTGTCTTAATTAGTGTGATAATTTATATCAATAGTTTCTCATATAAAGTAAGAATTAATTTAAACAGTATTCCTTTTTTCCACTTGTTGTTGCTTTACTAGTTAAATTTTTGATTTATTTTGTTCTTTTTTTACTGTAGTGATAATCTGCGTTTTTACATAAGTATGTCATCACAGTAGGTTATTGTTGTCAAAGTGGGCGTGCCGGTACAGGTAAAAGGCGAAGGTGCACTTGAGATGTCGCACTTCAATTACCCCATTACACTCAAATTGCCGTAGTTTGATCGTGAGCGTACATTTCATCGTCGTTACAACGACTTTGACTCTCTGCGTAGTCAACTGTGTGCCAGTTACTGGGCCTGTATTGTCCCACCAATCCCAGAAAAGTAATCTGCGGCGGATCAGATTAGCAAAATTGCCCCACTAAGCAATAAAACCGACAGTGATACACTGTAGTATCGTCGTACCGCACTTCGTCGCTTTCTCATGCGTGTGGCTCATCACCCAACACTCGGTCACTCACCACTGCTAATTAATTTTACGTAGGACAACACATGACGTCAGTGTATGTTGAACCCGATTAAACCACCCAAGTTTATCGCGCTGTCGTTGACGGATGGGATTGCCAAAACGTTTATTAGCAGCAACGTTTCACGGGAGGTGGCTGGGGCGGCGTTTAACCGGGCACTACGTCCATAGCCCACGGATGTCGGT
Organism: Blastocrithidia nonstop; assembly: GCA_028554745.1. NCBI lineage: Eukaryota > Euglenozoa > Kinetoplastea > Trypanosomatida > Trypanosomatidae > Blastocrithidia > Blastocrithidia nonstop. Next base: position 266,612 of record JAQOTN010000008.1, read on the forward strand.
ACATGAGACGCTGCACGATCGTTTATTGCCTTCATGGATGCTGATTTAAAACATTTACGATAACGCTTTCAGTCACTAGTACACAAACGTAAAGCGACGAGTTTGGCGATGGCGTAGTTTGGCGCCGCACTAGGTGTTCTTGCCTAGACTAGTAAATGTGCTAACTATAACACTGCTGCTATTTATTATAGTAGTAGTAATATCAATAATAGTAAAAATGAAAATGGAAATGACACAAAGGACAATGCCGCGAGTTAATCACGACTCTGTCAGGTGATGAATGTTATTCAGCAACGATCTGGTGTCATTGGTCAGGCCTATGGCGATCATGCGGACAAGTAATTTGCTCGTGTGGTTAGTACACTGGGTTATTATGTAGGAATGTGTGCGGCGGTGCAGGAGACGATGCAGCACATTTCAAGTGCACATCAATATCTTGAAACACTGCACAAGCGTCTTCGTGAAACGGAAAGCACGTTAAACCGTACCACGGGTATGCCCGGTAGTGGCAGCACTATTAACAACAACAATATTAATAACGGCAATGGCAACGATTTACGAGCTAACGTGTTTGCGATGAATGAGCAACGGCAGCGATTAGAACCGTAGCTCAAGGCGGCTGACAGTACATTTAAAGAGGAGTTTGCGCAGTTTCATCGTACCAAGTAGTATGACATGAGAGAGTTGCTGAAAAACTTTGGAGAGTTATAGGTTAGTTTTTCTGATCATCTGCGGCGTGAGTGGAACTCACTCAAGCAAAATGTGGAATAGCTGATGGTGTAAGTACAATCAAAAAAAAACTTATCATTATATGCATTTAATTCGATTATTACATTGCTTCTCCTATCATATACACACTTATTTTATGTTTGCATTGTCATATTTTTTTTGTTCTCATCAAAAATAAAATAATTTTAACACGGTATTGAAGTATGCTTGTTGATTGAATGAGTAGTTGTAAGTTGAATGTGGAAAAAAAAATTGTCACACAGAAAACTTATTGAACTGCATAGACAAAATAACGTTAATATTTCATGATTACAAAGAAAAAAAATAAAATTTGTTATATTTTGTACTCTTAATTTGTGCTGTTTGACTTTTTCTGTGTGTATATATTTGTGTTTTGTTTCATGAAAGCAATTGATAATATACATTTAAGTTTGTCAATAAAACAGTGTTATAGAAAAAACCGAACTATATCGCAAACACACACACAAAAAAACCCAGATAATATAATATTTTCAAAAATTTTTATTTTGATCAATTATCTCTATACAAAGAATATAATTTAGAGTCTTACAAATGAGGTCAGAGAGTAACATCAAAAAATAAGGTAAACAAGAAATCAATATACATTTTTTCATATTCACGTGAACAGTGCTCAACCTTTTTTTCAACAATTTGTACATGGCAGATCATCTTCTTATTTCTCAATTTACGATTTGTTATTTTAATTGTAGTTGTGAAAGAACATCTATCTACTTTATCGTCATTTTCTATTTTTATTACTTGTCTAAATAGACTCAGTAAAAAACCTCCCATAGAGTGATAACATTGCAAAGTAATGTTGTCGTTTTCACGAGATATTGCAAAAGGTAAAGTGCTTGCAGGCAATTATGTACTTACATTACTATTATTAATAATTGTATTATTGAGCACGTTAATGGTAACCACTGTATAGTGCCACTCTGCTACAAATTAGTATTATTCAAACAATTATCGACTAGCTAATAATAATACTAGTAACTAACTCCAATATAAAAACATGCTGAATCAACATTTTGTGTTACAACACCATTGCATTCATGGTGATCAATTATTTCAGTAAAAGTTATTCAGCAACGTCTATGCGGCACATCAACAAAAATTGACTTTATCTTTTACAGATAATAGCCATAACACTATTACTACTAGTAGTGGTAGTAATATTAATAATAATAATAGTAGTATTAGTAGTGTAGATTATTAGCACTATCAAAATGTAAAGAACATATTTGATGTGTACAATGAGTTACAAGTTAACAGGACATTGACAAATTCATCATTGATTAGAACAACAACATCATCGCCACCAGTGCAATAAGAGTATAACGTGTATAAGGAATATTTTAGACGATACTAATAGTAAACTCGTATTTTTGCTCCTATTCGCATTCGATTTGACACGTCTCATTTATATGAAAGTAGTTATGTTTGCACGTAGGCAAATCAAATCCGACCAGATTTCTTAGGAGGCAATGTCACATGTACATCATCGGACATTATGACCTAGTCCATGCGTGACATGCTCACACAACTCATTATTCCTCGTCTCATTCATCGCACACAGCGGTTGATTGATGTGCGACGATTAACTCATCCATTGCGTGTACCTGTGTAGGCTTGTGGTCGTGATGTTCACATACCACACTCTCACCGAGCCAGCAATAACAGTAATTTTAGTTACAATAATAAAAAAAATTATTATAAGCGGTATGCTGATGGCCATACAGCAAATGGTGGTAATGGTGACGGTAACGGGGTGCCCTAAACGGATTTACTTATTTACGCATTAGCTGCACCCATGTCTGACAGAAAGAGTAACACCAACACCATTGCCTGATCAAGTTACTGTGTTCTTGATGAAAGTGATAATGGGCGGCCTATTGTGGCTCGTATTAACTTTGTACCTTATCACATTCATCACTACTTGCGTCAAAGATAAACGCGTTATGGCGCTATTGCACTTGTGTGAATGCATGATGTCAACGCATTAGTCTACGAAGGTGATGCGGAAGATGAATGAATGGAACAGTACATGCGATTTGTTTTACATGAAATGTGTCACGCACTGGGCTTTACACCATTATTTCTAAACACATTATCACAAATGTGAAGGCGAAGTGGGAAAGAAGTGCGCAGTGTGAATTCAACTCGTGTTGTACAAACCGCATAACATTTTTTTCGCTGCTACTCCGCCAACAGCACACTAGCTTTACACGGGGTTGATTTGTAGGACGAAGGTGAGTAAGGAACGGTATTAGCACACTGGTAACGACGGTAATTTCATGATGAACTCATGGTTGGTGTGCCGAGTAGCAACAACGCTGCGTTGTCGTCTCTGACGCTATCGTTCTTTGCCTCGTTACCCTTTTACAAGGTTCACATGGAATACGCACAACCAATGAAGTGAGGCAAACATGCTGGCTGTTTGTTTCTCTAATCAAATTGCACTAATTTTGCTAGTCAACATGCAAATCAAACAAATATTAATATCACTCGTGGTATTGAGCAGAATAATGCCAACATGACATTTTGGTAAGGGAATGATGATAAGATAAACAATAAAGTAACACGACAAACGAAAAGCAATAATAACAATAAAAGTGTCAAGAGCAATTTTTCTGTAAATTAATTAACGAAGCTCTCATCAACATCTTCGTAGCGGTTGTAATAATAATAATAATAGTTACAATCACAATTGACATCGCAAAAATACTGATGCACAGAAAGTGCCGCGCTAGCGTACCCACAACTACAATGTACTTATGATCGGCGAAGTGTCGGCATATGCAATGTTGAGTTCAACTCGCAAGATACTAGTCATCATACCTCTGTAAACACTTAATCTAAAAGTGAAACAAATCAAAGTAATGCGTTGTTTAAATCTTATACGTTGTTAAAATCTTCTTTTTTTTCTGTAAATAAAGTAAATGCCCGTGGCCGCTCGTTGCTTATGGATGGCTGTCCTATTGTGTAGCCCATTTCGAGTATGATGTGCACCAAAGTTCTTGCCTCCTCTATTCGTTTGCCATTTAATAGTATAAGTGCACGTTCATTTTACTTTGGTCCTCAATCACGTTGTGTGCGAACAAACAAATTAACGTAACATTTACATTTCAACACGAATCAAGGCAGTGGTAGTAATGCTGATGCTAGTGACATGTCCTTTATTAGACGCGTTGCACATGTAGTCTAAAATAAATGAAATGAATTTAAAGATTATGTGTTATCTTTTGTATATGATAGTGATGCGTACACAACTAGTGACTTGACATCGGTGCAAAATCTTCTCTTGTCATCCGCTAATGTGCAACCAATTGTATAACTCGACGGTGCATCATGTCTGCGCGTACGCTGTCGTCATGGAGTACAAGTGTAAATACAAGTTGGAACGTTTTGGTTTGCATGTCCGGCGAACGGCTCAGCGGGTGTAATTCAACTCCCATCATGATCTGGTTATAGTGGAGAAGTGTACTGCTAACATTATTCACTCATTTGCACATCAGAGGTGTTTGTGTAGCGTAATGTATTGCATGATGATGCAAGCAATTATTATAACAACAACAACAACAACAACATAGCTCAAAGATGACAACGGTGAAAAAATGGTGAAAATGTAAAATAGTAGATTGTGCCTTCAAAATAGTAGAGTCAATTTTAACAAAGGAATAATGCGTAGCATGCAAATCACAATAGAACACATACAACGTGACGGCAATGATGAAGAAGGGATACATCGTACAGCGAAAATGATAGTACAAATGATGTCAACTATAATGACGATAAAAAGGAGGATCGTCTGCAAAAAGCTAATTGTAGTGATGTCACCAATGACAAATAGTAATGTATTTCTGAGAAATTTATTGCTATGCAAGCAGTATATCCATTACGAGAATATCGAGTTATTATTGGTTTACACATTGGACTTGCTCAGTCCACACAAACGTAGCAATAAAGTAATCTTAACTCACACGATCATAATCTAGATAAAGAAGTTAATGCACACGATTGTAAAGGTAAAGAGAATGAATAAATTGTACATACTGAAGTGTAACTACTAAAGTAGATATTGACTAGTCAACAAGGTAAATTGCAAGCTGCTTTGTAAGATGATGTTTCCTCTGCAATTAGCGTCAAACTAGACACGCATGTACAGAATAAATCCGTCATAAAAGTTCGTTCTTTGCCCTATTTTGCTGCCGCAGTTATAAGTGCATCAAATGACAAAGTCAAAGTAAGCTAAATGACAAAGAAACCACTGTATTATTATTCAAGTAAATTACATTAAATTACATCTGCTGCTACTGCTGCTATACGTACGAGTAATGACAAACATCACTTTCAATTTCCTCGCTTGAGCCACAAAAAGATTTAAGTAAAGCAAAAATATTGTGGTGTCAATAACAATGTAAATAAGAATGCTGTTTCATTTATTGGCGTGACGTTGTCACTTGCGATATCGTCTCATAATGAGACGGAATTGGCATCTTTGGTGTCCATGTTTACTTCAATGTTGCATCAAGGATTACCTTTGTAACACTTGACGCAAGTTATTACGTAGTATGACAACAACAACAATCCGTAGTCATTATTACCTTATCTCACAGCTGCACCATTTTTGATTTCATATAACGTCATTGATAAGTAATATAATACTGTAGATCACAATAAGACAATTAGCAACTCTACTCCTACAATTATTACTCCTACATCGTTTTTAGTATCATAGGCAAGTGCCTCAATAGATGAAAGTTCTGCCTTTGATGACACCTCGCACTGAGTCGATTTGGCTGCATTATCAGATATTCAGCTTACACTGCAAATTACTCATCATCTACACAGAACATTACAATATCAGTAGAGATAGTAGTGGTAGTAGAATAATAATTATGATCATAATTTTCACTCTGTAAATAATGTTGACGGTAATAGTGAAATTACGAATAATAAAGACCGTAAATCAATTAAACAGACAAATAACGAAAACTGTAACAAAAACAACAATAGTAAGAGTAACAATCAATGTAACTATACTAATAGTAACGACAGTAATCATAAACGTAATAGCACTATGAATAAGACTGCAAATTCGTCATAATCAGTAACAGCAGTTTCATTGTGGAAAGAATTGCAATCGACTGATAGGCGTAATGTTCTTGCTCTTTCGATTCGATAAGATCTTGCTAAAGTGCTGGGCCTTACACACAATCTTGTTGCAATTACTTCGGTTGACTTGAGTGCACACTACATGGCAAATGGAGAAGTCAACGATAATGAATAACAAAGTGTAAATAGAATCAACGACGCTAAACATGCTAACTTGTCTGTTGATACTGATAAGTTTAATAGTAGTATATCAATGAATAAAAATAAACGTAAATATTACCATGACAATATGACAAGTAATAACAATAAGAACGTAAATAACCGTCATACCAAAAATAATAATAATAACAACACTATCATCAGTGACAACGCTGAAGATGTCATAGTAAATGAGGTAATATAGATCAATGTTAATGGCACTATTTATCTTTCACCGTTAATGGTAGAAAGTGGAGTAAACCACACACTATAACTTCATGCACAGTAGTACACGTTACAAAAATGATAGTAATGATTACAAAGTTGCACCAATCACACTGCGTAATGAGATGCTACTACGTGTCATCTTGTAGAACTTTGCACAGGAACACCTTTAGGAGCACCTGTTGTTTTAGCATCATCATCATCATCATCATCATTATTCTCATTAGCGAAACAAAATAACAGGCGCAGTGCTATAAATGTCAAAATTATTAATTTCACATTAGCAAATGCACAACCACATGCTATGCTCACCAAGACTATGGATAATATGCATGTACATGACAGTCGCTCAATTTTTAGTTATTATCGTCATCACAGATCACTTAGAAAGTACTGTTTTGCTACTTCGAGAACGGCTGCTTCTACTAGAAAAGGCCACGCAATATGTATTCACCTGATGGATGTTCTTCTCTTCTTGACCGCCGTCACACTTGTTATGTTTTTCACTTTTCTCGTCAAATCAAAGTATATTCGGTTTACCTCACGTAAGGGTGGACCGTAACGGTTAAGAGAAATGTAAAAACAATATATTTATGTTACGAAAAAATTATATTCTATATATATATACATAATTAAAGCTAACTAACTGAGCAGTAAATACTTCATCAATTCATATATCAAAACTGTGATAATTTCTTTGTTGCGTATATTGTTAACAAAAAAATAATATAGTTTATACTACATCTTTATCAGTTGCAATCAATACGTAATCACGTGTTAATTTATAACTATTAAATAGAAAAATAAAAATTTTATGTTCACTAAATATTGAGCAATCGATTGGATGTGTACATGTAACAATTTTTTTATTTATAATGTACCTGCAACCTAAATAAAATCATTTATTTTTTGATTAGAATATTTTGACTTGTAAACATAAGAATATAATATATATTTTTTGAGTTGTCAATAGTAGCATATATATAACTTTGCTGCTTTTTTAAAACAATTTTTATAATTAAATACTTACAGAATTGTGTAATCGATACTTATTATTTTTTTAAAGATTTGATCGGTAATACAAAAAGTTTAATACACATATACACTTACAATCAATCTAATTACACTTTTCAAATAATGTTTTACGTAACTAAAGTACGATCGGCAATTCATTTGACGTCATCGACTCAGTCTTACGGTACGTCATACTATAATAAAGTCCGTTTTGTTAATGTGTACAAAAATGAAAGTGATAGCAGTTCTAGCTCAAACGCTGAGGGTGATACAGATGATATAATGCAATGTGGGCCTCTGCCGTGTGTGTTATGAATTGCAGTGGGTATAATTTGCCTGTTTATCTGTGTAACATCTCTAGTAGCCTTGTGTATTTGTCATCTTCGTCGACGACAACGCGCTCACATGTATGAACGTGTAATAGATGATGATGAAGATGAAGATGATGAAGATGCTGAGCAGCAGTCAAATGATGCAGATAATTAGCATGTCAACGATAGAACAAATTTGCATACAAATAGCAAAAATAACATCAGTGATAACAAAAATTTAAATAATAACAATAGTGATAACAACAGTAGAAATAATAACACTCACTTACCTGTTACTAAGTCAAATAAGCCTGTCAATTCAAATTAGAATGTAAACAAATAAGATAATGTTGCTCGTCGATCAAATAGTAGATACAGCAACACAACAAAAAATTTTGAATGTGAAAATAATGCAATAAAGACGAATCACACAAACGAAGATATTAACGCATCGAAAGAAAATAAGAAACGTGCTTCTGTTTCGCAAACATAAGAGCAACAATCAAAATTAACGAACTTGAATTAGTATTAGCATCATGAAAAGCCACAACAACAAATTAATAATGACAAGGTGCGACATGGTGCTAAGCTGACGCGAAACGCAGTTGCCAAGTTTAACCTTGATAATCCATCACAATTTCAACCTGCTCGTGTGTTCGAAGCAGCCAAACCAACCGCAACAAACAGAATAGTATAGCATGATGTAAATCAAGATGAGTATGAAACGTATGATGGCTATTACGCATCTCAAGCATTGCAACAACAACAACAGCAGCAGCAGCAGCAGCAACAACACTTTGCGTAGCCATGACAACCTGTGGTTGTGAATAGAAGTAGTGTACTGAAAAAGAAGAAGTAAATGGTAACCAATGCACAGAAAACTAGTTATGATAACAGTAAACCAGCTAATCAACTTGCAGCTCACCATACGCATAAAAAGTAATCACGTCGTCAGGCAGGCAAATAAAAAAATGCGCCATACTTGCAGGATGATCTCAATGTGGTGAATTATACAGCAAATGGCAATATACATGACAATCAAAACACACTATTTCCTCAACATGAGTTAAGTGCCGACGATCTGATGCTAAAATAGGCATAATTCAACACCCAGATGGAGATTCCTGCGTCGTTTCAGTCGATTGTCTAGTTCAAAGACTCTGGATCATTTTTCAATCCAAACGCTCAGATTTCTGGGTAATAAATATATGTATAAGAACACGACAGTGTAATACATAAAAAAAATTTATTGCTCTAGGTTGTTAACACGGCCAGTAAAGAAGTAAACAATATTTTGATGAAAGTGTGCATTAGCACACGTCAAGACAACGATATTATTTTAAAAAATAAAATTTTGTTTAATTATTTCAAATAAATTGGCATAAATTATCAATTACAGATAAATTATTCTGTTTGTCAGTCATATAATATGAATTATTCTTTTGTTAGTTGTTTTTATTGGTTTTTTTTTCGTTCGTAAAAAAAAAAACTAGTGATAAATTATTCGATATGCCAATTATTAATTTTGCGTAAAGTCGGCAATTTTTTTTTGCTGTTCTAATAGTAGTGAAGCATGCACTAATAGCTGTATATAAAGAAAGCGTTATAACCTATTTGTGAAATTTCACAAAATTATTTTAAGATAAAATTTATAAAAGTATTTTCTTTTAAAAAAAATTTTTTTGACTATATTTTATCTTCTTCATTGAATACACAATAATGCATATTTATTTTCGTGATTTGTTTGGCATGAAGGTAATATTTTTTTTCCGATATATATATTTATATATATTTATATACCTCGTCTGTTGTCCGCTGTTAGTGCTTACAATTATCTTTTTGATTAATAAATGAAATGGTGTACAAACAATCTGTAGGTATAAAGAAGACACGCAATATTGTAACTCAATTTCTTTTTTCTGACGAAAAATTTTCAGGTTGCATTTTTAATATCTAATTTCATATCTTTTTTTGTGTGTGTATTTGTGTATTCGCGAGTCTGTATATTTTGATTTGCTTTGCATTATACATCTCTTCTTGAATGGGAATTGCAAAATTACGAAATATTATTGCCTTTATTTTTACGTGCCTTTATTAAGGTTGCTTTATCTTCACACTATTGCATACAGATAAATATTTTGTTACTATTTAATACGTGATGCAACCTTATTTTTTTTCTTCTCATTTACTTGTTATAACTCTTTTTTGATTCCTTTCTCATAGTTTAGTGTTACAACCAAAAGATCTTTGAATATATAAAGCAAAGAATTTTTATTTTCACTGTTAGTGTTGTTATTTGCTAACTCATTGAAATATTGTTGCACTGATAAAAGTGCACTAAGTGCGGTTATTTACATTTTTTGTGATGGTAATAATACTGTATTACTCTCCTTGTGTGTATATAATTTACTTGATAAGTGTAAATGACAATTATTTTAGCATAGTCGTTTGCATTTACTTGGCGTTTAACGACAGTGAGAAAACTATCTTTGATTTCTGGAACTGTTACGTCTACCTCTTAAGTCAATATGTCACAAATTAGATTATATTTATTTGTTAATTTTTTTCTTTGAATTGTAATAATTGTTTTTCTTTTTGAAAATTTTTTTTTACTGAAAGCTCAACATACTAAAGTAAAAATAGAAAAAATTATTTTACGGACATCCTTACACTTATATTACATTCGTTATAATTTTCTGAACAAGACAAGTAACTATTTGCCATTAACTATTTGACTTAAATATATATATATATATATTTATATACATTCTGCCAAATTGTGTTTTCATTGTAATATATTCGTAAATATATATTTTTTACCTGTACGTCTGTTATTACGAATGTCTCTTGTGTTTAACGTGCGTCCCAAGATTATTCCGGTATTTGGCAAAGGTGTGTAATTATTGTACCCAGTTCGTCGAATTTACTGTTTTGGCAAAAACTACGACGCCCACGCTCGTGAAATGGGTGGGAAGGTGAATAAAGGATCTGCTCTCTTTTTCACCAAGCCAACCGATACGTTAGTGGCGGAGTATAATAACTTCAGCAGTCCAACCGCTAATCTGTTATTGCGCTATCCTACCATGACAGAAAGTTATCATCACTAGGTATAGTTGGTGGTCGCGTTAGGGCCAACATTAGATGGTAAGACGAGTTTTACAAATATTCCAGTAGAATAGGTGCACAAGATTATTTACGGTTATGCGGTAGGATTAGATATGACACGTCGTGATTTGCAGCAGCATGCCACGGCAAATAGCTGGCCATGAGACTTGGCGAAAGGCGCATAAGATGGTGCTGCCATTAGTCCGTTGATGCGAACATAAGACTTACGCAAAAGCTGTCCAAAGCTTTTCACCAACACGCACGGTGATATCAGTTCCGTTATTTGTCAAGGTGACATTACATTGAGTGTTAATGGGCAAGTGCGGCAAAGTGGCAACATGAATTGCATGATTAACTCGGTAGATGAACTTGTGTCAATGTTATCAAAATATGTTACCTTGGAGCCGGGTGATTTAATTTACACTGGCACTCCATCTGGTGTTAGTCCGGTGCGACGTGGCGATGTTATCGACGCTGCTATTGATAGTATTGGATCAATAAAGGCCACCATTGTTTAAGAAAAAATATATAACTTTAATAAATTTTTTTACAAAGTGAAAGATTAACAATTTATATATTATAACTTTATTGGTGTGCAACAAACTGTGGTTTTTTTTTTTTCTGTTGTTGCACTATTATAAATTTTACTTTTTATTTTTTGCTCGTATCAAGTTTTGCTGTAATGTTTACATTATTGACATATATTTGCTAATTTGGTTAATATTGTGCGCATGTTGTGTTCTTTTTTTTTTTACAAGTTCGCTGTACAGCATTGATTTTTTTCCCTGACATTAGCTAAATTAAGTTAGCTGTTGACAAATGAAAGTAAAGGTAAAAGTTCTCGCAATTGTGATTAGCTTATAATAAGTGTTATTAGCATAACTAGTTTTTGTATAAATGCTTAATACACATTTCATGTTTGATGCATATCTTTACTTTGAATTTAAAGAACTTAAGTTTGAGTGTGTGAAAAAATATATAATACTGTGAAACTGTACTTCATTTGTGTCTTGCAGCTGTCAATTTGCTTCTTTTTTTTTTTGTGATTTAAACATATGATTTTGCAATCCTAATATAAACAGTAATTCCCTTTCTCTTTTTTTTTCTTCCCCCCGTTAACATTTGTTGTGCTTAATATTTACGTTTGTCCATCAAAACGTTTCACGTCTCTCAAACAACCATTACTTTTTCCGATAAAATTTGTTTCTAATTTTTATACTTATAGGTATAAACATATATATGTACATGTCGCGATTACATCACTCTATGTTTGCTTCTTCTGGCAATCTAATTACATTTTGATTTCATAAGAACATTATTGGTTGCCAGTGAGATGTAATATCGTATTCGAACATATATGCATATTTGATAAAAAACAAAAGAAATAGATATTATACAATGTGATTTTTCTTATTACTATGGTAATAAATTTAACATCTACAGAAAGAAAGTCTGAGAGTGCGCTTTCGTTACTCGAAATTCGTAAAATTGTTTTGTTAGTCTTTTTACACATTTTTCTGTTTCTCTTATTACTTTTTAGTTAGCGTTATTCGCATGATGAAAATAACAATTGCAACTTATTATAAAGTTATATGTAGGAGAGAAAAATAGTTATAAAAGTAGTGGTTTTTTTTTGATTGAGAAAGTCTAAAAAATAAGGCTTGATCGAATAAGTATTGCAATAATATCTTTACTGCAATGAAAACTACAGAATAAATTTTCCAATAAACAAATAGCTTTTCCTTTTTTATAAAAAAACCCCACCGAATATTCAGTAAACATTTCGTAGACTTAATTATATCAATTATTATCGTTTGCTCTCCAATGTTGAATGTACTATGTGTTTGACCGTTAAGTATATTTTGCTCACTATTTGCATTTCTAATTCTAATTCTAATTCTATAACAATGATAACGATTATTTACGATACTATCACTTTTTCTTCTTTCTCACTTTATTTTTTCTAGTTGTTAATTTTTGATAAGTTTCACAAACAGATTATAATTTACATTATTTTTGTTGTAATTGTTGGCGTTAATATTCGTGCTACACTTTTCGTGTTAGTGAAAAAGAAAATCTCTACAAGTTAGCACAAACTCTGTTTTATATTACTGTTGTTGTTGAATATATAAACAACTACAAAAGTTTTTCCTTTTATAGCAGATCAAGATTTTTTTATATTAAATTTATATAAATACATATTTGTACAACAACAACAATAATATAATATTGTAAAGAATAAACTGTATTATTTTTTTTTTTAAAATGTCACAATAACAACCACAACAAGTACAAGTACATCACAGTCGACACCATTTCCGTCAACTTCAGCAACAACAACAACAACAAAAACAACAATAGTAATAAACTTAACAACTAATGTCAACAAACAGCAAAAACCATCTCAAAAACCTTCATGTGTACAAGAATAATTCAGCCATATTATTCAATACACTCACAAACATGGCCAACTCGTTAGTGATGGGGTTGGAAAGTTATTTGCGTCACTTTGACGCCGATGCAGCGGTACCGTTGCTAGTATCATTACTCTAAAAATATGTTACGTAGAACAGGAATGGCGATGTCATTGCGATTATGCTGCGAACATTATCACTCGTGCTGTAGCATGCTCCGTCCTCGTATGAGGCGGCATTGCAGCATCATAAGCCAATACTTAAAGTTACCGCCACGTGTATACACAAGGCATTGTGTAAAGAGTGAAAGTATAATCAGATGGACACCAAAATGTTATTGGAGGAAGGTTTACGAGTGACTAAGTTTGTCCTTAACGATGACACGACGGGTTCACTGATGAAGCTGGTTTACCTGGGTGATTTACTAACGTTATGCGTTGACGAGGATCATTTTTTATCGCGTCAAGCACTGTAGACGTTGTTGACTTTATGTGGGAAGGTGTGTATGCCCTCCGCGATTGAGAAGGAGCACAAAAAATTAGGCTTCTTCGCTTCTTTATTCAAGTTTGGCAACTTTAAAAAGGGCAAAGATAAGAAAGATAACAAAACTCACAAAGTAGACCATGGTAATAGTGACTGTAAGGACAATAATAACAGTATTAGTGTTAATAATAATTATAATAGTAATAATATAATGACGTCTATGAATGCACCTACCATAACACAAATGTCACCGTCATCATTGAATTCAACTGCGCGGTCTGTGTAATCCATGTCTATTGAACCGTAGCAACAGCAGTGTTATCGCAAATAGATGTTTTCATAACGCATAGCCAAACTTGCCAAAAAGGGAGTGTATGACACTAGCAATAATAATAATAATAATAATAATAATAATAATAATAATAATAATAATAATAATAATAATAATAATAATAATAATAATAATAATAATAATAATAATAATAATAATAATAATAATAATAATGATGTTGTTAGCATCAGTAATAGTAGTAGTAATAAAAATACTAGTGCAACTACCACTACACGATCGACAACTACTTTTTCATCCATTATCAGCACCGATGCCAATGCCGATCACCCGATTGTAGCATCCGTGTAAAATGTCATTGCACCCTTTTTGTTTGACTATGTTGATCAACTAGGATCTTGTTATGCGTTTACACCGTAGGTATGACCCATGCTTGAATTAGCCCTACAGTGCATTGGTGTATTAATTGAACGTGCATTACTGTGTCATCGACTCTCTACCGCCCGTATGCTTGTCACGGCATAGCTACCTGTGCTACTTTACAAACTAATTAACCTCATGGATAATAACAACACTAACAACAACAACAACACTAATAGCAACAACAACACTAATAATAATCATCATCACCACACCACGTTGTAGGCGTCACTTCGAACACAACGTGTGTTATTCTGTGAGACGCTGTTGTCTTTATTTGCCTCCTGTCGACGTCATCTCATCTTACAAGGATTACTTCACCCACAGGCCCGTGCATTCTTTCACAGAGTACTGTAGTAATCTAATGAAGACGTCTCTACGCTGCTGCATGAGCCGTTTATTGTAAACGCTACGACCTCGTCTTCAACGAGTGGGTCTGGTTTACGCAACACACAACGCAGAGATCAAGATCAGATTACCAGCATTGCCGCACTTCATTTATTACTTCTAGCCTGTCCATAGGTGCCGTCTAACGCGTTTGGTCCAAAGCCGAAAAGACTATTACCCGTACATCAGTGGCTGTGAGATGATGAACTGAGACACGCCAACCGGCTTCTGTAATAACCGTGTGTGACCTTGTAGAGTTGCTGACAACGACTGGAACGACAGACGATGATTTCTGCACAGGGTAAAACCATCCCGATTGATTTACATCTCATGATCATGAACAAAGACATCAATCGAGCTCAGCGTAACGTTCATCGTCGCTTTACACCGTTTATCTTTCACTTTGCCGATGAATGTACTCTGCGTCCTGCAATATTAATTAAAGAAACTGGGCCACTGCCGTAATCGTAAATGACCTAAGTTTCCACAACTACCAAGACGAAGGAGTCTAACAAGACAAGTTTGCAAATTATTCACTCCATCGTATCAAATACAAATACAAATACAAACAGCATCAACAAAAAAAATAACACTGGTGGTCTTGTTGGCAAAGCAAGTAAAAAACATGAAAAAAGTATGACCGCTGAAAATAACAATCACAATAACTAGAAAAAAAATAATAACAATATTAACAACAATAATAATAATAACACAAGTAGTAGTAATTGCGTTAACGTATACACAACCTGTAATAATAATAATAATAATAATAATAATAACATTAACACTAATTGCAGTATGCACAGCTCCACAAACTCGGCGTCATTCAGTAGTGCCATGCAGAATAATTTTAATAACAACAATAACATTAATATCAACAATAAAGACGTAGATGATAATGATACCAACACTTCAAGTAGAAGTAACTTTATTGTTAACGTTAGTGTCAATCAAAACAATAACAGTAGTAACAAAAATAGCCATGATTTAACTAAAAGTAGAAAAGGGAATAGTGTCAATAATAATAATGAGAATAATAATAGTCATGATGGAGATGCCCATCGTACCTTGTTAAGTTCTCAACAACAAATGTGAATGACCCAAAATTCACTAAGTCTAAGCCATCTCAGTAATTCTACAAACAATAATAACAATAGTGTTGAACAGATTAGTGTGGCCTAGTAATACTTGGCCTTGTTATGCTACACCTCTACCCACTGCTCGGGTCAGATGGCACGACAGTTGGCTACCTGTGCGTGTGCGTCCATGTTACAACTCGCCCTGACGTCTCGCTCATAATTTCGATTACGGGCATTAATGCTAAGGTTAATGCTGCCCATGTGTGAGATGTTTCGTGAGACACTCATTTCCTCCGCAAAGGCTATTAAAGCGGTGGTACTGAGTATGATTGAGTGAATACTAAACCAATCAGGCGACTGAAGCTGACACTTTTGTGTTATTGCCCGTCGGTGTGGTTTACTGCATCGAATGTCGTTGGTCTACGAGGCTGGAAAGCAGGTGCCACTCCTCTTAGCAGATGCCAATCTATCACGTACCGCATTGCTCTCCTCACGCAGTAAAGAACTCATGGACCTAATTCACATTCGCACTGCCATCATGTAGAGTGGCCAGATGCGTCATGTCCTACGGGAACAGCTACAGTTGTAACGTCAAGGCAGTAATGTAGTCTTGTTCTCTCCACAATCATTCACGTCTGCGGATGGCAGTGGTGTCGTGAATGTGATAGACACTAGCAGTAGTGCTAACAATAGCTATGTTAACAACTGTAGTCTTTCATTAACTATTACGAAAAACAATAATAATAATAATAATAGTAACAACAGCTTTATCATTGGTGGTGGAAATACTAAGAATAACAAAGTGATGGCAGTGAATTACACGGTAAACAATGGCATGGACATGGTCAAGTCGTTATCGTTTGTAAGCAGTGATGCAGATAAACTTCATCGTGTAGTATAAACACTAAAAGTAATGTCAATGGAATCAGGCACTCATGAGGATATGGTGTGTGAATTGTTTTAGGCACTGACAACATGCACCGACGTGACTGCGTTTTAAATTTGTCAAATGAACTTGGCAGGGACTATTATGGCATACTTGTTTGATAATAAAACGATCAGTGAGTTAGTATGTGATGACGTGATCGGCAAACCTAATGCAAATCATTCTATTAATACTAACTAATCTACTAAAAATGATACTACAACTATTGAAATAAACAAGTTGACAGCCTCACAATGTTTTTCACTCAATGATGATACTCTAGAGGACACGAATTGTGTGGATAGACCACACTGTGTTCAAGTGCCAATTCATGAGTTGAACAGGTATTCATCAAACTAGGATAATAATGATGCATAGCGTTTATTGTAGTAGCAATTTAACACATATCCATGTTATACAAAATAACACATGGCTGCCTAGGCCATGTGACCATTACTCTTGTCTTCTGTGAATAAAAGTAGATTGCACTGTTTACGTAAATGTGGGTTTCAATTTATTGCCGGCATTCGTAACCTCATCACACACCTCGTCACGGCACTGCCGATTCAGTCCTAACTCCCACTCGTCTAATCACTTATTACAAACGACAAGGTACAGTGCAAAAATCCTCGTCAGGCGTACTTGTAGCTGTCTCAGATTTCACCCATGGTCAAGTTATGCTGCTGTAGCAGCAGCAGTAACTCCTCCTCTTCTTTTACTATTATATCTGACAATAAAACTAACACTCATTTATCAAATTATCACAGTGGATCGTAAAGTCTACCGGTGCTCTCCTCCACATCATCATCCATGATGAATAGTTCTACCAATGACCCATCACAACAACAACAACATACACAGCATCATCGTCATAATCAGAATCACATTAGTAGTGATAACGAAGCAAATAATGGTAACAGCAATGGTAGTGGTAAACACTCACACTCGTCACGGCAGAGTAAGAACCACTCAAACGTGTCCTCTCGTGCAGAGGCGAGTTTGAGTTCATCCTGAATTTTGTAAGATGTGTGTTTATCTGGTCACCCATTGCACCACTATGAACGCTACCCTATTTTGTGTACCTGTGAGGTTTGCATTCGACCCATCACCGCTAGCGGGGTAGGCTGCCGTCGTTGTAACTTTGATTTATGTGCTAGTTGTTACTCGCTGTACATGAGCAATGCCATTGTACGTGATGTGCTTCGAGCCGCCCTTAATTCCAATAGTATTAGTAATAATAATAATAATAATAATAATAACTCTACACACCATTCGACCACCCATGAAAGTCATGATCATGTGTACGATGCATCAGCACACACTTCTAGAAACGATCACAAAAGTATACACAGTGCTACTTCGTTTAACTTTCGCAACTGCCTATACTTTGCAGGTGGTCGTTTCCATATTGGACCGATTAATCCAACTGGGTAAGGTGCTTCTATTGGTGGCCACAATAACAACAAAGAATTACACGTAATCGATAACAGTCTACGTGCCCACTTGTTTGCGAGTGTGGGTGATTTGTAGCGGTTTTTCCGTACCGGTACGACCTCCACCAAGGGCACCCAATATTCCCCAACCACCCTTTCCTCCTCTACACTCGCGCTATCGTCGTTATCTGCCTCGGCAAGTCATGCATCGGCTGCTGCGGCGGTGGTATTGACAAACTTACTACCACTAATCACACGTGTGAGATCGTTTCTAATGCGTTAGTCCGTCAAGCACGTATATCATTCTCTAATTTTAACTCTGCTCGATCACCCATAATAGCTTACACGGATTACGATAGAAATATTACGCTCTTTTACCGTCAAGTCACGTAATGAGGCTAGTCGCTCTATTGCCAGTGATTTGTAGAATAATTCTAATATTTACAACAACAGCAGCAGCAATAGTAATAGCATTAATACATCGTTGCTTGCAAGCCAACTAACAAGTTCACTTTTCAGCAAAGATGAACTGTACGTAGTTATTGAATTAATACAAACTGCGATGTAGGAGCGATATTCATTATACCGTCCAGGCGTTGGTCTCTGTGCACTTCAGTAAACTTTTTTAGGTTTACTCTATCGTCAAGCCTTTGCGTGTGGTAATATGTAAGTGTTGCTGCAACTTGAAAGTTGTTTGCTGCGGTGCGAAAACTCGTCACAGCCACTTACGCTCAGCAGCTATTATACGAATAATGTCAATGATTGTATAGAAAATGTAATGAATATGAGAAGATCGTAGCGTGACAGTAAATTACAATCATAGACTGTGGATAATACAAAAATAGCAAATGCGTGTAAAGATTCGCAAAAAGTAAACATAAGTAAAGTATATTGTTAGGAAAGGCAGCAACAATCATAAAGTCAGCAACACCAAAAATAAATGTCAGATTCAAAACAGTTAAACTCGACCTCAACACAAAGTCATAGGTATGATATGTGGTGTAATCGATCATGCAACTCTCTACAATAAAATAAAAATGCAATGTTGTGCAGCGCAAATATAAAATAACGTAGCAGTGTATCAGCAACAACAAAGATCAGTAACATTAACCATAGTAGTAGTGATAAAAGCAGCATACAAAGTTAAACCGGTGTGCAATAGTTTGCTGATAATTGTGTAAGTGCTGCACAGACATTTGTCTTTCATCATTTCGAACATGCCAGTGACTATGCAACGTGTGCCTGTAATAAGTTTCATCGTGACGGTTTTATTTCTGAGCACGACACAAATGTGAATCAAATCCATGATAGTAAAAATGTATTTGATAGTAAAAGTAAAGACAGAAGTAAAAAAAGAAAGCTGCAAATGACACTACCAGCACTTGCTCTTCGTGCAGATATGTTGCTGTTGATCGTCTTGTATCATTTATTTGCAACAAGGGAAAATATTTAAGATGCCAGTTGTATTGTTTATAACAGTGCGCAAGATTCGAAAAAAAGTAGTAGTGCAGTTAATGAAGGCCACGTGTCAGAAAATACGTGCGCGTCAGATTCTGTAGACATCGAGGATGTTGTAGATGCATCACTGTTTCTCAGTAATGCACTTACAATGACTATGGTCAAATCCTTTGAGGCGTCTGCGCTTCGTGTGAGCATGTTACCACCACAGTTTGCTCTACCCCGCTGGGTTAACTTTATCATTCACAACGCACGTTTTCTTATTCCATTCACGGTACGTGATAAGCTGGCGCGTTTTATCGCCTGTGACGCTCGACGGTGTTTCATTAAACACATGTATTTGTTTCGCTACTACCGACTTGACCGCTCCGTCAGTGTAATTCCAGGTGAGTGGGCTCGTCTGTCTAATCACAAGTATTCAGTTCATCGTGATAACTTATTACACGATGCTGGGTTAATGCTGCGCAAGAGTGCAGATACACGTTTGCCTCTTTCGATTGAGTTTTGTGGTGATGTGGGTGTGGGTCATGGCCCAACCGCACAATTCTTCACACTCCTCTCACGTGAGGTGAGTACGTGATCGTTGAATTTGTGACGGTCTACTACCAATGATTCTATGGATTTACCTCCTAGCATGTTACAGCAACAACAGCAACAATAATAATAATATTAAAAAAAGGTCATAGGTGCAAATAGTGTTCATGATAGTGTCTCATTAATCCATATTGCAGGCATGGCTGATATGACTAGTAATCAAAGAGCAAGAAGAGAAGTAGAAAAAAATAATAAAACAAATACAAAAGTAAATAGCTTTAGTGGTGCTGGTGTTATGCAGTAGCATTATTCGTTTACCTCTACATTACAAACATAAATAGACAATGCTGCAAAATAGCAGCGACAACAATAAAATTAGCAAAATCACAAAAAAGAAGATTAAGATGAAGTGAGAAGCACAAAACCTAAAATGACATTATTGCAAACGTCTACAGCTAACCCATCTTCTTCTTCTTCTTCTTCTTCTTCTTCTTCTTCTTCGTCATCGATAATGACCAATTCTGTTACTCGACCAGTAATTACCACCGTCACTAAGTCAAACATACAATCAAACACCAACACAACTCATAACAACAGTGTTACTAATAATCATAAGAATTACACTACGAATGACAAAAGCTCAACAACGCCAACAACGACCACGACTGTAGTAGCTGCACGCAAGATAAGTTCTAGCAATAAGCGAACCGTAAATATGTTTATTGCACCGAGCAATAAGAAGACAACTCAAGACAAAACACACATAAATTCTGTAAAACATAAAAACTAACATGACAGTAGCAGCATCAGCACCAGCAGAACTATTCTCCCGTTGATTGCACAAGCTAACAATAAAACTAATCAACTTCAAAGTAATAGAAGCAGCAACAGTTTACCCAGTGGTAGAAATAATAATGATGGTAAAAGTGAAGAGTGCATAACTGATAACACTAATACATTTACAATTTATATAGATCCTCAACGTGCATCTTCCTTTCACTTACCATTGATGCAGTTTCATAATAGTTTGTTTATGTCAATCCCACCATAAGGCTTTTACCCACGGCCCATGTACATGGCCAATAAACGTCAAGACAACATTTTATTATCACAGACATACTCATTTCACTCTTTACCCATTGATAACACGTGTTTGTGCAGTGATGGCCCAGTTAGCCAAAATAACGTTGTTTGTACTTTATCAAATAATACTAACAATAACATTAATACGAATCCATATCACGCACACTGCTCTCCGTTAACCAATGAATTAGAATGTAATGATAATGAAGGAAACAAAGCGGTTATGAATTGTGTTTGTTGTTCGAACAAGACACATGCAGGCACGTTTGCTGATCCGGCATTACTGCTGCATCACGAGAAAGCGTGTGGTGATAACAAAAATGTTAATAATATTGCTAGTGATAGTAGTAATATAGTGCACAACACATAAGCAAAGTATGATAACTGTCATAATCTATTGAATGAACAACAAAAGCAGGCGTGATATGTGATTGGGGCAGCACTCGGTCGAGCCTTTGCAGACCATTACCTCTTCCCACTCCCGCTCTCACCGGCGATCGGTTTATTTCTACGACACAGAATGGACCTGAATATCTTGCCATTCGCTCTTTCACATGACGCTAACACAAATAACAATGTCACTACCTACACAAATGAAATGTCAAAGAGATGTTATACGAATACTGGTAGTAGTTTTATGCATGAGTTGACCTTGTAACGTATTCGCCTAGTTGACCGTAGTATGTACCAAAATCTAAAGAAGCTCTCAACGTTAGACCCATCAATCTTGTAAAGTTTGTAAATACCGTTTACCTTACCTGGTTGTGATGATGTAGAATTAATCACCAACGGCTCCACGACGTTGGTTAATGCGCATAACCTGTCATGGTATCAGTTACGTGTGGCGCAGGTGTTGCTCTACGAATCGATTGCTTTACCCATTCATTTCATGAGAATGGGTTGCAACGATGTCGTGCCGAATGAGGCGTTACAGTTGTACGAGAATGAATAACTCATTAGTTGCATGTGTGGAGAAGGACCGTGTAACGACAATGAGACACCACTGTGAACCCGCGATGAGATTCGCTCCGTGCTAACTGGTGATCATGGTTACCAGAATGACTCACCTCAGCTATAAATGCTTGCCAGTGTTCTCGCAAACCGATTCACACCAC
Organism: Blastocrithidia nonstop; assembly: GCA_028554745.1. NCBI lineage: Eukaryota > Euglenozoa > Kinetoplastea > Trypanosomatida > Trypanosomatidae > Blastocrithidia > Blastocrithidia nonstop. Next base: position 288,953 of record JAQOTN010000008.1, read on the forward strand.
ATGAACAGCGGCAGTTCTTGCAATTTTGCACCGGCTGTCCACGTCTACCACTTGGTGGGATTTGTGCGTTGGGGGCGATTACCGTGGTACGTCGATCGGACGCCTTTGCGAGTATTCCACATGATGATACACATTTTCCTATTACTACTACAACTACTAATACTATTAATGATGACAATAATGAAGGTAATAGCCCCACCTTAATGAAAAATGATAATAGCAGTAGTAGTAATATAAGTCGTATTAGTAGTAGTAATAATAATAATGCCTCACATACACATTAAGATGCTGCAGATGCGGATGATGTAAGTACAAATGAAGATGAAGATGAATAAATCTACCACCACCAGTAACATCAGCAGCAGCAGCAGGTTATCCATACTACCAATAATAACATTATTAAAAATGACAGAAACCACATCACACTTGAATTGAACGATTTAGACAGCAATTGTAAATTATCTTGCGATGACAATATCATTCACATTAATGGAAATAAGAAAAACACGAGCCACGGTGCAAACCAAGTACGTCAGAATAATAATAATAGTACTTCTATTAATTCATCATCATCATTACCATCATCATCATCGTTATCTAGGCACCTATAGTGCTCCTCCATGTCGTCGTAGTTCACTCCATTAACACACAAAAACATACATAATATTAACACCAGTAGCATATAACCAGACTCATCCATGTAACGAATAAACACCACCACAACTACCTAATTAGCAACAACCACGAGCGAAGATGATGCCTGTCCGCTTCACCTTGGTGTTGAATGATCTAACGCAGGTGCAACAAAATTTAACAGCACGACTATCAAAGAAGTAGATAGTGCAAAGGTAAATGTGTGTAATACGAAGCAAAATAGTATAAATTGTGATACTTCGAAAGGTGGTAATACTACATATAATAATAATATTTTTGAATTTGATGAAAGTGATAGAGATAAAAGTCAATTGCAAACGCCTCAAGACATTATTGTTGCAGATCTTGTATGCGGTAAAGAAGTGCATCGTGGTCAGTCAAAAATGCCGCGAAAAGAGACTATTGATGTGAATGATAGTTTTTACCCTGACGCATGCGCTAATCAATGAGCATTACCGTCGGTCAATACCTGTTTCAGATACCTCAAACTACCTCCGTACTCAAGTGAAGATCTCATGTATTCAAAACTGCTAACTAGCATCACCCAATGTGGTGAAGCATTTGAGCTATCATAAACGAGTACAAATTGTAGGTTTAAAAATATCACAAAATTTATTTCTTTTTATTGTACATTTATTTATTAATTTATTTTCTGTACATACCTTTCTATGTTTTGCAAACTCAATGTCAACAATAGCATCAGTGTTATTGTTATTTTCATTTTATATTTACTAACAATTTATTACTTAGTGATTTGCTCTACAAAAAAAATAATTAATAATTTAATGACTTTATTTTTATCATTAATGATCAGTTATCAATCGTACTTCGTTGTCCCTCAAATAAAAGTTAGGGATTTATTTACTATACACATTTTATGCTATTACATTTATTTGCTGATTTCAAATAGGACTGTATTACTTTTTAATAACTTGTTCTATTTTAGTGGTGTTTTTCCTGTCATTTAAAAATTGTAGAAAAAATTATTGTATGTATAACAATATAAAATTAACAAAGTATACAGACATTGTCTAAACTATTTCAATTATCAAAGAAAGTGTTACACTTATCAAAGCTGTTATACCGAATAGTTGACCACTATTTTTCGACAACATTGCTGTATATATTTATATTATTTTCAATTATCTTTTTAGCTACATACACTCATTCTCCCATATACATTCTCGTACACACATTCTCCCATCTATATTCTCTCACATACATTATCTTTAATGCTTATTTTATTATACAAATTTGTATTTACAGTATGTGATAGTTTCATTTATATAACAAAAATAATTTATCTATGACATTTAAAAAAAAAAAGAAAATAAATTAATTTTTCTATCAAAGTGATTTTGCATGAATACTATTTTATGTCTGAATATTATTTTATAACTTTGTCATTTATCTTTTTTTTTTCTATTCCGTCTTCAGCCCCTCAAACTTTGCGCAACTTTTCTTTCTGAATATTGCAGTTATTATGAACTAACTGTCTTTATTCTGTAAATATCACAACAACTATTTTACGAACAGAAAAATAATAATTTTTGATTCACCAGTTTTCTTGTATTTGTACAAACTCTTATATACTTTGTCGTTCTGCCACATCATATTCATTTAGGTTATATATTTTTTGCAATATTCTTGTATGTTTTAGTGTACATGAAACTATTGAGCAGATGTGGTAGATTGTTATATTAAGAGAACCAGAGTAAATGCAATTTTTGTTATGTAAATGTTTCATATACTTGTTTTTTTAGATTTTTTGAACATTCACCTTGATTTCTTTTTGTTTTTAATGGTTCTTTTTTAGGAAAAAATATATAAATTTGTACTATTTGTGTTTGTTTGTTTGTGTGTGTGCAAAAACGATGGCGGAAAGTAGCAGTAAAGACAACGATTGGCAATCGTTGTTGCCACAATTAGGACGCAACAAGAAATACTAGTAGAAGAAAAAATCACTTGCGCGACTAAAGTCGAAAGTGTAAGCTCGTTAATTGTCACGAAAGATGAAGAGTAAAAAATAGACGACTACAAAAACCAAGAGTCTTGTCAATGGCAAGAAGAATATCAAACGAACACCAAAGACTGTCATTAATAACATGAAGACTGGTAAGTAAACGTTGCGGAAGGCAAAGGCGCGTTAACTGGTCAAAGAACGCAAAGACGCATAACGGGAAGTGAAAAATGCATAACGTAAACTACGTAATGTAAAACAAGGAGTCCAACGCTAAAATAAAAAAAATGTTGACAGTGCACACCATATAAAATTATAGCAGAAGAGCTCTATTAGTAGTTAGTAATAACTGTTGCCATTGCCGACAGGGTAAGCACTGAGATAGTAAAACAAAAATCGGAGTGATGTACGTCAACACGATAGCTTAAATAATCGCACCACTTTGCATGAGACGCACATTACAAACAACACCAATATATGCAAAAATGATAGTTGTCCATATTACAGCAGTAAAACTAAAAAAGTTAATAGTGACGACATGGCCAATAGAACAATCTTGTAGCGAGCATTAATTGACCGTGTCATTCGAGGCGAAAGTAACATTAATTAGAGCAACAACAGGAAGTATGGTGTACGTGGAAACCAAAGCGACAGCGCCACTACGTCGTTGTTATAAAATGATAACATTGCGCACTCTCACTTGCCCTTTCTCAACGATTACGCGGCAAAGAAAAATGCATAAATTGTTTCCCAAGATGAGTTGCTGCATAGTGCGCATGTCTATTTTAGTGAATTGTCTCAACAATAACAAACTCTACACAAAGTAGCAGCGCAACGACTAAAATAGCTGAAGCGGATTAATCGACAAGGAGGCGACAAAGATGGATTTCGTTATGTGGTGCCGCGTAACGTGAAGGAGATGACAAAGCAACTACTAGCCACGCGAAACAATCAACTGAACACACCACGCCAATTACAAGGAATAAGAAATACAAAGGATCGTTTCACTAATGATAGTGGTGAAACTAGTCATCATACGAGTTTTACGTAGAATGAGTAGGCCTTGATTAACGGAGATGAACTTGCCTCGTCATTTCGTGGGGATGACTTGTCATATGGTGAGCCACACGTTTCCTCACGACACCGAAAGCGTCGCCGACAAAACACGTTTTCTGATTTTTATCAGTTTCAGGTTAGTCGTCAGTGAACCAAAAATGCTGAGAATTTTCTAAAGAAAGGTAGAGCTAGTAAGTCATTGTTCGAATCGAGAAAGCAGCATCGATCAATACGTAAATTGTAACCGATAATTTACATCAAACAAAGTAATATTGTAATCAGAATAAGCATAAGTTTTTATTTTTTTTATCCCTGATAGCTTTAAATCACAACAAAATAATATTATTATACAAATAATTCTACTTGAGTGTTGTTTTTTTAAATAATTATTTTATTTTTACCTAATAATTAATAATACAAATGATTTATCGCACAAATAAACAGTTAATATTTATTCGTGCAACAAGTAACACTAAATATAAGTTGTTGGTTACATACCCACATTATAAAATAATAATAATAATGATAATGAAGTAAGCAGCAGCGATGATTGTAACTTTGTTTTGCAGTGTGATGCCCACTGATGCACGACAGTAAAAATAAAAACATCAATAAATCTGTATACGCTTTTTCAAAAATTGATTTCATTTCCTTACTTTTCTATTCCAAAAAAAAAATCACCTGTTATTGTTCGGAAATATAGGTTTGTATATATTTTAAAATTGGTTTGTTTATTTTAGTTAACAGTAGTGATATACATCTGTTCAAAGTGTGAAAAATAAGTTGACGCACGCACACACACATATATACACAAACTTAAAATGCCAAAGAAACGTGATTTGTGAACACAGGATAGCGGCATAAAAGCGTTAGACCGGCCTCAACGCGTATACCCAACGAAGGGCTGAGATGTGGCACCGTAGCTACTGCCCATCAACTCACAAACCCCACGTCGTCGCAAGTATGCACCTATTCGTCCTAACGCACGTGATGCGGTGAGTATACCATTACCCGGTCAAAGCTATAACCCACGTGATGAGGATCACCAAGTTGCACTGGCAAGGGCGGTGAAGACATTAGAGAAAAAGAAGCGCAAAGATGCCCAGTTTGTTAAAGCCTTCACGATGGGTCGTGATTGGCAAATTAACAGTAACCTCACCACCGATAAAAATTGATAATAGCAAAATGATGTGTAAAATTTGTCAGATGCACCACGTGTGAAGGCAGTTACACACAACGAGAGCAATGTCAAAAATAACACGGTAGCAGCAGCAGCAACAGTATAAGCTAAAAATAACAAAGATATGAACTCAGAAACAAATGCTAATATTGATGATACAAAGAACAAAAAGTATTAGTAGTAGAAAAGCACGACGAAGAAGAAGGACGATGAGAGGAAGGATAAGAACAATGACAAAAAAACGAAAAAAAAGAAGAAGAAGAAGATTAACAAGCTTGATGCTCAACGTTAGACACGACGTTCACTAACACATCGTCGTCACCCCAAACGCGATCTTGTTATGTAGTAGGTCGAATAACTTGATTAGCTCGTAGCATTGCAGCAGACGCGAGAGCGCAAGCAGGCTAAATTACGGCAACAGCGCCGTGCTGCCAAAAAGGCTAACCTTAGTATAAAACATTACGGTCGTCACTACTTCACCTCACCTGTGGTGGATGTAGCACCTAGCTAGAAACTAGTTGGCTCTCTGCGTCACCTATCCGGTAGCTACCTTCACCCAGCGATGGAGCGAATGAAGTCGCTTGAGGAGCGTAATTTAGTACCTGCACGAATGCGACACACATATAACAAGCGTAAAATTTTGAAACCAAAATCAACGGTGCGTGTTAAACGTGAATCTGTAGGTGTATTGCCTACCAGTGATTTTTAAAAGAATTTAATATTGTCATATTGTCTAACACTTATTTTTTTTTTTTTTTTTTTGGTGTCAATTACTTATTTGTATAAACACCTCAACCCTCTAATTACAATAATAATATTTACATATATATGTTTTTTTTAATAATGTCTCACGTATAGGAAAATAATTTACTGAAAGAGTAATAATTGATAATTGAGATTTATGTTTTCTTCTTTGTTAATATAAATATAATGTTAAATACGTTAAAGTCTTCGCCTTGTGTGTGTATACATAAGTTTACGTAAAAACACATAATAATAATAACAAAAAACCGTAAAGCATAAACCTGCTCTCTTGTGCTGTAACTTTGCCACACGCACTGCTATGTATGTGTGTGTTTTGTGTTCATGCATATGAACACAGCAAACATATTTATGCAAATATCAAATTGCAAAAATAATATTGCAAAATTAATACTCCTTGCTTATATAAATATATGTACTTTATATATTTACATACTCATGTTTTACATGAAGATTAGAGCACAGTTAATATACACCTATTTTTTTCTGACTTTAATACATCAACACATATAAACATTCGGTGAAGATTAACACCAAAATATAGTTTGTTTTTACAACAAGGTTGTTTTTTTTTGCATTCACTTGCAGTAATGAGCTTTTTGATTCGCAAAGTGCTCGGGCAAAACGTCGTCCATCCACCACCATCAAAGCCGTCTACCTCACGTAATGCACCGCATGAACAAGATTCTACCTCTAACTTACAAACAAAGTAACATACTTTCGACAAGATACACAGTTTTCATCATGAAAATGGTGTAAACGAAGTAGAACAAGTACACACGAAATACAGTAATAAAAACAGCAGTTATACAAGTAATTCTAACAAAAACAACTATAAAAACAGTAATGAAGCAGCAACAGCAATAGCAACAGTATCTTTGCCTGTTACTTCTTCTCTCAATATGCAAAGTGCATAAGAAAGTGTCGCGACAGCCACACGCACCCCTCCTGCCCCACGTAAAACTAACACAAACACATCTACTCCAGCTACCACACTGCTACTGCGATTGCAGACATGCACCATCCTACAAGATCTTCGTGATACCTTGCAATAATTACTAAATTGTATAGACTTGCCATTGATTATTGGACCGTCGTAGTTTGCGTCATTGGTGTAATTTCTACGAGCATACGCGCAAGATGACATGCTGATTGTCTAAACCACACTTCACATTTTGGTTAACCTCACTGACATTTCAAATTACCCTGGGTCAGAGCAAGCACACAAGACATAAAATAGTACACCAAAATATCACAATAATGAGCAAAATGGACATAATAGTCGAGATGATGCAAGGCGAAATAGTGCAGACTACTCCGCATTGACAGTAAATGAAAAGCGTCGTATTTGTGATTCATTCACGCGTGTTCTTGTCAAGCACGCCACACTATTACTGAACTTCGTCAAACGAGGACAACACACTACTCAATCTCGCCTTTACGCAATTCAGCTACTAACGCGATTGGAAGAGTTTGATGCGGCGCAGATGCACAAGGTATTACTCGCATCACATGGAGCGAGTGTCTTGGTTGACGTGCTTGTGGAGGAGAGCAATGATGTCTTCTTGCTGCAACGGAGTGTTTTGTTTCTCTTACGCTCCATGACGATGATTGATACCGAGTTGCAAACACTATTGGCCTTTGACAACGCCTTTGAGGCTCTTGCGCAGTTCATTGATGTTGTTGGTGGTGTTAACGGAGGGGAAGTGGCGGTTGAGTGTCTTGGTATTATGCACAACATGCTACGTAGTAACAAGGCCACACAGAAATATTTTAGAGAAATGTAATATGCGCGTCTACTTACCCCGCTGTTCATCAGTGTACACGAGTAGCTAATGTCAAAAATCAAATCTGCTACAATCACTACTTCTACGATTAATTCATCTCCATCATCATCATCACAACAACAACAACAATCTTTGTCTTTAGTAAATGCCGACTTCTCTGGGAAATTACCTCTGCATTAGTCAATGAACTTAATACAATATGGCAAATAAACAAGTACAGTACTGTTGCTGGCTATGGCTATATTCAGTTGCCTGCTACGATAAAGTGAAGCAAATCAAGATGAGTACATGCTAACTCAATCAAATCTACTAGAGTGTGAGGTGCTTTAGCAATTGGTGTACTTGGCGCTTTGCGGCGTGGTCGCCGATGATGCCACACGTATTGAGGCACTACGTACCATTACACTTCTCATCAAAGGTCACAAATCAGCTATTACCTCATTTGTGTAAATGGAAAACGTAATCACCATGGCACGATCAACTGCACCGAATATTGTCATGCAATGAACTTCGTTAAGAGCACTAATGCATTACCTATTTACGAGTTACGATATCATTTTACTTACAACGACTGCGCAGCTCATGGAGGCGGTCTGCACCCGACACGAGTGTCAGCCGAGGGTGGTGGATGTTTTACTGAATGGGTTTAGTCCTGATGCAGGAACTATGCTATGCAACACATTGGATGTTGCTGCAAGTGAAATACCTAGTGCGATAACACACATGCGATCGCAATATATGAACGATTACGGTAAATGACTGGCAAACACACAACTGGCACGGTGTGGTGAAGTATTTGCGTGAACTTTATTTAATCGCATGCCATCAAGCTAGTTGTTAAACAGTTTACAAAATAACTCATCTTCGTTAGTGACACATGGCAAGTACTTTGCGGTGCAACTACTGCGTTAACTACTGCGTATGCCATTTATGGCATCATCACTAACGTTGCTACCCTGATAAAATTTAGAATCAAGCAGAACTAGTAAAAACACATTTAGTGTTGAGAACACTATTACTGCGCAGCCAGCTTAGCAGTCTAATTTTAATACTAAGCAAGAATCAAAAAATAATAGTTGTAGCACTACTACTAATACTACGAATATTACAGTTAATACAAATGGTAATAACAGTGGCTCATTTGGCTAAGAAGGCACCTTTTTTCATGCGTTTGCGTCATACGTTGTACAATGTCTACGAGGCTAACATGTTCAGCAAGGCATGGATGGTGCCACACTTGGCGCGTATGTGTAGACGTTATTGATTTGATTGAAGTAAAGCGATAAAGCGGTTAACATTTTAGTACATTCACGTGATGGGTTGTATACAAAACTGTTATAGTGTGCTCGTGAAAGTAACGCGGCACAGTTGCGTTTATACTGTGCTGTAATAGCAGCCGTCGTCTGTGTACAATTTACTCAAATAACGAAAAAGTCAAGTCATAAAGAAGATAATATTTAATTAGAGTACGTAGTGAATAATGTTAAATAGGGTGTAAATAATGAAAATGTTAGTAATGTAATGTTAACAACTAATGTAATGAAGTTAATGTAAGATAAATCTGTTTTGCACAATGACAACAAAAGTGTAGTAAAGCAACCATAGATACAACATTTGAAATAGTAGAAAAGTGTTTATTCGGATTTATATCATCAATTTATATCGTATTTAGGTGGACCGGCCTTCTTTGACAGCGTTTTATTTGACATCAATGCGAGCAATTCACAGTGAGCACACCCAGCACCAAGTGCCTTTTTGATTGTTGCTCATGTCACATATAACGTGTAATTTGTGTAACTGATCAATCAAGTAATTGAAGATTTTAGGGCTCTGCATCAATAACTGCTGCAAATGAGATAAACCACTACCACACGTAGAAATAGTGGTGACTAGTAGCACAATACAAATACACAGCAATAAAACACACGTGTTTCAAATCAGTTTATTGAAAATGTATAAACAGGTGAGCAATCAATAATGTCAAGACAAAATTATAATGCATTACAATAAGGTCAAAAACATGGAAAGGAGAAAGAATAAGTGTAAGTTTCAAGATAAACGCGTTTGCAACAAGCATAACAATTTGTAGATAGAGATGCGAATTGAAAAAGCGCCAGTTCAAAAGATGATGTATAATAACTGCAATAACAAATTATTAAACTGCAACAAAAAATTTACAGTCAAGCGTCGTAATTAAAGTTGCTACATGATGAGAATGAACGTCTGCAATCGTAACTTGCCTAAATGCACATGCGCTACACATAACTAGTACGTTAGTTATAGACTGAACGCACAAATTACAAAGTGACATAAACAGAGAAGTAGCAACATTAGTCAGCGTCACCTTAAGCAACAATAACCACATCAGCATAAAATAATAACACGAAGTGTACGTTATCATAGTAAACATCTACATAAATGCTTATCAAATAAGTAGAGACATTACGTGAAAGTGTGCATTTGCTATAATAGACAGTCAATAGCAACGAAGATGAACGTCAGCATTTGTTGCGTACGATTGAGATGATGGAGGAGCAGTTACGAAGTAAGCCAGAGTAAGTTGCTGCAGCTGTTAATAAGAACTAAATTATAGCACCATAGGTATTGTACAAGACACCATTATAAACAAACACATTATCTGTGCAAACTTAAATGTAAAGTAAAGATAGGGAAGTAAATTGCATTAATTCAAACTAAATTGCACTATGCTAACGTATAAATGAAATGCAAGTTATCATACATGCACTGTAGACAGAACGAGATGAGTTGTTATGCGTGCTGGGTTAGATTTGTGAGGTTCGTCCTGTAGCACCGGCAACATAATGCAGCAAATTACAAACGTTGACTAGTATTATTAGTAATAACAACAATAATAACAATAATAACGATAATAACAGTGATAACATCATAAGTAAGGAGTAGCACTAACAAGGCAACGATAACATGTAAGCAAACCAGAATTTACCACAGCAGGCGCATAACAACAATGATAAAAACATTGCAGATGTAAACTATAATAAACTTATGCCTGAAGTTGATAATGATGATAGCAGTTATAATGGTAGCAGTAGCAATAAATAACGTTTACATTAATAGCATCCTGTAGACGATACAGTTTTGTAGAACAAAGAGGTAAAATTGATAGAGGAAACAGGCAATGCACTTTACTTTAAGTAGCATCAAATACCTGTGCAGAGTGCCAAACTATCAGCATAAGCACTTTAACATTATACAGTTTACAATAGTGGTGAATGCAATTTACAAAATGATAACCAACAAAATAATTTGAATAGTAATACTAACTATGTTGGTATGAATGTCGACGAAGATGTAGAAAATGTATTTGATGATCACACATTGCAGACGGACGAAAATCCATTTGCGGATGAGGATGATGGTTTTGGTGGCAATATCGCGAGTATTGATGATACTGATTTTATGTCACAATTACACGAAAAGATTGACGAAAACGATTTACGTTAACGTAAACTTTAATGTAATCTTTGCATAATAAAATATTATTTCTGAAGTAAGATATATTTGTTTATGTAATTTTATCATTGTAACATATATTTATATACATCTATTTTTTTTTTATTTTTTTTTTTTTGTGAGTTAGTGTGTGGTTTGTTAAGCATTTTGTACAGTTTTTTTTTTGAATTACATATCATCACACATGATGTCCATTTTATCTATATTCAATTAATACCTTGTTAACAAAAATATACATGTATTGCAGTTTATTTTGTGTGCTTTGTAAATGGTTAAATTATTTGAAAACTTTCTGTAAAGCGTCTATATATACATATATACATATATACATATATACATAATTTTCGTAATAGAAATAAATAAATTTTGTTATAGACATTGCAACACTATTGATTATCTATAAATTTTTTAGACACACAATAGCAAATGTCAGCAAGTGCGGCTAACAAAGTTTGTAGTAAAACGGAGAAGTGCCAAGATATTAATACAGTTGCTATCAACGCAAATTGGCAGAACAATGTAAACAGCCACAATAGCAATGGTTGTAATAATAGTGATGAAGCTAGTAAAACATACTAAAATAGAAACAATACAATGCACGATAATGGCAAATTACCTTCGTTGATAGGTGATTGTGTGATTCGTCTAACTCATCCTACCTGTTACTAACCACCACTCTATTTATTTCCATAGTTGCTTCCGCCTGTGCCAGAAAACACTGCTCCAGCAATGGCGTGGGACGGTGTGGCTGATGCTATTGATGTGACAAAGTCACATTGGCATTTGGCAAACGTAGCAGAGTTAGACACAAATATGTTTGACGGCAAAGGCGACGAAAAGATAACAAGAAGCAACGGCAAGTGCACATCATAAGTATCTTCGACACGTACGTTGTAAGAGTAGACACCAGTGGCGCCTTCCCATAAGCGGCCTCGAGCCATTGAGTCGCTTGCATCACTGGTTGCCTCAAACAAATTACTGTAGGCTGGTATTCATGCCAGTGTGTTGCATAAAGGTAACTTTTCTGCATCGTCAATGATAGAGTAAATTATGAATGTGAAGAAGCGGGCAAAGCTGGATGATGACGAAGGTGCGGTGCTCATGACCAATCACTTTATCAATTTGCTAGCGTGGTGTAAGTTGCGTGAAGCGAATCATTCACATCACTCTACTGAGCAAGAGCACGTTGATGCTGGCGATAGTCAAGTTTATTCTGCAAACTAATTAGTGAATAAGACTTATTTGCATGTAAAGTCAAATAACTGTCAGCAAGATGCACTGGTAGACGTAAATGGCAGTGACAGTACACATAATTTTTTATTACCCTCACCTACTCCGTGATCAGACAAACTACTCAATGACTCTCGTGTTGCTGGACAGTTTATTAGTGGGTGTTAGCACAATGTAGAGTAACGTGTATAATCATTACATTTAGTTGCCCGACTGTTTAGACGTCCACTGAAATCGTTAATTTCACGAGGTTTGCAGACAGGCTATGTTGTACCTCCCGGTACGATAAACATTACTAGCCCGTACATAGCACGAACTCATGCAGGTACAAATATGCTGGACCAATACAATTAGCAGGAGATTGATGACAACAAAGGGGCCAGGCAACGCATTAACGTTGTTGCTGTTGATAGTAAGATGTCTACAATGTATGTACGTAGCATTTAGTAAGGCACACAGCTACCATTTGTTGTCATTATTTCATCTATTAGTAATAGATGCAACAAGTTGTCATCGCAAACGACAAGCACTGGTAACGATAACATTAATTTCAATTATGATAGTGCTAATAGCGAAAATACAAGTGGACTTGACAATAAGGAACATGTTTACGGTAAAACTACATTGTATGAGCGACAAACACGTGTTGTCAAAATTACTTAACACACAACTAACTTTGGTCGTAAATAAGGAGTGCAATTCGGTGTGCATACCCATGGTGGGCCAATTGTTATTCACGTCGGAATCGAATAGTAAGGTAAGTATGCCATGCAAATAGCCCCACATCATTTTAGTTTATTGGTACGACCTAAAAATACAGTGAAACGCTAACTTTTGTAGTAAAACTAGTCATGATAAACATTAAAGCCAATTGCCGTCAAATCGGAAAAGTAAATTGATGATAATGATACTGGAGAAAATCAACATGAATTACTTGGTAGTGAATTGACATTGCATAATAGATCAACATAATCGCTTTTACATGAAAGAGATAACGAAAAGTAGACACTTAAAATGACAACAACAAACTCAAACGGTAATGAACTAAATTTGCACTAACATAGTCTAAATAGCTAAAAAGGCATTGCTGCTTCAGCTGATAACGCAAATGCTGGAAAGTTTGACACTAAAACAGTAATTAAACGAGAAGAAGAATTATACAACACTTCGTAATAGACGTTAAACACGTAATCGTTGCGCCAAACATAAACGATAAACACCTCACACCGACAACAATAACAACAATTACAATAACATTATAACAGCAGTCATAATGATGCAAATGCATCAAGAAATCAACTTAACATGGGTGTTGACAGCAGTGCTACTAACGATACTAAGTGTGATGGTAATAACAATAACAAAAATGAAAAATCATTTTATTAAAATAAATTTGACCTATGACTTGTCAATTACGCTCGAAACGGAGTCTATGTAAACAAACATGAGTGGGTTTTAGCAAATTGTAAACAACTAGAACGTGGTGATGACTTATACATTGGTAGTAGTAACAATGAAAAGAATTAACAGGGCAATAATGTGCATGTTCATATAGCTACGGAAGAATAAACTTATAACATTCTTAATATATAAAAGAGGGCACATGAGTAGTTTAATCAACGCAAAAATGTATTTGACGCAAAGTCAACACCATCAGCAGCAGCGGAGGTGAGTACAATAAAGCAAGAGAAGTATAGTGATGATGATAGTAATGATAATGATTGCAGCTCGTATGTAGCAGGAATAAAGTAACATTACAGTATAAAGCGACACGTAATCTAACTTGTCAACATAAAATATCTATTAACTATATAACGTAAGTAATACTAAATAATTTCTAAATTTTTGTTTTCAATGTAAAAATACAAGTAGAAACATTTTTAACCTTATATTTTTAATAAAATAGTCTAAAAGTAAAATTTTCTTTTGAGAAATGATAGATAGACAATTATAAATATGTTGTCTTTTTTTTAGCATGTAATTTTTAGTAATTTGTCTTTTCTGAAACAAACTAAAGGGTATAAAAAATATATTTGTAAAGTTTAAAAAAACTTTAAAGTATAAATTAAAAAAACCCAATAACTTAATATGTTGAACTAGTTTTGTGAGTGTTGTCATTCTAGTTAGTCTTTAACTTTTTGTTGCAATTATTAGCACAATTAAAATTTGTATTCACATTGTCGTTGATGCATAAGTTAATGCATTTGTCGTGATAAACACTTGTATAGTGTTTAGCATTCAAATAACAACGTTATAAGTATTTGATTAAATTAAATTGCGTGTACTAACTATGAAAGAATACAACCTAAGTTTTTTATTTTACATAAATAACAGTGATTTGTTGATATACAAACCATCACATGTGTGTTGTTTTTCCGTTATGATCAACCAATCTATGTTATTTACATATTTTTAAGATACTTTTGTACCACATTCTTTTTTTGTTTTGCCAACTTTTTTGTAATAATTTTGTTGAATAAACGTTCTGAAAAATAAAAAAAGTAATTTTAAACACCTTGATCGCTTGATTATATTGTTTTATAGCTTTGTGAAAAGGTTTAATTAATTATTATAGTTTGTGTACTGGGACTTGCAATTTAATCGCCTACTGCATTTTTACTAGAAATGGTTTTGTCTATTTATGCAATTTTCACATCATCGGTGCTCTGTGCGAATGCACTGGCTATTTTGTCATAGACACGTTTATTAACAAAACTTGGTTTAGCTACAAGTCATGTACAGGCAAGTTTAGTGTAACCACAAGACAGTCCACGAAGCGGTGGTATTCTTGGTTCTGGTGGTGTGTTTGTACCACCGCCATTTGACAACGAAGGCGGTACGCAGAGTTCATTGTTTGCGAGTTCATCATCAGCATTTACCTCAACAGGAGCCGCATTATCCTCACCACCTCGAAGTAATGTTCTCAACTATCAAGGCTCATCTCACACCTCACGAACTAAAGAGCAGATCGCGACATTACTAAGTTCAGTGCGCACATTGTTACGCTGACCGTTAATTTTAATCAATATTGTGCTTATACTGCTTGCTATCATATTGAATTAAAGGTAAACGCCTTTAATAAGAACAATTTATATGTATTTTATTTACAAAAGAATAAAAGCTATTCGATGACGCCTATAGCATTCTGTAACATTCATAACGTTATAAAAGTTATTGATTTTTTTTTTGTTCTTTAACTTATAGGTTTTACAAGTTGCAATCGACACTACTGCACTAAACAATTACAAATGATCTATCTGTATATTTTACTAAAAATTTATTCTGTATATTATCTTTACATTACATATCTGTTAAGATTAGGACAATTGATCAATGCATTATTATGTTAATTATTGTTTGTTGTAAGACTATAAAAATTATAACGTTTATTGAAAATAAAAAATCCCTACTATTATTTTCGCTTTCAATACAAAATTTATAGGCAGAAAGTCAAGTTGTAAGTACAAATAACTTATAGCAAAATATAATAATATCTATTTACACACTCCAGCTCATTTGTTTGTTTGTTTGTAAAAAAATCAAAACTAGCTCTTGACGTACTATGAACACAAATATTGATCACATTCCATCGTTGAAGTAAATGCTAACGCATCAATCGACCCATGCGCATAAACATATAAAAAATGATGCAAAGCTGTTTAATTCCACACATCTTACTCCACCACTATTGACAAAGAGCGTACACAATAAAAAGACAACGGCACCGAATTTGCACTTGTGACGTGCTGTGGCACTACAGCAACATGCTATTGCTAGTGGTACACTAAACATAAATGCACGTAATAACAACAACTTGAACATTAATGATTGTAGTAATAAATTAACGTTAGCGCAGAAATTAGGTCTCGTATCACGTCCACCTTCTCCGCCTACCGACAATGAATGAAGATAAACATAATAAGTGGCATTGAGGCGGACCGATAACTAGTTGTCCTCTCGATGTAGTATTTGCTGTCAACCGTTTTATGCAACGTGTAACCAAGGACAGGTGCTTTTGAGTTGCAGTCATGTTTTTCACGAGAGGTGTTTCACCCAGTTTGAAAAATTTGTACAGCGTCAACGACGTAATGACGCCAATTTGTTTATTTTTGCCTCAAGAAACAACAACAACAACAACAACAACAGTACTATTAGTTCTAATAATAATATCATTATTAATAACAGAAATTATGTTAGCACTACTCATAATGTTGGTGAAGTATATAACAATGTGACAGACATGGAGCTGCCGATTCGAGTTCGTCTCGCATGTCCGGTATGCCGCTCCGTGCATTATCACAAACGTATCTTCTATGCTGGTAAAGTAGCTGCACAGCGTGCGGCTATTGTGCGTATTCAGGCATTTGTACGTGGCTTTTGTGCACGCCGCCGTTATCTACGATGTAGACTACAGCACTCCTCTAATTTCAGACAACAATATGTGCAATCTCACCTTGCTCGTTTATCGTAGGCATGAGATAACTTTCTGAGTCGTCGTGAAACTCAGCGAGATGCGGAGTTGGCACAGCTAGACGCACGTCGTGATGTGGCATTAGGTGTGTACTTACTTTAAGAGGACTGACAGCGTTTGATTGCATAATCTTTATTTTTAAAAACTAAGGGCGATGCTATGACAATACACGATAGTCGTGTGGACGTAGCAGATGTAAAGGACTTTAGTAGTAGTGAATGTTGCATCAATGATGAAGCGAGTAGTTGCGTGAAAGGGTAGAATGAACACGCGTGCAAGGTAGAATGTGTCATTTGTCTCTAAGTTATTGAGTGCAAAGTACATTTACTAAAATTGCAAAAGTAGTGTTTATCGGACAATGTTAATCCATAATAACAGCCATCCGCACAAGATGGCAACACTACGAAAAAAATATAGTTGGCAAGAGATAGCCACTTGATTGCAAAAGGCAGAACAAAACAGGCAAGTTTAACTTTGCCTGTAAAACAAAAATAAGATAGTCGATCAAATGTACATAACTAGCAAAACACGTTACGAAAACCCGATGATAGACAAACAGGTAAAGAATAACGACAAGTCTACAAGCGAAAACAGAACTAACTCCATCATACTGATCATGACAATGCATTTTGTAATGATACCCATGCGGGTGTCATTTTGAGTTGCGGGCACTGCTTTCATGTTGCCTGTTTGAATACATTTTAGCTATACATGACAGGTGATATTGTTCCAGATAATATTGCCAATATTGACGTGTTAACTTCTGAAGAAAACAACAGTAACAGTAGAAAACCCATTCCCCGCTGCCCGTTATGCCGACGCGGTTATGTCAAACATCCGTTATAAGAACAGACAAACTCCACACAAAAAAAAAGTTAATAAGTTACAAAAATAAATAAATTAAACTATTTTTGAAGTTATAATTTTTACTTGATGTAAACAGATTTTATTTTTTTCATTTATGTTGCAACATATTGTAATCTAGTTAATTTATGATGTGATCCTTCTAATATATATATTTTTGTTTGTGTTAATGTATAGTAATTATGTATTTCTTATTATGTTGTTGTTATGATAGTAGTGGTAGCAGTTGCTGTTGTTAAACGTCAACGATAGATTTTACCTTTATGTATAACTGTTTATGATTTTGTTAACATCTTTTTTTTTATATATTAAAATCTAATTTTTATTTTTTTTCTTGTTTTTACTGCCCTTTTTTTTTATGCATGTGTTACAATTAAGTTAATAAGCTGTAATTTGAGAGTTGCATTACACGAAACTAGGTAAATTAGTCTCAGATTACGTTCGGTCGATATGCAACCTATAGATTATTCGAAGTGAGATCAAATCGATTGCAGCAGTGACGAAAGCGTTGATTAAAATGATGATGATAAAGATCATTATCTTGACGGCAATTATTAGTATGCAAACTAAAACACAAGGTAATCTAGTGTTAGTGAAACGGCAAAGCGTCACCCTAGTGTTACCAAACTATAATTCCCAAGTAAAGTAATTATCGGTCCCGATGGTGTACACATGGAACGAATGCCTGAAACAGCCACATCATCACCGTTTCGCATCACTCACGGTGAAACACATCATAATCAACGAGTAAATTCAGCTTAGCATAAGTAATTACTCGCAAAGTAGCATACAGTATTACCATAGCAATTACAAAACTAGTAGTTGTAGTAGTAGCAGTATTAGTGATAATATCGTAGTGAGATGTAATAGTAAGCGAAGCTAAAGTAATCACAGTAAACATTGCGAAAGTAAACGCAATAAACACAGGTAACAGAAAATACGTAAACAGATAAAATCAAATCAGCAGCGCAACAACCTGATGGTTAAAGTGAAAAATGTAATGATGTTATCGGTAATTCGATTGAAAATTAAACAGATGCAGAAGATGACGTGTTGTATTGCAACCTTATCAAAAATGGTGGACGTGAAGGAGATAGTCATTTGTGATCGCAGACCGCAGACACCGTGACGGTGTCGTTTATTGTGCCATTGTCGACAAGATCTAAAAACGTTAATGGCTTTCGTATTACAGACAACTACTCAGCATAAACGTACCAAACGAAGAGTATGATTAACTTTGTGCTGTAGACACGATAAGCAGATAACGGGAAAATTGTGATAACGTCATACCACAACACATTTCGTTATCCTGTTAAGCTAGATGAAGACCTCATTGATGGCTGCTGACAATTACAAACTATTCCCTCTCGACAACTACGTCTTCTCGTTGTGCAAGTGTTCAAACGCTAAGTTGGCGTAGGCATGACATTGTGATGAAATAAATGCTTTTAGTAGGACACACACAGCATCATTGACCCGTGTCAAATTGAGTAGCGTAAATGTCGGGGCAGTAACAGCTCCACTAGTACATTTTACTAGACTTGACAAAAGGCGCATGCATAGTTCAAGAAACGAATGAAGGAACGTAAGTCTAATGACATATAAGTATAGCAGCAATTGAAAAGTTAAAGCAACATGTGGGTGTAATAAATAAATGAAAAAAAAAAATTAAAAAATAAAAATTTATATTATCAAAAATAACTAACTTGTATAATCTTCTTTTTTTACCTCCTTGTTTTTATAGAGCAATTCTTATTTACATAATATAAAAAGATATGTTGCATATTTTTTTGCAAATATCTTCACATCATCTTTTCATAGCTCTCTGAGCTAATTTTTTTAAATCACAATTACATTGGCAGAATAGTTCAAATAAAATTTAGATAATACCCTTTTTTTTTTTCCAGTTATCATGTTTACTTCTGTAATACGAATGTCAGCGTATATGATTACTGCATCTATTCTTGTAGCGTTATTGTTAGGCTGTGTATTGTCCCCAATAACTATTCGTACTCGTGATAATTATGCGCTTCGTGTGTATGGCATTCGAATCAGCTATGATATACCTCCATGCTCGCTTGCATACGGAAATCAAAGTTGAACCAACAATACTCATCGTACACTGTCACGTAATGACGATGTACTGAATAAATGTGTGAATAGCGATAATAGTCACAACACTTCTAGAAATAGTAGTTCCACTAAAAATGTTGTATCACTGAATTGCAATAATAGTCTCATTCGTGAAAGATACAAGCATTGCCATTTAGGTTCTAGAAGAGTCTAACACGTTAATGTCGCCTACTTGCCACATGGCCGCTTACGTAATCTCATGATTGCGTATATTACTTTTGTGTCAGCTGGACTTTGTCTAAGCGTTGCAATAGTAATTTTGACTACATTATTTGTTACCTCAATGATTTGACAGAAAACTGTAGTTTTTGTCTGCTAGATTACATTGGCAGTAGATGCCATCATGTGCATCATTAGTCTAGTGCTCGCTTTGGTATTAATAATCAATAATAACCTTTATGCACCTATCGCTGATAAGTTTTTTATTCATAAATAATACGCGAAACTAATGTAGCAGTCGAACCGCTCAGCGTTTGGGTGTAATATTACTGCTGTGATAATAAGTGTCATTATCTCTATAGGAAATATATTACTTCCACATCTGTAAACTTGATGAGTTAAAAATTAAAATGCAAAAAAAACCCGAACATAATTCATTTCAAGAAATAATAACTATCTTCATCTAACTACTAAAAACATGCAATTAATTATAAATTATTCCTTTAAAAAAAAAGTTCCGATTCAACTTTTTACTAGCTAAATCTGCTCTTTGTTATACTTTATAGATGTTTGTTAGCATTATTGACTTATCTGCAAATACAACATACTGATACACATTATTAACTTTGCTTTTTGTGAAGAATTTATCTTGACGTTTGCACTGGCAAAAGTAATTATTACAACCTATCCTCTATTTTTTTAAAAAATAGTTTGATGACTATTAGTCTTATAATTGAAGAGGTATTATTTATCTCACGTAGATACATTAAAAGTAATACAGTATCAAGCTATAGAGCAAAATGTAAGAGAATATTAGTGCTGGTTACTCTAGATTGTGTTCACGTTATACAATTTTAATATTTTTATTTTTAAAAAAATTAATATATTAATAATTATTGTTCTTTCCTAAACAGCTACGTTACTATACACTCTGCTTTACATTTTATTGTAGACTACTCAAGACTAATGTAACTATTTTTAACTGAAAACAAATGTATTTCATCCAAAAGATTATATTACAAAATGGCACGTTATTGACGAAAAAGAAACACTGTTGTCAATGAAAGAAAAGTGTTACATATTGTAACTTTGCCGATTTCTTTTGTTGATTTTGAATAAAAATATTAATTTAATTTTTATTTTTTTTTTCAATCAGTGGCATTTATTATATCACTAAATAACTTGACTGGTAAGATACGTAAATTTACACTATTCTTTTAAACTTTGCAATAATCATATTTATTAACTGTATAAATAGTTTACATATTGTGTATATTACAAAGGAAAAAGGTACTTAAAAATATTAGTGATATTTTTCATTTCAAAGCAATGTAAAAAATAGGACATGTGTAGACGGGTGAGAGAAGCAGCAAAAATGTCCAATAAAATAATACTACAGCAATCTCGCACTCCATTTCATCAGCAATAAACTTTGAACCTGTACAAAAGGCCAAGATTGACTTGTTTGCACGCGCACCGTAGGCGCGCAAAATGTCACGTCGTGAAAAGCGTAAGTTGGCGTTAGCTCAGAGTATGATAGACGTAATGTAGTCTGACAAAAAGCAAAATACAACACCAAGAAGTAAAAAGTAATAACCAAATAGTGCATCTAGCAATAAGACTAAAAAGTTTGATAACAATATTGATGATAGCGGAAACGACAAGTCAACACTTGGCTAACGTCCTCTCTTTGAGAGTATATTTGTGTAAGATAAGTTGTCATCAACCAAAAATATCAATTTTGGAGATGATGGTAACTCGACAACGTCTGGTAAGAGTAAGAGTAAAAGTAAACCAACTAGTAAACGATCCATTTTACGTCATGCCTTACATGAAAATCCATAGTAAGATCGTCGCACCGTATTTGTTGGCAATTTACCTAACACGATTTAGAAAAGGTAGGTGTAAAAAATTTTTAAAAAATGTGGTCAAATCGAGGCAGTGCGAATTCGATGTCAGGCGTTAGAGCCATGTAACAATACAGACAAGACAGTCGGTCGCGCTATTCGTGTACTACGAAAGTAAATACGAAATGACCCGACAGTTTCGGCAGTAGCGTATGTTCTCTTCAAGAATTAATAAGACATTGCCAAAGCGTTGTAGATTAACGGAATCATTTACAACAATCGGCACATCGTAGTAACAACGTTAGATGTCAAGGGTAAATTTTACCCACCATAAACATCCGTATTTATCGGAAACATTGCACCCAATACAGTTTAGTAAGACATTTGAAATTACTTTGCGAGTGAGGGGATTACTGATGTCAAACGCGTGCGTCTGGTACGTGATCGGGACAGTGGAGCGTGTCAAGGATTTGGGTACGTGTAGTTTCAGCGTAGCACCAGTGTAAAGGCCGCTATCTCGTCTCGTGGAAATGTGTGCAATGGCCGACCATTACGCATTGTTCATGTTAATCAGGCTAAAGACGCAAAGGCAGCGATGATAAGTCGACGATAACGTCGCATGTCACAGTTTGACCAGAATGCAAGTATGACAAAGCCGTAGAAAAACAGTCACGGCTATAATCCTAATAAACGAACTCGCGGTGAGCAGGAGCGAAACCAGCGTAGATCATCATCATCATCTTCATCGTCGTCGTTGCGTTCAACATCAAAACAAGTAGTAGATGGGTAGCACTACCCGTGAATGGGCGTTGTGACTAATCCGCGCAAAAAAATACCTCGTGATCTTCGTCCATTATCTGAGCCGAAGAAAGAAAACACAAAACGTGGTAATACCATAGTAAAGCACAAAACACGCAACCCTGAAAAGCATGACAGTTAAAGTGCAGTTTATAAGAGTTTAAAATAATTTATAAGTGTGTGCTTTAAATAATTTTTGTTTATAATATTTTTGTAATAATTAATATTAAGTAAAATTTAATGCAAACATATTATAATCTTATATATAAGCCTTTTACTTTACCATAAAATTGCTGTAAAGATGAAAAAAATTTGCACTAATATTACAATGCAACTTCTCTTGAAATAATTATTAAATTATTTGTATGTTTATGTATGTGCATTTGACATTTATGCGCAATTTTAGAGTAGCAGTATAGTAATTATATATTACATTTATGCTCCCTTCAGCAATCACAGTAAAAAAACCAACATCATAAAAAATTACATCCATCAATAATAAAAAACCTGAAGATAGCACAATTGCATGTTGTTGTTATATGTACAATTATACACGTTTTGTACTACTCATGTATACTGTACGTATTGTAAAAAATACTTTTTATTTATTACTTCACGTCAAATAAAACTTATTAACACATCATCTTTTTCATTTATTTTTAAAAAAAAAATAATAAGTGTACAAAAAGTCTCTGTTTGTAAACAATAAAAAGAAGATTTCGGTGTTGAAATAGTTTAATCAAAATCATATTCACACGCACACACATTCTGTCACAGACGCACGCTGTCTTATATACCCGCTTACATTGATTATTGATATATATACATATATATACATTTACACATTCCATAAAAATGCATCAAAAATTATCTTTGTAACAAATCAAATTGTTTACTACAGGTGTTGTTGTCACAACAGCTATAACGGCAACTATAGTTATTGTCTACAAGGCAATAAAGCATGTACGGGTGTAAAAAGAGGTAAGGAAAGATAGTATTTAGTTTAGTGAAAAATACTAGTCGATGCTATCTGATGCACGCAAAACGCGTTTTGAAAACAGTAAAGAAGATATACACGCAAATCGTATCTCTACGATTGACGTTGACGATACCATTGATGACCGTACAGATAATAAAAGTGAAAATGATTTATTTAAATATAAAAGTAGCCCCACTAATGATATTAAGAACACACTCCACACTGGCACTTCATAGGCTAATAATCTTATCAAGTAAATGCCAAACAATCTAGCCACATCAAATATTCATATACGAGTAATCTATGGAAGTGAAAGTGGTAATGCATAAAGTCTAGCACAAGGACTAGTCAACACATTACACGAACATGGATTATCTGCTACGCTTATCAATCCTATCTCATGACATTATTTTGATTAATATTTATATAATAATCCTCATCATTCTCGACTCTTCATGCCTATTGACGATTACGAGGAAGCTAACTGCAATGACACTAATAACGTGAAAGGTGATAAAAGCACTACAGATATAAGCGACAACAATAATAACAGTTATAGTAATACTGGTAGTTCAAATTAGGCAAGCGTTGACACAGCTGTAAAAGCAACGATAAAATAAAAATGAATGCAACAGAAAGAGTTGAAGCGACGCAATTTGCCCATTTACATCTTTGTAGTCTCCACCACAGGCGTCGGTGATCCGCCGGCGAACTACATGACACTGTATTATGAGATGGAGCGATTATCGTAAAGGTATGTTGCACAGCAAATACCTAGCACCTCAACACGTGCATCGCACAACTTGTTGAACTAAGTAAAGTAACAAAGTAGTTTCACTAATGATAGTAGAAACAGTGATGGTAGCAATAACGTAAAAAAAAATAATAAAAGTAGTAGTAATAACAACATTACACCAACACCCCCGTTTGCCGGGATTCGTTATGCGGTATTTGGGTTAGGTGATAGCTCGTATAAAAATTACAATCGATGTGCGTTAATGACTAAAAAATTTTTACAAAATGGTGGTGGCGAGTAGATTTGCCGAATAGGTTTCGGCGACGCCGTAAAGCGCAACGAAGAAGAAGTGTTTGATCATTGACAGCACAACTTGATCGTGTCTCTACGTGATAAGTGTAGGTTTGCACTCACCGAGAAACATTCAGAGTTATTACCACCACGCCCAGAGATGCGACTTCGGTTTTACCCATCAGGCAAAGTGGCACCTCTGGCGTTCCCGTTGCCAAGTTCTCCTGCCTGACCGTCGGCTCAGAAACCCATCCCACTTCACCTAATTGCCCGAAAGCAGGTGAGTGAAACACGTGAGCACGAGGATGGGAGTGCCGTGTACCACCTTACGTTTGACATCCATGACGCACGGTGTGTCTACCAAGGCGGGGATCACTTTGGCGTATATGCAACAAACCCACAGACCGTGGTTTAACGCTGTGCTGCACTCTTTGAACTTACTGATTAAATGTTGAGTATGCCCGTATAGCTCGTGCGTACTTTGTCACCTGTAATTCGCACAGTAGAGTCATCGTAGCTATCATTACCTACCTCTCATTCTCCTCATCCTCCTTCTTCGCAAACTGCTGATAGAAATGAGACTAAAACGTTGTAACATAAAAACGTATAAATTACAACACAATTAAATTATCAAGCACAATAAGAAGAAGCCGATGGCGGTAATATTTTACCAGCACGAGTGTCCTTGCGTGAAGTTCTCAGTCGATATGTTGATTTATGTAGCAAACCAAAGAAAGCTGTATTGCAAACACTGTGTAAATACTGCAGCAAACCATAGGAGAAACTCGCCTTTACGCGTCTCATTACTTCACCAGCGCACACAACAGCATCATCTTTTTCATCATCTTCAGTTAATTAGTAACAATTTCGCACAGTGTTAGATTATTTGTAGCACTTCCCAAGTTGTCGAGGTATTAGCCTAGGCCACTTTCTATAAATAATGCCACGAATTCAACCTCGTTATTATTCTATAGCATCTGATAGTTTAAGTTAGCCTGATTATATTGAAATTTATGTGCGATAAACAATGGATGGCTTGGCTTCTCCATTTTTATGTCATCGACTTTCTGTTCACTAGTACTAAACAGACTCAAACAAAAAATATGTGGATTACTCATAATCTAGTATTGGAGGAGCTGTCAATATAAGTAAAAAAGACAGTAGGGTCATTGATAAAAATTGTTGTAGTGATAGTAGTACAGAATGTGTTTATGCGTTTGTGCGTCAATCTCAGTTTCATCACCCAGCTCGTTTGACGAAACAGCCACTCATTATGATTGCCGCAGGTACGGGAGTTGCTGGATTGATTGGAATGTGCCGCCGTCGATAAGGCTTGATGCGAAAGTTGCAGTTACACAATAATTAGTGTACCATGATGTCTAGTAAGCAGCAAAACGCGTATGGCGACCATCGCAATGATAGGAACAACAGGAAGATTAACTCCAGTTTGTAAATAAATAATAATAATAATAATCACGACAACAACAACAAGGTGAAGGGTAATGATTAGAATCTGTCGCAAAAAGTCAACACTGCTATTAACACTCAAGTTGGACCATGTGTGCTTTTTTTTGGAACTCGTAACAGAAATGGATAATATTTCGTGAAGGACAAACTATAGCGGTGGGCTTTGTGTCATTACGGAACTAGTTGCAATAAGAGCAATGGCAATAGTAATAGTGTTGCTAAGTGTTAATGCAACTAATAACTATACTTTCCAGTAATTACATTACTCGAATGTGCATTCAGTCGCGACCAAAGTAGAAAGTAGTATGTAACTGATTTGCTTTATAAACATGAGGATTACATATATACTTTGTTAAGTGATGAAGTACAAAACAAAAATGAGAAGTGTGTGTTGTACGTCTCTGGTGATGTTACGCATATGGCAAAAAGCGTAGATCAAGTCCTGGTGTAGATAGTACAACGAAAAAAGTCGATCAGTAGAATTGAAGCAATAAATTTTCTGCAGAAAATGTAGTCTGAACGTCGTTTCTTGAAGGATGTTTACTGAACAAGCAATAATATCAAGTAAATATTTGAACTTAGTTAATACTTAATCAATACAAAATTTTTCTTTAGCAATAACAAAACATTATCACACATTTATTAAGTTATATATAATACATATGTGTGTATAACACAATATCTGAGTTACATTATAGTTTCTTAAATTTTTTACGTATTGAATGATACAAGGTAAATACCAAATATGCCTTTCATGTTTTGTAAATTTGATTGTGAGTAAAGTTAAGAAAATAACAAGTTTTTGTCTATCAATTTACTGTTTGTCATAGACAATAATTGTTAATATTAAAAAATTATCTTTTATAACTATAAGCAAAAAACTTTATGTTGCTTATCATTGCCGATAAACATATTTGATATCACTACTGAATGAGAGTTGAAATTGTAACAAATTTAGTATGCCCGTAACATACATAAATAAAAAATTAATATTCTTACGTTTTAAATTAATTTGTTCAAAATATTAATAATTTACATATATAAATATAGATATATTGCAGATAGTGAATAAAAGTTTACATAAGTTGTTATTTAATATTTTTGATACGTGCAAAAAAATATTAAGATAAGTAAAAAACTTGTTTTTGTTATTCTCTTTATAATTATTTCTCAAAGCGTCAAACATGAGTGTTAGTTAGATAGATTCGTTCAGGGCATAGTTATTACGTCAAAAAATTATATTCGAGGCTTAATTACGACGACAGCGTTAAGTGTATGATCAACGTTTAAGTGTGGTGTCACAAGAGTTAGCCGATCGATAAGCCGATTGTCGCAATCTTCAATCAGTTGTGACCATATTAGGCAAAAAGTTAGACATATTATCTGATCAATATCACCAGCAATTTCAGCATCGCACTAACACTCCGCGTCGTGCAGCTACGCCGACACGATATTTGGATCGTGAAAGTGTTACAAATTAATTGAAAGAATTACGAACAAGCGTGCGTGCAAACTCAGCTCGACGAGCATCGCCTCTTATATCTATACGTACTTCGGATCATTTACCGCTCAATCGTGTACCTTCGTTAACAACAATAAGCAAATCTAGCCGAACTAATAGTCCTGCGTGTCCATCGACCGTACACTCACATCGACCGCATCTAACTTCTTCTAATATTTCTACTTTTTCTAACACAGATAGTACTAGCCCTAAAAGTCCAACGGCCGATTCCAGCAATAACATTAGTAACAACAGAATTATTAGTAACAATAGTTACAGCAATAGCGGTGATAATGTAAACAACAAATATACATCTACCAATCCTGCAGCCATGACAAATACGTCTATTGCTGGTATTGATCGTTCAGCACGAATCCGCGAACGTTTCAATGGACGACGTAATGAAAAAATGGAATTAGCACCAAAGCGGTTGAGTAGCATCAATTCGAATAATGATGACTGGTAAATCTTAAAAAAAAACAATTTAATTATAAAATAAATAATTTATTTGATTGCTTTTGCTTTTTTTTTGTGTGTGGGGTAAAAATTGTCTTATGCGAATACACTTTGTACTGTTATCTTTTAAATCAATTATATGTATTTCTCTGAGCAGTTGGAAAAAACGATCATGCATTGATGAGAAACCTTATAAAAGATTGAGAGTAGGAAAACATCTACACTGTCTTATGCTAAATTTACAAAAACATTTATGATAAAATATTGGATATTATATATATAAGCTTGATTTGAAAAGATACATGTAGAATGAAAGTAAATTGATTATTTACTATTAAATTAAAAAATCATTAAAGGATTTCTAATCTGATTAACTATTAAAAAAAATTTGCCTAAAATCTTTGATATTTATCTGATCTTAATGAAATAAAAAAAATTTTTCTTGTGTCTGAAAATAAAACAAACAAAAAAATTTAGAAACAACGTCTAAAATATTACGTATTTGACATGTCTGATAAAATTAATGTAAAATCAATTTTAGTTGTAAATTCAATGTTGTTCTGATTTATTAGAGTACTTATCGGACTTCCTAACACAAAAACGTTATTTAGCTATTAAATAGTTCGTTTTACATAATGACACTGTCTTAACAAAAAATTTTTTTGTAGATGCTAAGTTTAATATGTAAATAGTAAACACCTTTGAGTAATGCGTAAGAAAATTAATGCACACTAAGCAAATACTTTTTTTATACACTTATTAATAAATTTATTATTGTGAATGTATTTTTTGTGTTAATGTGCAAATTCTTTCTAGTAATATTATTAAGAGCATATAACTTTATATAAATTTGATTACGATTATAATTATTAAAAATAGTACAACAATTTCATGCAATTTATTCGCAAAATGTATAGATCAAACCCGCAGCTATAAATTTTGAGAAAGTTATGTAGTAGATAAAATTTACTAGCTGCATCAATATGTATTCGACCAATACATACTCAAAATGTCGTTTAAAAAAATCAAAAAGTTAAAAATGTATCATAATTGTATGCTGAGAAAGATGTCAAATGTACAAATTGCTGTAAATAGTAATTATCTCACTATTCATAATAGCTGTAAAATTTACATAATCAGAAGAAAATTTCAGGCAAAAAAGATAATGATTAGAATTATGTCGGTATAACAGAATAAATTGGGTAAAACACATTTTAGAAAAACCAGTAGATACTAAAGACCTTGATGTTTCGAGGAATGCGTGCACTAGGGATTGCATTTTTAGGTATAATTACTTTAGCCATGACGACCAAATACAAACAAAATAAAAAAAGTTTAACAGTATAAGAACAAATCGATTACACAGATCCGACACAACGCTATTTACAATAAATGCGTTAGTTAGGATTTGATGTTGACACATTGGAGGATTAGCTAAGAGAAGAGGAAAAAAAAAATAATCAGAGAGAATAATAACAAAAAGCTACTCATCAAGTAAGTGCATGTTACATATAAAAAACATAATACTATATAATTAATTGGAAGCAAAAATCAATATCATTTTTTGTGTATTAATGACGATAATAATTATAACTTTTCTGGCAATTAGATTTTAGCAAATAATTTACTGAGTAGTATATCGAAAAAATTTAAACAATGAATGAAAAAAAAATAATGAATTTTATAATACAGAAAACACGGATAGTAAATTGTTTTCTGTTTGTTAATTTATGTGGAACAGCAAAGAAACTGAGCTTAAAAATAAATTTCTTAAACCTATGAAAGTATATGACATGTTTATTTTTCATTAGTTTACTTACCTTTCTTACAAATAATTTGCATTATTGTTATTTGAAAGAATAAAACCCAAAACATTTCTCTTTTTTGAAGTTTATATATCAAAATATTTCAAGGTATAAATAATTGTTATATAAATATATACAACATTTTGAACAAAAAATAAATCAATACCATCAAGCAAGCCTTAAATCAAATTAATAATTAAAATCACATACAACATTGATACAGGATTAAAAAATCTGTAGAAATGATGTCTAACAATTTTAGCTTGTAATAAAAAAATGCTGAGGACTATACAAAAGAAAATTTATAATCATAGCAACCTACTAATCAAGCAACACCAAATATTGACAATCAAAACGTATCTATTAATCAACAAACATAGTCAAATACAAGTGTATAAATTTATGAGAGTAAAAAAATAATTGGTAATTTCAAGAAAAAATGAATTTTTACCTTTAGT
Source organism: Blastocrithidia nonstop (assembly GCA_028554745.1). Taxonomy (NCBI): domain Eukaryota; phylum Euglenozoa; class Kinetoplastea; order Trypanosomatida; family Trypanosomatidae; genus Blastocrithidia; species Blastocrithidia nonstop. Next base: position 319,039 of record JAQOTN010000008.1, read on the forward strand.
TATGACGCATGACACTCTATATTTTCTATAGTACTAATTATATTTGCTACTGCCATTTTTTGCAGCTCTGTCGTGCCTTACTAATAATGATATACATAATTAATTGCTTGTCTGTTAGCAGTTATGACCTTACTGTGTCTTTTTGTTTCTATATCGATAGACCCAGGTATTGTACCACCTACAACTTCGTCGATGTTAAATAGCAACAGAAATATGACCCTAACTTCTCAAAGTGTTCTTAACAATAACAACAATAATAATAATAATAGGAATGAATTCAATAACAATGAAGATACGACTTCATCAGGTGATCAAATTTTGGTTGTCGTAAATAACTGTGCAGTTGAATGTAAATTTTGTCGTACCTGTCACATTATTCGTCCACCACGCTGCTCGCATTGCCGCTTCTGTGATGTGTGTGTATAATAATTTGACCATCATTGTGGTGTAATTGGTAGTTGTGTAGGAAAGCGCACATTTCGCTTCTTCACAGGGTTTTTTGTTTTTCTTACAATGTTGTGTGCATTTGCTTTTGCACGATGTCTTGCTGAAGTTATCACAGTTAATTATACTTAGCATATGAACAACGCACAAGGTAGATGACATCTAATAGCAACATTTGGATGTTTAGTGGCGTCAGTAATGACAGGAATGGTATCTCTCTCAATGTCATGTATCTACTTATACCTTTCTTGATTGAATCGAACGCAAAAAGAGATGCGCAACATTAGTGGTATATGTGAACCTAATGTACCATTTCATAAAGGGTATTTTTGCAATTTATGCTGTCGTTTATTTGGTCCATTGCCCTCTTCTAAAATATAAAAATGTCAGTTTCTTTTTTTACTGTTTTACTGTAATGCAATTAATTATATTTTTATGAAATATCCTCTTTATACTAATTTTTTGTTAATTCTCTTGTATATAGCATTATATATGACTATTAATATTGTTACTTCTCTAAAACAAAACATGTTATGACGTTGGAATCTACTAAGTGAAAATACCTGCTTCAATTAACTTCATTATACTGCTAGATTATTAATTGTCAATTGCATACATTCTTCAAAATATCTTTTCTTTGTTTGAGATTGATTAAGAAGAAACGTCACTACATCTGATATTACAAAAAAAAATATTTTTTTTAATACACACTACATATTATTATTTACAAGTTTATTTTCTGATAAAATTATATTTCAGAAAGTTGCTGTCAATTTAACTATTAACATTTTTTTATCGTTAACTATTATTGCTTATTTTTATACTATGTTATCCATGAATATATGATTTGTGCCCATGTGGTTACTGCTTTTTTTTCCTCTATATTTATGATGACTACTTTTCATCGTATTTCTTTTTTTCACTTTTGAGGCTCACTTAACCTTTTTTATAAAATGTTAAATTTGGTGCAATTTTTATTTAACATACTAAACTGAATTACTATTTTTTGAACTACTGAATCTATTATTAAAATTTAATCTTGAAAATTTTTTGTTTATATCAAACTATAGCTAAATTTAATATAATTGAGCTAATTTACTATTAACTCAAAAATAAACACATAAACGTATTGATACAAAGCCACTACTAATAATAACAGAATTCAAATATCTTGACCGTAATTAGTTCGTAGATCAGCACTACTTTAACCCTGTTTATTGTAAGTATACAGATTTCTTACCTCTTATATCTATTAACAATAGTAATTTTCAGTATAACTGTGCTTTTCACTATCAAGCAGAAGATAAAGAGAGGGATAAAAAAGATATATTAAAAAACAAAATGAAAATGTTATCAGTCAACAATTGTGTTGAGCTACTTCGTAGCAACGCTATTCATACCAATCACTTCTGCTACGAGCTTCTTGCAAAAAAGATTAATTTGCACGCCAATAATGAGGTTTATGCTGAATTGAAACACGATGATGATGGGTGTGGGCCACTAGATGGATTATACTCTAACTGGCTACACATTGCCGCTGTATTTATTATTTTGGTTGCCTCTGTAATTGGTACGATTATCCCAATTATAGGTAAACGTGTGCCTATGCTACGCATGCATGATTACGTATATGCGGTTGGTAAGTGCATTGGCACTGGTGTAATGATGGCGGTTGGTATGATACACATGATCAATGAAGCGGTTCACGGCTTTCACGCCTAATGTGCTCCATAACATTTTAAGGATATGTATGAAGCCTGGGCGTGCTGCCTTGCTATGATTGCTGCTATACTTATGCACGCCATTGACATTGAAATTGCGGAAGTGGTTGATCGCTGAATGAATTCGTCCGATTCTGAAGAAAGTATTTCAAACAATCACTGTAACGATATTAATGGTAAGTGTGATAAAGCTTTTGAACCATTATCACCATAACAGAAGGGTATGCTGCGTTGTCCACTGGAAGAGAAGATTAACATGAACTCTACCACTATCAATGATAACATTCAAGAAGATCAGGGAGAAATGGCAACAGTGGAAGTGTTTGATGAGAATGGCACGATACACAATCAGATGACAGTACACTGTCATTGCACTCATGAAGCTCGACAAGATAATAATAATGCTCACATGTTAGACAATTATGAATGTCATGGTCATTCGCACGTGTTACCCTCTCGTGATGACGTTCCACTGGCACAACGCATCGTTGCTGCGGTGTGTATGGAGTTTGGTGTTACATTACACAGCGTTTTTGTTGGCCTCAGCCTTGGTGTGACGGAAGATAAAGAGGCTAAGACACTAATTATTGCGCTGGTATTCCATCAAATGTTTGAAGGCCTTGCCACTGGCGCTCGTCTTGCTGATGCAGAATTTCACATCTCAGTGGAAATGATTATGGCGATGATCTTCTCCTTCTCTGCTCCTGTTGGGATTGCAATTGGCACTGGAGTAGTTTCTGCATCGAAAAGTGCACTGAGTGGAACGAATTACGTCATGGTACAAGCCATCTTCAACTCAATTTGTGGTGGTATTCTCGTCTACCTTGCGTTTTCGTTGATGTTGGTTGATTTTCCTCATGATATTCGTCGACATTGTTCTCGTGGGCAGCCTTATCATGTGATAAAGCGCATTGGACTCTTTGCAGGTCTGTGGATTGGTGCTGGTGTAATGGCGTTGATTGGTAAGTGGCTTTAAGCACGCACAAAAATATTTTTAAAACATTTTAAAGTAAAACTATTTATAAAAAAATATCAATAAGAAAATTTTATTTTCTCTATTATTTATACAGAAATAACATATTTTACTTCACAATTATCTCTTAATAATTTGAAATCACTCAGTTTAACTTGATCGTTAACCTATTTACAATTTCGCATAACCTATTGTATACAAACAGCATACATCTGTTTCTAATCCTCCTTTTATTTCATGCGTTGATTAGTAAAACTACGTAAATGATCATGCTTAGATATACAAAGTAAAGTAAAGTAAAGTAAAGTAAGGTAAAGTTAATTATTGGTGTAAATATAAACAATAGTTGATGAAAAAAATAACATCAAAATAAGGTGATGAGACAATTTATAATTGATCAAGTGTTGTATTCATTCATACAATCACTTACCATACTATGAGCAGTACATTTACTACATTTACATTTCTTGTTTCCATTTATTTTCAAATAATATTGTTATTTACGTAATAAATTCATTTGTATTTTCTGCTTTATCTATTAATGTATCACTGATTTTGTTTACACATATATTGTTTCACATTACTACCTTTTGTAAGTGTTGTAAAAATGCATCATACCTAAATTTACTAAATATAATCATTTTTACAGCATTCTCCTTTAATTGTTTATAAGAAAAAAAGTTAATCGACATTAATTCTATTTTGTGCTGAATAACGATAACTATAGCTATTTCGTTACTGTAGTGATATTATTGAAATAACGTAATGATCAATTTTGAGTTAATTTGTGATTGTGTCTAAAGAAACAATCCGTTGAACAATTTAATTGTTGTGAATAAATATACAAAAATTTTAAGTTGTTGTGATTGAGTTAACATTTTGATCAGTGCATAGAAAACTAATGAAATACGTAACTAAGTTAGTGCGATGTGAAGTGTTAGGCGTATAGCAAGAATGTCATGTGTCAATTTTGATTTTATGAAAATAATGCTTTACATGTAAAATTTTATACCCTGTAGCTGCGTATTTTTTTAATTTTTGAATACTTTCAGTTACCTTTATTAGAATCAATAATTATAATAAGTGATATTGAAAAAAATTTCGTGTTTCTTTTTTAACTATTTACATGTACGAGTTGTGGGAAATAAATTTTCCTGCTATGAAAAGTTTTAATTTACTTAGTTACATTTTGGTAAAAACAAAGTATGTTTACATTATTTTATTAAATACGTATTTGTCAAATATAAGTACAAATTAATCAATGAAACAACTGAGAAGAAAAAGATAAAATTTTATTTACTCTTTTTTATCTTTACTTGATTTTTTTTAAGCAATTTTTCTTTGTTTTTTGTTGGTTAAAATAATTGGTATAATTATGAAATAGTGAATAATAATTTAGCACACTAAACATATGTAAAAGTGATGTTACCAGTTTTCGACATTGTATAAATTAATTCATAATTTATATCACAATCACTTTTATTTTTTTCTTATATATTTTTCATTCTTATCTACAATAAAATATAATTGAGGTTAACTTGTTCAAATTTACAAAATTTCGTTTGTCATGCAAGAGGTTTTTCGGCGCTAGTTATTTGATGTTGCGGGCCGCTTTCCCCCTCGGGCGCCGTGTTCTTAGTTTTCCCTCGGGGTGTACTCTATTGGCGTTTGGCGCGCGTGGGCGCCGAAGCGAGCGCCGAACGAATCGCAGCACCGCGTAGACAAGACACGCCGAGCCGACACAAACGCAGAAACGACAAGTCAAAAAGAGGAACTGGACCGATTTCAAGAAAGAAAAAAAACACAAATGAAAGATGTAGATATTCTTAACATGTAAATGTGTTATTTCATAAATTTGACGTTAAGTGGAAGTTATTAAACAAATGTTACATTTTGTTATTTCGGTAATCACAATTTTGAATAATTAACAAGTTTGATAATAATTTTTATATTCTGATGATTATATTATACTCTTCTTTTACTATTAACTTTTCCGCTCCTTATCATTAGCTTTCTTTATAGCCTCTGCAAATTGCGCTGTTGCCTTCAATATATGTTATGTAATGCTATTCTTACACTTTGTATTTACTCTATCTTTGTTCTATTTCAGTATTTTCTTTGACTACCCAGCGTCTTTGCGTCGCCGACGTGTGCCCAGATGGTATATCGGTATATCTTTGCCGTCTGAACCGACAACCGTCTGCTTTGACAACAGTTTACATGTAGAAAGAAATTATGGTACTGTTTTGTGACTTTGAGCTAAATTTAGCAATAGTTAGCGAAGTATAAATAATGTTCGATCTTTTAACTGCCGGCGCCGTCTTTGAGGTATCTATTTCTATTCCTGTTAAGAGCTCAAATTGTTATTGTTGTCGTCATTATTTACTCCATTATCTTGAGTGTATAATGAACATTAGATTTATTATATATTGTTTACAGCTGACATATTATTCTTTAAATTTTATTTTACATTTTGCGCCTACTATTGATTTCGAACTTACGAATGTTTTTGATTACTGCTTGTTGCCAATTATTTATCACTTTGTTGAACAATATTTTTTTACTTTGTTGTTTAGATGCTATTTTGATTACCTTTTTCATTGCTAACATTAGTGTTGACCATTTATTAGGCTTTGCTGTTCCTGTTGTCATTATCACTCAATTATTCGTTTTCGTCATCACTTTCTTGTAGCACTTCAAAATCCTACACAATTATACCGTTTTCTGGATTTACACGCACACAATCTGGAGTATTCTCAATGATAACCGTATAATTTATATCGCGTCCTAGACGGGTAAGATCTTTAGTGTAATCCTATGATTTGTACCAGCGACGATGACGGTAGATCAAATGTTGTATTATGTGATCTTCATTTATTTATTACAAAACACTCTTCGCATACTAACGCTCACCAGCCGTTCAGACAATAACTTCGAAGTCTTTTTTCAGTGCACGGAGTAAATCTTTTAAATAAAAACGAGCATATAACGGGCCATCACGTGCATATACTACTGTCTCATCAAGATCAAAAACTACTGTGTATTTTTTTTAGTTATCATTTGAAGGAGCAATCAGCTTTTTTCCTCGACGCAGCATTGTAGGCTGTCGTCGTAACAGTAGTTCTTCATCTTCGTCACTTACCTCTGCTCTTTCACTTTAAAATACATTTTCTCGTAATAGAGCTGATCCCTGTGGTGGCGGAGTGACTTTGAATGGTATTTAACTCATTATGATGTTTTTATAAATTTATATATTGGAAAGTAATTATTTATTTTTTTTTGGCACTCAAAATTTGTCGAAGAAGATATTGCAGTGTATATTATTTTTAGGTATATGTGCGTTTATATTTATTTTTTTGATTAAAAAGATTGTATGATAATAGTTACTTTGCCATAAATTATGGCGAAAAAAAAATTACAAATATATAAATTCTGTATACTTAATAGAAGAAGGGTCAAACAGAATTTATGTGCACAACTACTTTCATTATTTATTTTTTTTTCATTCTCAACGTGTTCATTATTTCAAGTAAATTTGAATTTGGTAACATTTTTTTTGTCTATGTATTTAAATTGATTGTTATTAAATTCAAGAAAAACTGAGTTAATATATGAAAGTTAATAGTTCTTCATTAAAAGTTTTACATACGTACTTAATAAAAGAAAGCTAATTTTACAGTGCGTCTATAAGTGTTTGTATATTTATGAAAATATTTATATAAATTGTATAATTATAATAAGCTAAGTTATCTATCGTGGAAAAATAATATGATAATATAATGTATATTTTATTTACAAAAAATTTATTGTCAGAACGTTACAATCCCTCATTTTCATCTGGGTCACGAAGGTCGGTTGACTACACGACGCGAGAATCAAAGGCAATTCCATCGTATCAGCAGCTTTGATCAACATGTAACACCTACTATCCGTTACAACTATCACTATTACCGCTACTATTACATCTCTAATTGCTATTTGACTGAGTATTGCGCTACTCGTCTCGGTTTCGCTTTCACAGTTTAACCAGAGTATGACGTGGACAAGCTGCACAGGGCAAGTACGGATCTTTTTGTCCAAAGTTGACATACCCGTTACTGAAAAGCGCACACACCGTGTGATACATTTCATCACAGTCTGGGTGGTAGCAGCAGACGGTGGCTCCTGGTTAGCCGCACAGGGAACAAATTTGCATCTTTAACTCACACATCACAAAATCCTCAATCTCATTACCGCGCTGATATGCGGTGCACAGATGAGCACAGCGAGGGTGAATAACGTGTAACGATTTACGCTCAAGGTTGACAAAGTGTGACTGACACACCAAACGTTTATCGTTGCCTGTTTGATTTTTGCTAACTCGTGTGTTAATTCGACGATCACTGAGTGCGTGTCGTAGTTCGGCCATGGTTGGAATGTGAGTGCCTCGGTTTTGCCGGTTGGCTGTCAATAAACTGCGTACAATTGGCATACACTGTGCCTCATCATCACAGTCCAACCCACACAAGATACAACATGAACTTACTCGTCCTTTTCGACGAATTCGGTCCTTCCGCTGTTCCTATCGACCCATACGCTGACCAAGTACTTCTTATCGCTGTCGAAGCTACTGCGTAGAAACGTGTGAATGAGCAAGCTCACTAATCGGTTTAACTCTGTCTTGTTATACACCATCTAGAGCACTATTCGTTCATGTCGATGCATCAGATAATAAAATGTTTGAATGACATGTAATATATTTAGACTGTTATGATTGCAACTGTCGCCCAAGTAAGGATGGTACAACTCCATTGATGCTGGCGGAGACACATCCTACATTTCCACCAACATTATTATTATTATTATTATTATTATTATTACTACTAGTACTGCCACTAGTATTACTACTGCTACTACTACTAGTAATACTATTCGTAAAGGAAAAAGTTGTTCGACGACGAGTAGATGACGGCGTAGACGAAGAAATAATGGGTGCATGTGCCATAACATTGTCACCATTGTTTACACTACCAAGTGACATGGCAGACGAAATCACATGACTATTATTATTACCATTAACATTACTATTTCGCTGACTAACTCCAATCAAATCGGAAAAGTGCAAAACAGGTGCAACACTCATTTCATCTCGTGTGGTGATTACCTGATTCGGTGTACTGGGTGTTGTTGACACCGGTAGATGTAATTAGGCCAGAATCGATGTGTGACGTATTTGTACAATTTACATCTTACAGCTACGGTCAAGTCGAAGCTGAAGTGGGTGGGTGTTGTACTGATACCGAACATCCATCTATGTCTTACGCCGTAACATAAAGTGGGTAAGCTACAAAACCTGTCTGCCATCGCCACGAAGCCGTTATTGAATGGCCCGTTGCACCAGACTGTCAAACGTCACGGCAGTAATCTGCTCTGTAGTGCAATCGGCATCACACAATTCTAATTACGCAATACTGATGGTTGGCCTAGGTGATTTGAAGCGAATGGCCATGACAATACAGCGAATCGTACACGAGGACGACAGTGGCGGAGAGATGGACATGTGAGGTGGTAAAAAACGTGTGAGTTCATTGATTCTGACGAGGCACTTGTCTGTACACTGTGGCATATGATGTCCTACAAAACCTTATGCTTTCTTCTCACCTAATTTATACCCTCTGTCATTATCATCTTCATCATTATTTTTATTTTCATTGTTGCCACTTGTAGCTTTACATGAAACATCATGACGATTAACAGTTGTGTTATTACACTATGTTTTGTGGTGTTATTGTTGCTGAGCCATCACCGTGTTTAGGTTTTGCGCGGTGAGAGGTAAACGTTGTACCATTTGCTGTTCAACATTGTTATAGTTAGCTTTATTACAAATGTTGTTATTGTTCTAGTTTATGTGTACATTAGGTTCACTAGTTATCGATAGTCTTACTGGTGCAAGTGCACCTACATTGAGAGTTGAATTAGTAGTAATGTTATTAATTGTATCCTTATTATTATTTTTTATTTGTTTATTCGTTTGCAATGATGACGGCGAAGACGACAAGGCTGCTTGTTATTACAAAATGTGTAGTGGCTATCGTGGAAGAGGTGTTAGTTATGGCGGAGAATGACGTACAGCATGGCTTGATGATGATGATGATGTCATGTTGGCATTAAACGTGTTCAGTGAGTTAACCTACACCTCAAACGTGCAGTGCACCGTTGCTGAGCGTTTCGATAATGTCAAACCATCAGGTACACTATCTTCGCTCTCACTTTCACTGTTGCAGCTATCAATGTCACTATCACTTGTACTCTTGTCTGCATCACTGTTTACTTGTGAATTATTAATGGAGCTATTACACCCAAGAATAGCAATTGTAGCTGATAAAGCCCTTTTCTACTATAATGATCGAGACTTTTTCTTACTGCCCATACTTTTGTGTGCACATTTACGATCTGTTGCGGATGTAATTCAAAGCTAGAGAAGTTCGTCAAAGTAGGCGTCATCGACCACAACGCGCTAACCACCTTCCTCTACATAAAAAACGATAAAGTCATAGGACGGTAGCTGCATAAAGGATAATTTCCGTTATACCATATTACTCAGATCTTCAAAACTACGTGTTTATCGATCGAGTACATCCATCACGTCACGAAACACACGCACACCACTTACACCTGGCACTTTGACAAATCGTAATCGTATCGCTACACGAACTAGCATCACTGTCTAATTGTTTTTTTACTAAAAGAAAACAATAACAAAGTAATAAATATATCAAAACTGTAGAGAGTTTTATTTACTTGTTACTTTTATTTATTTAGTGTTGTCACTGTGAAGAAATATATGATAAATAGGTAAACAAAGTCACATGTTTATATATGTACCAAAGAATAATAAATTAGTAAATCATTATTTAAATGTTCAAATTTTTATATATATTGATTAAGGTTAATAAAAGAAATATACATTCTATGGAAAAATATGACTTTAATAATTTATTACAAATATAATTTATCCAAAAAAAAAAATAAATTAGCTGATTATACGTTACTAGAGTTTTACGTGAAGAGACGAAACAGAGCAGCAGGTGATAGTGTGGCAAGTTGAAACACCTCGCGTAATGCCGAGGTTACTGGTGAACCACGAGGTAGAGTCATTTGTATTACACAGGTCATTCCATTTTTACGCGCCGGTTTGCAAAAATGTGCTCGACGCTCTTGACCAGCGATACCAAACCGAGCCACGCTTTTCATCTTTGCAAGTTGTGCAAGAGGAGACGACAGACGAAGAATGCCTTCCTCGTCCCTGTACAAACGTTGCTTCAGCGCTAGTGCACCAGTGCCCTCTGCCCAGTCTCAGCCACGCTGTTCATCACAAATGTAATAACTCATTGAACGCGGTTTGCGAATGAGATGACGGTATGTGGCATGTGGTGCAATCTTTAACAAGGGCATACTTTCTATTTGCAGCTCATGCGCGAGCAGGCTAAGTATGTTGTTTGCATTATCGACAGTAACATTTACTTATCCACTGACATTAAATTTAGGAAATAAGAAAGGCACATTCTACTTATTCATGTGTGATGTTTCCATCATGCCATCTTTTGTACTTGTGACACTACGTTAATTCACATTATTAGCATTATAATTAGTACCAATACCTCTGCCTCAGCACGGTAGCACCACTTGCTCTATACTGTACCGTTTGGCATCATCGTAGTCTCGAACACAATGCACCTGCTGATTTGAACACTTGAGCTCCGTCTGCTCTGCCAGTGCAACTCAGTCCTGATGAGCATCGGAGGTGATAAACCCATTGACATGATCCGCCGTGCCCTCGTAGACATCCCCAATAAACCCACTACTTTTGTGTCTTGATCGCAAACAATGCTCTTACGTATTACCGTGTTATACCGTGTAATTATTGAAATAATTTTTATTGTTAACGACTTGAACGCATTTCTATTGACTTCATCGAGTATCATTGATCGCCACCAAATCACCAGGTACTACCCGATCCCCACACTGTCGTCAGCGGAGAGAGGCCAGTGCGTTGAAGCAGACTTACGATAGTGTGTGCATCTTTTACTGTAACACACGTCGTGAGATGGTGGCACGAATGAGTTGAGCAGAGTCGTGGTGAATCGGTGCAATATCGCTGGCACGTTGAACAAAGTCTTTAAGTAGAGCATGATGCGGTGCGTACAATCCGGTACATGGGTATTGCATGATACTATGATCTGCATTTAGAGCACAGAGCATGCTCTACGACACACTTTTCCAGTCCTTCACAGAGGAGTGAGGATCAGCTAGTACGTCAAGTAGTATTGGTAGTTCGCGTTATACACTTAGTGCACCTTCTGCCAAATTACGTACATAACTACACAGTAGCTCATTGTATTGACGAGTTAGCAATCGTTTACCGTCTTCAAAGCTGCGAAAGAGGCCAACTCCATGCCGAGCCAGATGGGAGTAGTTAATAAACCCGTCAGAGGATAAACTTCGTAAACGGTGCAACACATCACCCAAACTCCCTCGCACGTTCCGAATTAACACCGTGTAGCGTGTATTAGGTAAGTAACACAACGGAAAGTTTACTGTTGGTAGTAAGGCAGACGAAGCATAGGTTGGTTTGTTATGACGATCACTTATCAACGACGATGCAGAAACATTCAAACGTAAGCACTCATTAACGTAAATGTACAGTTTCTTGCCGCATGGAATACGTAGCTGCTGTGTAAAACGTGCACACAGCTCACTGTTACACGCTCGTATTCACACATACCGTAAGGCACTACTAACAAAGTCAATTGGTGTCAGAAAGTGAATAGGTATATTTGCAGACAAATTACAGAAATGACGCAAGGAACGCTCAATCACAGAATCAGGCACGCCTTCGCTGATTACACGAATAAGTAGTGTATAGTTATTACGCTAACCCTATTCTTGTTAAAATAACTGTAACTCCTGCTGCTGCTTCAGCATTTGATGTCTGCAGAGTTTGGCATTGTTATTACTACTACTACTAACAGTTTCTATTTATTTTTATTAAACATCACATAATATTGTTGCTGTCTACGTTGTTGACACTTTGTGTTACTGTATTTGCTATTTCTATTTATTTGGTGTAGTGTGTAATTTATTTGTAGGCTAACAAATAAAATGATCACCATTGACCTATTTTCTGTTCATGATAGATTTGCAAGGCAGTTATGACGGTAGAATTTATTCCACAATAAAATCATCGAATGATCATTTCAGTAAACCAACAGGGCGCTGCATAATGGCATCACTTTAGGAATTAAGCAACACATTACTACTTTAAAATTTACTATTTTTGCTGTAGTTATTGCGTCGACTACGAAGTTAGGTAATGCCGATACTACCTTACACCTTGTCAGACTAATGTGCTCATCGACGGGAATGGCGATACTACAACACGTCCTTGCCCATTAGAATTATTTCACTACTTGAGTTATGCGTATTAAAAACTAATAAATTGTAAAGAATAACGTTAATAGCAACAAAAAAAATATTTGCTGTAAACGTAAGACAGAAATTTTTAATAAATGACCTAAAGAGAAAACGAAGAATAGTAAATTCATAAATATATTTATTTATATTTTTATCAATACTTTTCACTATATCAAAGATCAACGTACGTTCATAATAATGTTTTTACAGATACTAAAATACCACTTTCCTATACAAATCAAGTAATTTTGATAGAACAAACAAATTAATCCATGGTAATGAAAAGTAATTTAATTTTTTTATATGTTTAAACGTTAATGGTGATTACTTGTGTTTGTCATTTAGTGTCGACTGAAGAGGTCTACTCATGCGCTACGTTATTTGTAATCGACGTCACGGTGGCATGCATTTCTTTGCATATCCACTGTTAGGTGGCATTAACATATACGCTCGATCATTATATGCGGTTACGAGAAATATGGTTACATAATTCAGGTGAGCCGTCATCACGCTCAGCAGTCAATAACTCCAGTCCATTCCTCGAACAACCTGATCTTCGTTATTAATAACGCGAAAGAGCAGAGGTGACGTAGGTATAGGATAGCGATAAAATAAACGTCGACCAGCACGAAAACGTGGCATGATATAACGTCACAACAGTGTCCCCGTGCCAACACCTGCACTTCACATGACTGTGTTGAACGCGAACGCCTTCGTTCATGCCTGTCCTCATGAATTACGACGTCCACTTCACATCGCCTCGGAGAGGAAAAAATGTAACGTTGAGGTCATTAGTATACACGGCGCACACAATCACAACACTTGACGTGCAAAGCCCTGCAATGAGTAGTTAGTGAATTTCTGAAAATAAACTGCGGATCCTACCAACGCAATATTGACGAGAAAACTGCTTACACATCCAATTAACGCACCATAGCCCATACAACAAGCGTTACATTTTTTATCATCATTAGCCAATTTGTGCATTTTTGACTGTTTCTCTTTCTATATTCAACTAGTGAGATCCTCATATTGCACCTTTTTCGACGAAACAACGTTAATTTTTTGCGGATCGATAGACATGATAGCAAATAATATAATATTATAATTATTATTTTTTATTTTTTTTTGATTAAGATCAGCTTTTATGATTACTAAAATGTTTTATTGTTGTTATTATTAAAAGTAATGTGATGCAATAAGTCAAACAATATGTTACAACTGTTCCTAACGAATACGGCCTATTTGACGATGAGGATATTGTGTAATTGAGTATCAAACAACAGCAGTAAACAGATAAAAGAAAAGTTATAACATGTAACAAAAAAAAATTTAATATCACGATAACACAAAAGTACATGAGAATAATTACATTCTAATCGGTTGCTGAAAGCTTATGAACATATTCACTCATACAACAATATAAAGAACAAGTAGCTGTGTATATTACAAAGAAAGTGAAAAAATGATGGCAATAATATCACCGAAAATAAGTGTTTGAAGTTGTACGTGCGAGTGTGTGTATGTGTGTGTTTGTGTGTGTGTCTATAATATTCTATATAAATTATTGTGTAAATAAAACCATTACAAACAAAAAGATTTTCTATATATATTTCTACTCAGTTTTTCACGAGTAAAATTTTGACTACAAGAAAAGTTAACGTAAAACTCAAAATATAAATATATTGAGTTTAGTCTAGTATATAAAGTTAATAAATAAATTAAGTTAATAATTTCTTGTAATTTAATTCATATTTACTAAACATAACTTTTTTTTTATGTTTGTGTTTTTGTCTTTGACGCAGGTTCAAATATAACAATTTTCTGCGTAGACGTGTTATCAAAGTTGTTCATTCGTCGAATAAACGAAAGTGTCTCATTGCTTAGTTTTAGCTTTGGTGTTTCATGCATCGGCACACTCGTAGACGCCTACCCAGTTGCCGATGATGACGACATGTTAGACATACTATTCGACAAAGGTGAAAATGGAGTGAAATGAGACAACTGATCTGCATGCGATGATAAACCACCATCGACTGTATGTGATTGATTATATTTTACATGACTATTCAAATCAGAGCGTGTAAATAATAAATTTGTTTGTTGCGAATTACACGCGTTGAGCGAGAGCAACGGAGATTGAGACTGCGATGATGACGACGACGGAGTAGGAATACGCGACGATGGCATCGATATGTTTGATTCGGTATTTACAAGTAATGATTTATGATCATTTGCACGCATGCTTTTGCTAAGCTACTTTTGTGATCTGAGCAGTTGTTGCTTGAGCTTTCACATTTACTGTTTCCGTTTTAGTGCGCGAACAGTTGCACGCTCGGCATCGCATTCGGCTTGCGTAGGTTGATGTTCATCAAATGAACACTGACTAGAGTTGTTTAATGTCGTGGCCATCATGTCAACAGATTAGCCCTTGTGAAGTGGTTGTGAGTGCGACGTAGCAATGACTTTACTCAACATAGACTTTGCCGGTTACATTAATTTGGGTTGCGTGCTGCTACCTGTATATGTGCCAAGATCATCACAGTTAGCAGAAAATCACATTTTTTGCCTTTCAGCCGAAAGCATTGCCGCGCTGCGTTCGTTTACAACAGGTACAAAACTCGGCACGAACAAGAGAGCTTATTCGTCCTCGTCATCATCATCTTTATCTTTATCATCATCATCATTGATAATATGTTTTGTTGATAAAGTGTGCCTGTATTTTTGTTATTGTTGTTGCTTCTATTGTTTCGTTAATGTAGACTCTTCATTTGCATACTATATGTTGTTTTGTAATGCTGCACATTATTATTATTATTCACTATTATTTGTGTGTACACGCACAGTATTTTAATACATCTCATCTTTATCACCAATAACAAGGATTTATTATTCGTCATATTCATTTTGCAATTTAACATGTTACGATTACTCATTTAGGCTATGATTATAAGTTTTGCGTTGACTTTATCAAATGTTTTGACTATTACTGTATTATAATGGACTGTGAGGTGCAGACGCTAATGATGCACCTGCCATCTCACGACAACTATTGTTGTTAGTGTAAGTTTTACATGAGTATGGCGCAGAGAATGGTGAAAGGCGATTTCGCTGACGCGGCAAAATACGTACCATTCGCATTCTACGCTGTTCTTTGACATCTTACAAGACGCTTTGCGTTAACTCACTTATCATGTCAGACGATCATGCTGTCAGTGATAGCGGAGAGCCTAATGTTGGTGAGGCAAACAATTTATTATGTTTAGTACATGTACTTTTACTTTACCTACTTTTAATTGTTGTTGTTGTAGTAGGTGTTGCAATATGAAATAATTACTTTTCATATTATTTTTATAATTGTTCTTATTAATTAACATTTTCTGTATTTATCTCAATGGGGTCAAGTAGCTGAAACGAAGTAACTTTGTTGACGTTATTACTATCATTGTTTGAGTTGCTGTAAGTAACACCATTGCAATTGCCCGTTTTTAACAAGATTGTTTTCTCAAATAACTATTTGAGATTGATGTTTTTGGCGTCTTTGCGCATCTGCTTATGAGAAGCATGGAGGAGACGTAATGCTTATTTTTTGGACATGCGCGTCTCTGTCGCACGCCGTGCTTTTCGTTGCACTGTCTACGTGGCACTCCCATTAATATCAATTTGTACATATGTGCTCGTTTCATCTTGATCTGCTAATTGCTTTTGTAATAGTGCTACACTCTCTTTCGTTAATTATGTCGTTGGCATTGTCGTCTTCGAGTGTACTTTGCTGTTTCTCTTTTTATTTTGTTGTTTTTTAGCCTTCTTACTGCTCTTCATTGTCGTTGTCATTTACTATTAACATTGCATTTCTTACTTGCTATTACAATCAACCGTATCATCTTCTGTAAGTTTTGAAGGCAACGAACATTCACTTTCATCTTGCAACTGTGTAAATGTTTTTTAGTTATGGTCTTACTGGTCAATATTCTCTATTGTGTTCAGTATATTTTATGCACTCGACGTTTTTTGTGTGTCTGATAATATGTGCGATGTAGGAGTAGCAATAAGACAAACACCTTGACTGCTCTCTTCTGCTATTGCATACTCAAAATTCTACGCTTTGTGCAAACTCATTTGTTAGATTGTAATATTCATCGAGTTTTAATGTATTTCTTTGTCATTACTATTTTTGTCTGAGTTTACATACTAACTTGTCGACTTATCCATTGTCAACGACTAAATGTCTGAATTATTCTAGTTAGTAAAATACGCCATTTCTATTTCGTTGAAAGAGAAAAAAAAATTAATTACCAAAATAAATTTATAATTTTATAAGGTAGGAGGAAATTTTATTTTTGCCTTTAGTACGTCGGTAAATGCTGTGTTGGTGTATTAAAAAATTATGTGCACGTAGGTGTATGCTCTGTTTATTACCTTTTATCTAATTAGCTAAATAGTTTAGTAAATATCTTATTAGTTAGTACAGAGTTAAGTGAGTCTTTATAAAATAACAGTGAATAATTAATTGACCAAAAACGTAATATATAAAAGGCAAATTAAAAAAGAAGAAAGAACTGAAGATTTAATGTCGTAGTGATATATAGACAGCAAGTTCACACATTACACACGAACAAACAAACTGTTATAAAAAAAAAAATAGAGAACATGTTCATAATAAAAAATTACAAATAAATAACACTTTTTTTTTTACGTTGAAAGGTTTATTTTACAATTATAGATATTTTTTTAATTGAGTTTTTAATAGTGCAAAGTAGAAAGTTTGATCTTCATGCAATGTTTACTCGAGCATTTTGGCTTCCGTATCATGTCCTGCGAGTAACGCACATTGTGCTGGTGTCATTTGTGCCACATTCTTCGCTCCGCGTACAGCACCATGTGCTAATAATAATTGAATAACTTTGCCATGTCCTTGTAATGCGGCTAAATGCAATGGTGTCCGCTTGTTGACATCTCGAGCATTTACGTTTGCACCGTATTATTAAATAAACAACTTAACTATCTATGTGAAGCCACGATCACATGCATAATGCAATGCAGTTCAGCCATCCTTGTCAGCAGTATCACATGATACACCGGGTTCAGTGTTTGATTAAAGTAATGCACGAATAATGTTCACGTTGCCAGCAAATGCGGCGTGGTGCAGCAGTGTCATTCCATTTTCGTCTTGCTCCGTCAGACGACCACCACATGAAATATACGTTAGCAACCTCTACTCATCGCCTTGTCTGCATGCGTTGTAAATAGTTTCTCTCGGCTTATCTTGTGAAGGTTTAGTAACATTTAATTAGTTTTATCGTTTGTCTTTCACCTGCTATGCTGACGTGTTGTACATTTGTGGGTTTTTTTTTTCTTTATGCACAAAAATATCTTTCTCTCACTGTGAATCTTTATGTGTGCAAAAGCTAACAACAAAAAATTACAGAAAACAATTGAAATTAAAGGGTGAAAGACATGAATATCAACGTTTTGTTGCATTTGTTGTTTTAACAATGGTGATATTTGTTCGCATAAAAAAAAGAGGAAAAAATTTATTGAATATGGTAAGCTTGCCGTAAATCAAAAGCAAATATATACTTTGTATGATAAAATAATGAAGAACTAGGGTTTGTATAATAAATAGTATTCTGCAAGGGAAAAAGAAGATAAATACAACTTCTGATACTTGAAAATAATGGTGATGACGTAAACAGCACACCAATTTTAACTAATTTTCTTTTGGTACATTAGAAAAGGCCGACACAACTTTATTTCAGAGTAAGATGAGTAAACATGTCGCATACACATAAAATCTAAGTTTTACTTTCGTGACGTCAGTTTTATAAACAACAAGAAAGAAAAAAGGCAAAGAAAAATAAAAAATATATTATTATGTATGTTGCAAGTAACTCAATTAAACATAATTTTACTTTTTGCCTGGTAATACTTGCACTGGTGAAGCAGTTGCGGTATCACCATCTTCTACCCCTGCCTGTTGCATAAGCTCTGCAATAGAGTGCTCAAGATCATCAATACGACCACTCATTTCCTCGATTCGGTGAATAATACTGCCTGACATCTCCTCAAAACGAGACTGCATTTGTTGTAGCAAGCCTTGCACCATCGACGTGAGTTATGCCGTACCTTGTTGCGGATTTGGGTCAGAGGACTGTGCGGCATAAGCTGTATTCCCACTACGACCAGCTTTTGCAACTTTGGCCTACATTCCCTTTTTTATTCTTTGTGGTATACTGAGTGTATATAATATTTAACAACTAATACGTTTATATCGCTTTTTTTTTATTACTGCTAATTCGTTTTTACGTTATACAAACTATTCAGTAAACTGATAATAATAAATAAAAAAATAGTATATATCTTTTTTTAAACCAATATCTAGGTTTGTTTTGCTAGATCTTGAAAAGGAAAAGTCAAAATATAACAAACAACCAAGATTAAAATTATAAGCACAAACAAAGTTTTAGCTTTTTGTTGTTGTTGTCATCTTGCAAATACTGCTCATTTTTGTAAAAAGTACGTCATCACAACACAGATTGAGTTCTTGAAAATTGGTGTAGCAAAAATGTTTACTTATACAAAAAAATTAAATTAAATTGTAATATTGATATGTTGAGTTACACATTATTTTTTACTCGTTTCACTTTGCTAAATTTGTAGATCGAAATCTGGTATATTATACAACAAGACAGAAAAATAAATAATGTATAGTAGTGATAAACAGCGCAAACAATTTAAAAAAAATAATTTAGAAAGTATAAATGATCAACAGTACATTTTTGAACAATGTAACTGAAAGCATTAGTAACTAAAATCATCCTACTAAAAAGTAACAACTAACCAAATACTATCCTGGTAACTTTATTAGATTGTCACAGAAATAACAGGACTTTTGACTTTTTAAAAATGTTTTTTTTGATTTATAATTTTTTTTAAGTGACGTTATTATGTCATCTAGGAGTCATACATCTCGTCATAGAATAAAGAGTGCAAATCTGCAGTATCATCATCCACATCTCACACAGAGTTCAGAGGCTACGTACGTTGTAACTACTGCTACAGCAACAACTGTTGCTACTGCTACTATTGCTGCTGATGTTGTTGCTGTTGCTGTTGTTGTGCATATTGACGTGGGATATTATGCAATATCTAACTCTGCAGTGTCATTCGTTCAGCATTACGATTAACCTGATTACGATTGTGATTATCAACTTGCCCCTGGGCAATCTCTTCACCTATTTGCAATTCATCGTTCAGTGAAGATTCTACTTGCATACTAGACGATTGTTATTTACAAAGACGTTCATACTACACATTTGGTACAATGCGAACGATTGATGACAATTTCATCGTCACAGCAAAGCGTAAACGCCGGGCTTGTCCAATTGAAAGAATCTTTTTTGAGTTCTTCAGTGTGAACTACAAAACACGCTTGTCCATGTCAAGGTCAATGGTAACAAATTCACCATTCTCAAAACGGGCTAAGTTTTCTTACTTACGATGATGTGGGAAGTTTGAGTAAAAAACACCAGACATGTAATAAACACAACAGTTAGGTGTGCGGTGAAACTACTGATCTGCATTCACACAGGCATCAGAGACCACACCAAGTCCCACGTAATCTGATCGGCACACCTCAAAGGTGATACGATGACGACCTGCTAACATGTAATTTTGTCCAATGGTGGCGATGCCGTAGATCACACGCAATCGCGTCCCTTACGGATTGACACCTGGACCAGCCAGAAAACGAATGCTCTGGCGTTTGTTAGTCTAGCATAGTAACTCTAACAAACCATGAAGCTGAAAGTAACGAGCGTCTACCTTTACTTTATTCAGTACGTCTTCGTCCAGTGCCTTGAGATGCGTGTAGCCGCGCAAGTAACTGAGTATGTAACGAAATGTAGTCGGATCACGATCGATGAAAATGGCACCAGTGTCATCCACAAACAATGGTGCGTTAAAATTGTTAACACCAAACTTGTATAGTAGATGTTCTTAATCACTATAGCCACTGCTATGAAATCTATTATTATCATTGTTATCAACATCATGTTTCTCGTTGTCATTACTAAAGCTATTTTTAGTAATACCTGTAGGATCATTTACATTATTCACTTTTTGTATTTAGCTAACTGCTATAGATGTGGCATGCTGTTGCGTTGTATTAGCGATACACACATCTGACAAAGGATATTAACGCAAATTTGCATTTGTGAATTGCTAACCATTTTTCTGTTTTGATGGTTCGAATGAGAGAGAAAGTGGAGATTATGGCACATCAGGCCTATTTTATTTCACCCCAAAGAGCAGGTGGAAGTATGTGTTGTCATCTTTATCTAGAAGCGTAGTAACAGGCACTACAAACAACTCACCGCCAACGTTTAATCGTACCACCACCAACTTTGATGACGAAAGCACAAATGGTGATGATTGTGTAAGTCTGCATGAGGTAAGTGTAGCGGCATCTCGAAGTTAGCACAACTACTTAACTTTGCCACGAATGTGTTTACGCGTGGCTAATAAATCTTTTAAAGATCGTTATGCGGTAACACACGCCTTCAGCTGCTCATGCATTGTACAAATAAGTTTTAACGTTGGTGGGTTAATTTAGTGTAATTTATTGTCTATTTTTTCCTAAGTGATAACACAGCCACTGCCATTACTCCCTTCTCGGTCCACTTATGACATGTTGTGTTAAAAAGCATGTGATTGTTGTTAATGCTATCTATCAGATTAAGTGTCACTGCTATCATCACTACCAACACTACTATTCATCTTTTGTTATAAGTTTTCAGATTACATCATCTAATTGGTGATATCACTATTTACAATCACGCATTATTATACTGTTGCCTGTTGCTAATGATATTTACCATCATCATCATCAACTAAATGTATTTCTGCTTTTTGTGTTTTGTGCCGACCTCGCCTATTTCCGTTATGTTGACTTGCGACTTGCAATTAATTTTGTGTTGTAGTTGACATTATTGAACCGTCATCTTTCATTTACTTTACTTAGGCACTGCTATTGTTATTTATTTATTTATGTCGGTGGCCTCGCTGTCGTTTGCGTGTTTCCCTGTTATTTCTTTCTGCTGCTTTAGATGTTTGCAACGGTGATGCTGATGATAGATCTGATTTTATCACTGCCATTATAAAATATTTTGATAACTATAATTTTTATTTATATAATACTTTTATTATTAATGAGTACAAGAGAAATGTTGTTCTCTTCTCTTTCGCCTGCTGACGCACGATTAGTCTGACACGATTTGACTGTATGTGTGTGGGTGTATACCTGCAGTTGTACTTTATAAGTAACAAAGTTTGTTCAAATAGCTTTGTAACCGTCGTTATATAGTGTTTAAAAGTATAGTTTTTCTGTCAACGTAACTATTATCAACAGAATAGTAAAGTAAAAATAGCAAGATAAATTAATTCAATCAATATAATATCAAAATATTGATGAAATTTATCAGGAAAAAAAATGTACGTATTTTGTGATGAAATAATTGCAACAACACGCATATAAAACATTGTTTTAGTTATTGTCTTGCCTACAAGATGAAAGTGTTGCATTACATTATACAACATGTGAAACAAAAGCATTGAAGGATGTATATTTATACACGAAAAGAAGCAATTACATTTATAAGTATATGTGAAGATTGCATATATTATTTTTTACCTAAAATTTTTGATGAGAGGTATTACCACTTTACAATGAATAAAACGGAATTACATGATTGACTTCACGTTTTGTGTCGTCTGAAATGCTAATTTCAATCACGTGTGTACCAGCATGGAAAACGATAAGCTCAAATCACTGCTCATACACCGCATTACCACTATCGCCCACAGCACAAACACAATCTACCAACCCAGAGAATACACCAGCATCTATAGCATCGTTTAGTTTAACCGTAATACGTAACGGCAGAGAGCGTATTCACTTTACTGCAGAGGCAAAGATGTGCACTCGAACGGAGCACATGACAGGCAAAATGATCGGTAAAGCATTATGACTATCATCATCATCATCATCATAATCATCATCATCATCGTTAACATTAGTTGGTGTAACCTATGTATCGGCCTTTTCCTAAACGAATGAAGATGACTAGCTGTTTTTATCATTATGCATCGTCTCATCGGTAGGTGTAAAGTCATTTGACGTAGTCGCTAATGGTCTTTCCTCTTTTGATAATGACTAATTAGCAAAATTGGCATGTTTATTTTAGCTGTTACTATTACTATAAACATTGTTATCACTTTTCTATGAGCTGTGAACGTGAGTGTGTGTGATGTTGTTGTTTATGCTGACATTTCGTGTCATCACACTTTATTCGCAATACCTTTTCTTTTCACGTGTATTATGATGCGAATTATAATTATTATTACCATTATTATTGTTTATTGATGTGTTCTCATTGTAATAATTTGTGTGACGTGTGTTGGTTAATTATGTTAATGAACTCTGCCAGTGGAGCGTAAAGGGAGGTATGTTGTCTGGAATATCACGCAAGGGCACACCAAAGTCGACCGCAAGCAAACACTCATCCAGTAGCTAAGCCATGACACACGCCTTTTACATAACCGGTCCAAAATCAATCATCAACTTGCCCGTGCAATCCGGTAATTCTGGTATAATTCACGAGATGCCGCGTACAAATGACTAACGTTATTTACTTATTGCTAATGATTACGCCATAAAAGGTGATTAACCATTACAAAAGTCATCTTGCTTTATTATTTTAACGCTTGTTGCATCTTTCTTTGTCATTACTTTTTTGTTCGATGATAATGGTTGAGATGATCGTGTTAATTAAGATCACAGCTCTACTAGCTCGATTGGAGTTACGTCTTGTTCATGATTTGCGGGCACAAAAACATCATGTACATTTGTCATTTTCAGTTAACTGAGTTGAACTTGCACGCTGTAGCGAGTGTGTAAGTTAGCTAAACGAACAAGAACATATCTACGATCAGTAGACAGTGAGAGCGAAGTGAGTTATATCGCAGGGGAGTAACTTACGTGCAACTTGGTCTCCATCACACGTCGCGGGATAACACCAAAGACAGGAATAGCACTTGACACCTGTGCAGGGGCGGTTGGTGGTTTGTGTGGTAGTGTACAGTCTACACGAAAAATAATAGAGTGAGAGGTATTGTGTTCAATGTGTGATGGTGCGTAAAGTGTCACAGGCACGTGAATAGAGTTGCCCTGGCACAATGCATGAGACGATAATGAGGACAATACCGTCTTGTGCATGACGACAAAGCTGTGTTTGTACTCTTTGACAGCAGAATTCATTTTGCATTCATTCTTTGCGCTGGTTGGTATATTAGTCTGCAATTCTTGTCTCTCTTTGCATCCATTACAGTCATCTAACTGGCATTTTTCAGCATGAGCGGTGAGTTTGATGTCATGAACGGTTACTTTTCCTGTGTTGACGAGTGTGATTATAAAAGAAATACATTGCCCTGCAAATATTTCAATGGAGTGCGTGCTGAGAAGGCATGTAATGTGAGGCAGGCGCTCAATTACAGGAATTTGTAACGGTGATGTAAATGGAGCGAATAGCAATCTGTCAGATGGTATTTCGCGCAGTGCTAACAGAATTCCATTTACACGCAATCATCCTTCGACAACTGGTTTGACTTGTAAGGTAATGTCTGCTTGACTAAATGAGTCAAGTTTGATGTGATGCAATCAGTAACAAACAGGTTATGTCAATTCATCACACGCATTGACTTTACAATTAGTTCCTTCTGTTCTTTATTGCAATTGTTTTAGTTTTCCATGTTACTATTACAAATTTAATTTATCTTTAATTGACACATTCGCGTTAAGCTCCTTGTGTTGACGTTCTTATACACTATAGGCTTTATTTGAATCTTCTACTGTTTGTAACTGCTATGAGGAATTATCATATTCTTGCTATTCATGTTGTACTTTTACTAACGCTGAGTCGGTTGTATGTTATTATGAGTGTAGCACATGTGAACAGTGTAGCGCAATCGCCTCAATGTGAAAATGACAGTGTAAATGGTTGTAAAGGCAAACGCGAACAGAGCCGACATCGCCAACACATCACACAACTTTACTGTGCAAACGTCTGCCGTTTAGCGTGAGAATGGTCATCTTCAGCTGATGTGTGTCAATAAAGGTGAAAACAGGACCAGCTACGGAGACTGTACGTGGTGCTAAATGTAATGGAAGTGCGAGTGCCTCTCATTTGATCAAGAATGGAGTTGCAGGTACGGGTAATACCTACATTATCTACATATCTTTCTGTTCATGTGGATGCTATCGCGATGAAATCGACAGCATAGATGAATAATGATGTGAGCAATGTGCGAGTTCACAATTTTGTACATACTGTAAATTATTAACAATTACACCAAGTAACATAGCTTATGTATTTGTATCTATGAATTTATAGTACGGATATGTTAATAACTGACTCGCTAATTATACCCTTACACTCTAATATTCATCAATCTCACTCATCACAGCCATCACAGTTAACAATAACAATAAGTGAGTTTTATTACCGAAACAAGCATCAATTTCTTTACTTTACTTGTTTACTCCTTCAATAAAAGAAAGATGCATCTGTGTGTGTGAAAATGGATAAACGTTATTGTGCAGTAATATCTTTGTGCCATTATGATGAAACTGTTGATGTTGCCTCTGGTGGTAATGACAATTACGATCATGAAGAGACATTTGGCTTACACTATTTTACTCTATTTTTTTTGTAGGTCAAATATTATGACAATGCTGAAACGGTTAACTGTGCATGGCAAACAGTTTCAGCAACAAATCACGAGAAGCTATTTCGTCTATTCATCGAATATGTACCTGTACATTAGCCAATACACAGGCTCGTACGAGCAACAACAACGCAGACATATTTGCCCGTTATGAGCGAAAATTTTATGCCATCTCCACCAATAACCCGATGGCGGAACGCGTTGTGTTTGCACGTAGACATAAAATGATAAAATAGTACAACAATCGACGTGCAAATTGTGGTTGCGTAGGTAGAATGGCTCTAGCAAAGGCACATGCTTCATGTAAACTGTACAGAAACACATTTGTGCCACCAATCCGTATTGCATTGATGGACAACACTTTTAATTGTAATTACCATTACCGATCACGTAGCTGTCTACCGTTTGCGTTACTTGGTACCTTGCGGAGTTGTCGTTTGACTTCTTTCAGGTAAATGTCTATTTCCACGTATGCTGCTCGAATGAGTTACTGCACATTAGACTTCAGCTATACACTCAATTGTGATATTTATCATCGATCTTACTAGTTTTACTACTGCTTTTATAAGTTTTGTTAATGACTTTCATAGTGCATATTGTTAAAATTTTACTAAAAACTATTGCCAGCATTAAAATCAATATTCTTGTTATCGTTATAACATTTGGCAAAACTTTTATTCTTGCTTTATGTTGGTGTAATATCTGAAGCATGTTTTGTAAATTGTGCTAGCAGTTGACGTAATTGCGCGATAAGTTGTTTGAATGTGCTGATCTTCTCCTTTAGTGACTAGTGCACCTACTGAAGTAAACGCTGCTTCATTGAAATAGGCACAGATGCCTTTCTCAATGCTGGTAGCACCATGTCACTGAGCTGTTGTGAATGACGTAGTAACAATAACTAAAACATGTCAAGTTTTCTTATCAAAATATGATTTATTACAACAGCACTGCTTTGCAGATTAATTAGAAAATTGTTTACCTCGTTCATTGCCCGAACTAACACCTGCAGCTGAGCATAACGCACCGCCGCAATGGACTACACGACTGCCGAGCATCAAAAGAAGTCTACCTTATTGCCAAAGGCGGTGCTTCCGTACGCATTGAGTGCCTTGTCATGCTGTCCTAATAACAACAAACAATCCCCACATTTTTTACGCACCCGTGAAAGTAAAACGCTTCGCTTCAGTTCACTAGATAGGCTGGTCATTTTGTCAAGTGGTGTACGGAGTGACAATACACTGTTTGCTTCTGTTTGTTGTGCTGCGGGCATCGTAGCAGTTGCTCCTACGCCTGCTGAAAGGGAGGATGAAGATGAAGAAGATGTTGTTACCACAGTTGTTGAAGACGGTGAGAGAATAGTTTCGTAACTGTGGAGTAGTGACCATAACGACATAACAGTGTAACGCGCAACGCTGTCCATCACCTGCGCCGCAATTTGCCTAACTGGTGCTTCTGCAGAGAAGCACATAATTTTACTTTTGTGTAATGCTGAAATCGATGGAAGAAGATTACTGATGAATTTGTCATTATTGCTCATGTTGGCATGTTCAATGTGAGTTTGTAGTTGACACTTCACATCATGAATAATAACACACCGGCACACCTTATCTTTGAAATTAGCATCAAACATCGTCAAGACAATGTCTACAGCCTCGTTCAACGGTATACTAATTAAAGAAGCGTTTATTACAACCACCACGGCCATCACAGTACGATGTGTGTCAATATTCTCTCACTGTGAGGTACCAAACTCATCGGTAATGGCAACATGCAGAGTTGCATGAGGATTGTAATATGGGCAAGACATACTTGCCTTTTTCGTACTACTACTACTATTAATTGTATTCGTGGTGTTATTATTACTACTACTATTACTAGTTGTTTTTTTATTAACTATTGCAGATTTATTCGTCGCCAATGTTGGGGTATCAAACAGCGATGACGCATGCTAATATAAATGAAAGCTGCTCACCAACTCACGCATCGGCACATGACAGAGTTCACTCATTTATTGTCGAAGTTGCAACACAGTTTGTGAGCGATCACTTGAAAGCTGTTACAGATCTACTACATTGGTATTACTACGACCCATAGAGCTCCTAAACTATTATTTCACGTTTTGGCTCGTTGCTACATCACTTGTGTTCATTTACAATTATCTACTATTTGTATTGCCCATAATGGTGTTAGATAGATTATAATAAAGTTTATCATCAAAATAGGAGTAATAGGTCACATCATTTAATGGCGATGTTACTGCATTGAGAGATCTATCCGCAAAGATTACACTGCCTCTGCAAAAGCTATCGTTGCTACTACTATCATTTTGACTTTTGTCATTGCTGGTGTTGTTGGCTCTACTACTGCTATAAAAATTATTATTGTACATAACTGGCTGCTATATGTACGAGTTGGCGCGAGTATGTAGAGGCGAGTTGTTGCTCGAGTTGCCAACGGTAGATGTTGAGAGTGGTGAGCTGCTAAGTCGATTGTCTTTACCAGTCATGTTGTTAATTTTGTAGTCATCATTCTTACTTTGTATGGTCATGTCTTCAAGGCGTGTCAGGCTTGACGATCTTAATTTGTTATATGGTGAAGACATCTGCACACATGCAGAGAGTGGTAATCACAGCAGTCGAACACAGCTATGCTGTCACAGAGAAGAGCTACTCGTCGGGTAAGATGCCGATAGAGGTGTGAATACAACTTCGTCAATAAAGTTTGACATTGTACGATGTTGCTTGAAGAAAACTATATAATATATATATATATATATATATATATATATATATATATAAATATATAGCTATAAATTTTTTAAAAAAACAAGAAGAAAATAAGCAAATGTGTATGAAGAAATCTAGAAAAAAAAATTTAACGTTATTCGACTACTTGTACTTCTCGGCTTGTTCTGATTAAATGTATACTTTTACAAAAAGATTAACAAGTCTATGTTGACATACAAAATACTATTTTCACAAGAAATATCGAAAGTTTAAAAGGTACCTCATGTGAATATTAGTGGTAATAAATTATATTATTTTCTTTTTAACAACACAAAGTAACTTTTATTTATTTGCTTTGTTCAACAACACACATTTTGTGAGTATACGAAAAAAAAATGAGTACAAGTATATAGAAATTCTAATTTAAGTAACAGCTGAGTGTATAATTGTACTATTGATTGTACATGTTATCATTTGTGTTGTGCACAATTCATGTGCACTACTATCAGTTAGTTGTTATTTCTATCATAAGCATATCTAATTGTATAAACATTTATATTATAAACGTGTGCATATACAAACATAAAACGTGGTCTATTTTGTTAAAAGTGAAAAAAAAAGGAAATAATAAATCTAAGAAACTGTTTAAATAATAAAATGAATATCATTATTATTAAAAAACAAATTAAAACAGCAAATTTAATGTAGTATAATGGTCGAGTAAACTACTCAAAACAATGTTTGTTCATATGCGAGCTTCTTTTTTATTAATACAGCTTCTTACTTTATTATGATTTCAATAGAACATGCCCAAATGTCAAAACATGAATTGGTTCATGCATCAGTGAACGAGTGCCTCCTACCTTGTAATACAATGCACCTTTTAGTACATTTGCACCATCAGACATGTTGGCAAAGAACAAACTAAAGTCGCGTATATGTAAGTTGGTACTGCTGCTACTACTGTTGTTGTTGTTCTTATTGATGTTGTCGTCCAGATCAATATATTCGTCATTGCCTTCCACATCACCGCTAGCATACTTGTCAGCATCATCGTCATGACATTTATACTTTGTGCTATCATCACCAGTGTTATTGTCACGCTTACTTGTGGTTACTCCGCTACTGCTACAACTGTCTCCTCTTGACGTGTTCTCGCTGCCTTTGTCATTTGTGTCTTGTCATTACATTGATAGTGAAGTTGATTTTTGCTACATTTCGTTCCGATTAACACCACTATTTTTACTAACTCTCTTGTTGTTTTCGTTATTTTTATTTTTGCTCGTATCAGTGTATTGCTTTTTGTCAGGAGTAAGCTCATCTGTGCACTTATTTTCTATATCTGTGATGGCCTTGCCATCGTCATCGTTGTCGTCATCCGAATTGTACAAAAAGGGCACATCACGTTCCTGCAAAAGTCGGCGAACATCGCTGCTGTGCAAATAACCAATTTCCTCTATAAGTTGCCCTGTGTTAAAGTCGAGACGCGCAAAATACGAGTTAACGATTTGTATATAATTTGTCGGCTTGATTGGTTTTACTGTAAAGTGGACCATAAACTGCCGGTGTGCGGTTGCAAAAAATCCGACACCAGCTTGATCCTTGTGCGTGTATTTTGCATCGAACGGCTTCACCTCAACACAAAGCTCAACCTACTAGTTATGGCACGTAACGATCGATGGCACGTTTTCATGCACAAACCGTTACAATTCTTACAAGGAATGAAGCGAGGCAAGTTTCTGCGTACTTTTTGATGCATCGCTAAAATCTGACAAGAAACGTTTGGCGAGTGGGAAATCTTCTACATGTCGCAAAACAAACACCTCACGCTGCAGGCCCAACGCGCCAGCAGAATAAACCTACGTATTACTTCGCTCATTATACAAATCGTTTTGTAATTGATTGTATTTACAATTTCTTTATTTTTTATTCGCTGTCAGCTACGGTCATGTTTACTCTGCCACAGTAGACGCAGGAAAAAGAGAATGCGAAGATGGCTAGGGTGGTTAAGCTGATTTCGGTATTGTAGAAAAATTAGATTACTTCAGTGTATCATCAGACTACGCAGAAGTTGATTTCTAACTTTTTTTCACTTTGTTATCAAAGTAATCATCTGAAATGAAATCGTCATCTTTGTCAGGGCCATCAGAAACACATAGTGACTGATCTAATCGACGTAGCGTTGCTCTTGCTAAGACTGAATCTAATCGATCGCGTAGTCAAACTAATTCACGGTAATGAATAAGCTGTTGTGCGAGAAGTGGAAGGGCGGTTTTGTCGTTTGTTGACATCACAATATTTTATTGTTTTACAGAATTCCCTGTTTTGCTTGCAGCATTGTCATTCAAATGCTTCAATAATTATTAATTAGACACGTTTTTTTCATTATTTGCTTTGCTATTATACTAACTAAACGTGACATTAATTTTTTTCTTGTTGCTGTTCTCGTCGTTGCTGCTGATGTTGCGTAATTGCAATTTTTTGTTAACACTATTCTAAGTAGCGTGTAAACGATTATTATTTGTTGAGCTGCAAAGAGAGTGTACAATTTCATCGCACAGGTCATTCCTGCATCGCAAAAAGAGTTCTTTGCGGTCGATTCGTCAACACTATGATGGTGGTCTCTACAAATACATTAACATTGATTCATTCGAACATACAGAAGATTGCGCAGTTGCTTTGCGCCCCAAGTTGCGTCAAAACAACTCTCTTCTTTTTTTTCCACAATTATTAGATAATTGAGAAGTATCTGTTTAAGTTAACGGTAATTTTGTTTTAGTGTTTGCATCATTGGCTATAAGGTAAGTTTATCCAGCAGCTTTAGTATTTTTGTTGTATGGTTGACACTCCACTAACGGTTTAGAGAGAAGAAGACGAATTTATTGAACATAGTGAGGTCGTTAATGACATGCTTTGTATAGCTGCTTAAGCAACTTTCGATAAATTGTGACAAACTGCAAATTCATCTTCATATTTTTTTATGCTGAAAACATATTTTTTTTGTAGATAACAGAAATGTATAAACAATGTTAACTTCTTGTTCTTTATACAATCTTGCACTAATGAAAGCGTTTAACTTATATTTTATAAACTGTGAAAATGTAAAAAGGGATAAAAATTGGTAGTAAATATTATAACGTGCATAAAATCTGAAATATTCGAAATGTGAGCATGACATCGTTGCATTCAAGGTTCAGCAAAAAAAGAAAAAATATGCTCAATAATTTTATTATTTTTATGGTATACTAAACTGGCGGCAACGGTAATAAACAACATTGAAGTTTCGTATAAAGAGAAAATGTGAACTTATGTGACACACACACAAAAAAAAGAAAAAATAGATTGAGCAATTGTACATTTTATGTATACAAAGCGGACACCATTACTGTCAAATGACATATTTGCTTCTGTGCTATATTGCACAATCATAAACAAATTCTCAACGCTAACGAATCAAATACACACTTTAACGAAATAAAATTTATTTGACAACTGATCGCACATCAAACAAAATTGATACATATTGTAATTACAATAATTACAACAAACGTAATATCTTTTCCTTAATTTTTTTGTGAGTATCATGAAACATCGCTGAGCTATTAACAATTACAATAACAACCAACTAAATTTGCATACTGTCAGAAAAGTATAAACTAGAAAAATCAGAATTGATAACGCATTGCAGAAAATACAGCTTAAAAAAATTTAATAAAAACTCGAAGTTCAAAAATAGCAACTAATACAACAAATATGTACAGCCATATATATTTTTTTAATGTACAAACGACAAATTTTTTTCTTTTACCTAGTTACAATTTTGAAAAATAGTGCAATTGCCAGGCCAATAATCAATACAATCATGAATAGCACACAAAGTTTGAACGTGCCAGCAGATTGATACTACGCAGCTCGCTATAACTCAGTTCTGGCACGTTGTACTCTAGTATGAGTTAGTGTCATGTTGTAATCAATGCGATCTAGCACTGCTCCTTGCTCAATCACCAGTGTATTCATGTCCTTGAACATTTCATGCAGCGATTTGATCGATGAGTAAATTCGCTCAAACTATTTTACTCGTTCTTCTGCCATTTGCTGATTGAGCATGATAGTTTCAATCTGATCTTGAGTCATTCCCTTTTGTAAATATTGATTCATCAATGCATCATTTTATAATTACTGCTCTACTGCACGTTGACGATCACCTCCTGCTCAGCGCTGCGTCACTGCTCGTTGCTTCTTGACGTCCATCATGTATCGTCGTTGACTCTCACGGTAAACTTTACTAATTTGATTGATTTCGTTAACAAGACACATCTTAACGTTGTGTAAGATGCTGAGCTATGCATCTGTACCACCGTCTAAGATGTCATCCATGTACGCTGCCTCTAATTATTTGATTGTACTTTCACTTTGTTTAAACAAGTTATCTATTATATCTTGCGCCTTATCAATTTACGCCTACTCCTGAACTTAGTCACGCGTTGATCTAAATTACACTTTGAGGTGATTTTTGCGCAACGTTTAAAGATTTTACAATTACTACTGTATTTTACGTTAAATATCTCTTACATCTGACATCTTGTTAACTCACGCAGGGGTAATGTACACTGAGTGTGACAAATTCCCACTTGCACCTTCCTCATCATGAAGTAATTGCTATGTCTACGGCTTTCTCGGGCGTGTAGCACGATAATGCATAAACTAATTAGTCCGATCACGAGTAGTCATTAGTAATAATTAAATATTTTTATTATTGTTATTACAATTTTAGTTAAAAAATAATATGTATACACTATTTGAAAATAAATAAACTTAATTGAGTTTACAAATACGCACAAAAGAAGATAGATACGTTGTTGCTAATGTCTGTTCTACTACTGCTTTCAGAACTAGCAAATGTTCGTAAACAGATTTTTCTAATAGTGAACTTTTTCAAGAACAACAACAAAGAAAAAATTAACGAATTACGCAGAAAACGAAGAAAAAAATTAGTTACAAATTCAATTATAAAATTATGGTTGACTGTTGTCACATACACACACACACACACACACACACACACAATATATGTCAAAAAAAAACCCACCTGCTTGATGAGCGTAATATTAGGAGTTGGCAAAATGAGAAATGTATTTATAATATATAGATAAATTATTTTTTACACTCTTCCGATAAATTTTGATATAAATTTTTTTTCATATAATATATACATTTATATATATAGATATAGGTATGACTAAAGTACTTTACTCTCTCTCTCTCTCTCTCTGTTTGTATATTCGACCATACTCATAGAAAAAATAAAAACAGTATTGCACTTACGCTCACTATTTCAGTAGCACTAACGTCGATAAGGACTAGTAACTATAAATGTAAAAAATATGATTTGTACAGCTAAATGAACAAAATATGTTTGGTTTTTCAGATAATGTTTTGTTAAGCAATTAAAATGAATTTACGTCAAGAAAGTTTTGTAATAAATTACAACGATAAACTTCCCTACCAAAATTTCGATGCTTTGCTACAATACCAAAAACAAAAGATATGAATATAAGAATAGGTGTTATATAATTATTCTGTTGCAATGAAAATATACAGCCTAAGATTAGCTTTGTATGTCAATCTAAACAATACTACTTATAGGTAAATATACATTTTTTATTTTTGTCTTACACACGACAGTAATACATTTTAAAAAATTATCAGTAAAAACAGATTTATTAAATTGTTTTTCTTTTATAACAAAAAAACACGTTTTTACAACAAAAAACATAATTGAACTATTTAAAAATTATGATCATTAAAGAAAAGATATAACTCAATTGATGAAAAGTATTACAGTCTTTGAACATGTTGATTAATTGTTTTTAGTTATTTTTTTTTTCATTATTACCCATGTCTTTACTTTGCATATTGTGCACGAATAAGTTTTGCAATGGCCTGCAACTGGATTATGCTCGTTCCTTCGTAAATAGCACCAATCTTAGCATCTCTGTACATACGCTACAGACCAAAGTCTTTCATGTAGCCCACACCACCAGCCCACTCAATCGCCTTGCTTGCCATTTTCTCTGCAATCTTTGACGAATAATATTTTGCCATCGCCGCATCTTGCACAAAGTTCTCGTTGTTCAGCTTTTTGCGTGCTGCGTTGTATACCAACAGACGTGCGGCTTGCAGCTATGTTGCACACTCTGCATGCTACATTTGCATTCCTTGAAAATCACCAATATACTGCCCAAACTGCTTGCGTTGAAAAACATATGGCATGATAATGTCAAACGCACCTTGAGCAATGCCAATCATTTGTGCCCCTATCCCAATTCGCCCTTCGTTTAGTGTGTTTATTGCAACCTGATAGCCCTTACCAATCTCAGCGATAACATTTTATGGAGGGACTTCAACGTTGTCAAAGTGTAACTCCGCAGTAGAGCTGGCACGTATTCCTAATTTATCTTCAGACTTGGCTACAGTAACACCTGGATTGACCTCCTTATCGATCAAGAAACATGTAATTCCTTTGTACTTTTTTGAGAAATCGACGTTAGCCATTACGAGATACAAACTGCCAAGGCCACCACTGGTGATGTAAAGTTTTGATCCGTTGATGACCCAGTTACCATTGCTGTTTTTCTATGCTCGTGTTTTGAGTGAAAATGCATCACAACCACTCGTAGCCTCCGTAAGACAGAAGCAGCCAATATCTTTTGTTGCCAATCGTGGTAAATACTTTTCTCGTTGCTGCTCATTGGCATAACGGAAAAAGATATTATTTACAAGTGTATTTTGCACATCCACCGTTACCGCGGTTGCGGCATCAAACTTGGCAACTTATTCGATTGCCAAAATGCTGGAAAAGAAATTCATTCCGCCTCCTCCGTATTCTACTGGAATCTCAATTCCCATCAGTCCAGCCTTGAACGCTTCGTTTAGCATTGGCATACTCATCTTTGCGGTACGATCCATTTACATCGCACATGGAGCAACATGTTGCTGACAGAATGATCGAACACTGCTGACAAGCATTTCTTCCTACTCGGTCAATTTTGTAAGCGGCGCCTGTATTATATTTACCTCATTGTTAATAGCTGATGCAAACAGTTTAGCGGTGCAGCTAATGCACATTGAACGAAGTGCAGTGCAGTGCAGCATTTCCGACTGTATAAATATTTTGTAATTGATATTGATATATATATATATAATGTAAAATGTAAAATGTGTGAACTATTTCAGTGAAGAAAATTTACTATATATAAAAGTTTATTTCTTTTCCGATAATAAACTGTTTATTACTCTTTTTTTTGTTGTCAGAATCGTAGATATTTATCGAAGATGATTAAGCTTTTTGTTTTCTTTAAATAAATAAATTTATATATTTTAATGTTATGCTATACTTATACTAGAAAAAGTAAATTGTAAACTGCGAAATGTATGTAGTAATTTATCGTTGATTATAGATAAAGCAAACGTGCTTAACGTAACAAAAACCCAAATGTGGTTTTCACGACGAAGAAAAAGGTAAAAAAAAAATAAATAAATAAGAACACCTCATAATGTTGGGTGATAAAAACATTACAGTAGTGTAAAACAGAATAAAATAATTAATAATTTTCTGCGGTGACTTATAACTTGCTCTAATGTATTATTCAATAAATCACACATATACACAAATACAAGTTAAAGTTCGTAAACACCATACAAATCACAAACTAAGTTAATCGGTCTTCATACATTTTTTCTACACTAACGTGTTACTTCATTTTATTTCATTGACGATATATACTCTTCTAATAGTGAAAAAAATCACAAACTTAATAGATTAATTTTGTCCAAGATTACTAAAAACACGTCTATAAATTTGTAGATATAGTTATTATTGCCATATATTTTTTGATATTGATAAAGCCAAAATATTTATATATTTTTCATTGAATTTATTGAGAATAATAATAAACAATTATAAAAAAAAACAGAGTTGTATATCTGTCTGGAAAAAATAACAGCTATCTCCTTAAAATCGTTCTAAAATATTATAATTAAATATTTTTTTACGTACATATCCGTAATGTATAAAGAAAAAGTTTGATTTATGTACAAATAATCTTGATTGCATTTGCAAATGTGCTATATTAATTTTTATCAATAAAGACCTATAAATTGAGACAAAGTAGATTTTGAGTATGCACTTCCAGCATATTTTAATTTTTTTAAAAAAGCATTTCATCTACAAAAAATAAATTAGATCTGAATATGTGAAATAACAGTATCACAGAAGACGAGTTAACTTCTATAGAGAAAATTGTCGAATTGGGAATTGATAATATGCGTTTTAATAAATTTGACAGAAAATAGTTGTATCAACTAGACAAAATTTATGGTGCAAATGCAAAATTGATTGCAACTTATTGTGTTGTTATTTTTTAAAATATTATAATAATGTGTGAATTTATATTCATAATAATATATCAAATACATCAAAGAAAAAAAAAGTAAATTGATTAATATAGTCACGCAGCGTTACATGATCAAACAAAGCAATTTCGTTTTTCTTCTTTTTTTTTCTCGTTTTAGTCTTTTTTGTTATAAAACTTATTTTGTGCACTAATAACAAGTAATCAGGATAAAAATAAATGCTGAACATAGCGCTAAAAAATAGAAGAAAAAATTTATATATTAAAATTTTACTCGATTCGTAAAGTGTTATTCAATTGTTAACAAGAGTACAAATGAATAAAAAAACAAATAGTTTTGACAAAAGCCTCATGCATTCTTTTGATAACGTGTTTCCATATATTGTTAATACATTTGCAGAGTATTTATAGAAACGAAAGATGAAGGTAAATGTAACGTTGACAATCAATAAATGAAAATACAAAACTGTTTGCAATATCCACTCAAGTTCACTGTTATAATGTAAATCAAATTGATAATTTTGATGGGGTTGTCAATTTTTGTATAATAAACAAACTAAAGTGCACCATTTAAGCTATGCGCAGCAAAAAATGTTAGTATAATCTGATAACCAAATATACATACAAATACATTTATATTTTGTTCTTGAAATAAAATTTTACAATAAAAAGAAAAAAAAGTACAGATTAAACCTTGTAGATTCTTTACAGTTTAGCATCCGAGGAATTATGTAGTGAGACCACAAAGGCGCCACACCCTGCTCGAGGGAGACGAAAGTGCGTGTTTGTCACGTTAAAACGCTCCTTGAATTTTTGCTGCACATTAGCAAGCACACGATCTTGAGCACTTTTCTTTAACAGTAAAATAATACACCCACCAAAGCCTCCACCCATCATTCGCCCACCAGCCACCTCCTTATCTGTGTTAATTAATTCCTGAATGTAGTCTAATTACGGAGTTGTTATCTTCATTAGAGTCTTCATTCCCTCATGTGCGTCATTGAGAAGCTTTCCAGCACGACTAATACGTTGCTCACGTGTCATATTTAAATCAGGCGAATTTAGACGTTTGAATTACAATGTTCGCAATTGCTATGCTACTTGATACGTACCTCGATCGTACTCGCCCATTGTTAAGATATCTTTGCAATCTTCCATAAATTTCATCGCGTCACCATGAGAGACGTACTGTTTAGGATCACGTACAAGCTGGGAGTATGTAAATGGCTTATTGTTACACTTCTGCGCGGAAATTTTCTTCTCACCATTTTCTTGATCGCTGCGAACGGCGTTGTAGAATTTGCCTGTGTCACCCATCAAATCGTGCTTAATCATGGAATCAATCAGCATCCAGCAATACTCGTCACCCAATAGCGGCTCAAGCGACAACGTCTCGAAGGTTAAATTTGTACAGTCAAGAAACAAAAATTTGTCAGCCTCGGTTAATGCAGAGACAAATTGATCCATTATTCCGACATTAACACCACAGTAGTCCGTCTCAATTTTGCGTCCTTGCTTGGCCACTTCAATCAACTCCTTTGTTGCAATTCGTGGCAGTATATTGTATTTACGATCAGGATTACGGTGTGGTGAAATATAGTCACGTTGCAAAATCGAGTTAATGGACAGAAGCAGTGCAATTCCAAACGCCGCTGACGCGCTCATACCAGCACCCATGGTAAGTGTACCATGAACGACCATACAAATTCCACGAAGTTGAGGGGCAGTAAGATCAAGTCCAAGGTAGTTTAATCGTAACTACAACGCACCTCGTACAAAAGTGGTTCATGCCTTTGTGTGGGCAACGGCCTGAAAGTCACTCACGGTGCAGTGCTACTTATTGTATGTTGCGTAAAAGCGTACTGCTGGTTTACCTTCATCTTCTTTGGCAAAGTGGGCCACACGACCAACAAGAATATGCGTACCTTCTTCAACAGCAGCGGGACAGACCCACCCACCCATATAATCGACATGCTAACCAATGTAATTCACTCGACCAGGAGCAAAAGAGAACAGCAGTCATTCAACATCCTTGTCATTAACAACGTCGAACTCTTTACGGAAAATAGTAGTCAGCTCACCAATGGTTTCATTTAGGCGTTTATCAGAAAAGCTTTCAGCAGGCATTTTTGAATCTTTGTTTGTCTTAGATTTTAATTAATTTTACTGTCTTGTAAGTTTTTTGTATAACTGTGCACATTAAGAACAAAAAAAAAGGGAGTAAGGAAGAGTAAAGTTAATGGTATAGAACAAAAATTAACAATATTCAAATTATTATTATCTTAACAATAAATAATTTATTCTGATATTTTATATATTGTGAACTAGTTATGATATATATACACACATTTATAAATAGTATGCATACACTAAAAAAAAATAAAAATAACACATGCATACTAGTGATTTCAGCATATTGCAAAAAAAAAAGATTGCATGTACGTACTAACGTATAAAAAAAATATACAATAAAACATGTCAAGCCAGAAAAGAATACGTGCGTATTGTTATCACTGTAAACGTTTTAATAATTAATCTAAACTTTGATGCACAAATGGTAATTCTGTCTTTATGTGTTGTAGCGCCGTTTGAAGTTTTGCAATAGTGTCATATGCACTTTGTAACTTTTTATCAGAAGTAGCTAATTCGTTCTTTACGCCATGTAATTCCTGTATGGTGGCATTTCGATCGTTTATTACTTTGGCATACTATGATTGTCACCATCTTTACCGTACCATGTTACTATTATTATCATAACAACAGACTTAAGTAGAAGTTAATGCATTGCTACGATTTTCACATTCTTGTTTCAATAACTAGGTTGACCGATACGATAATTGGTCACGGGCATGATTGTCTAAATAATTGTTAGTTTATTTGTTGCCGTAATTTTTTGTATTAGAGTGCTAATGTAACGTGACTTTATTACGTTACATCAATTACAGATGCGATCGGCGTAGGTGTCACAAATCCTCAGTTAAGTGAGCTATACGAATATCACGATTTTGTAGTGCCACACGATAGACTCTATTTAGCTCTTCTTCTTTTTTATTATACTGTTGTTGCAATTGTGTAAGTGTCCTATCGTTATTTATCATAAACATCTTTAAGTTTTATGCATACTTTGTAGACAAAGTATTTATCTTGTTTGTCAATGTTGCAATCATCTATTACATTTCATGTACAGAACTGTCTACTAACGTTTGACCCTTTTCACTGCTAATGATATTATTATTCTTGTTCTTATTTTCGTTGTGATCATGATTACTGTAACTCTAATTATAATTACTATTATCACGTGAGTTTGTGCACCTCTCTCTAAGTTATGCATTATTCTGCGCTAAAATTTGTGCAACATCGTCTTTCGCTAATTGTTTGCCGTTTGTCATACTTGTCTGCTGTGTTTATAATTATTTACGTCATTGCATATCATTTGTATTATTGTTGTTCTTGATATTAGTAATACTGTTATTTTGATGTGAACTTTCATGATGCGATATAGTAGGTGGTGTGCACGATATACATTAATGATGTTACACATTTAATATTGTGCTAGGTTTGTCTATTGAAACCAAATTGCCTTTTCGCCTTTTGCACTAATTATTTGCATATCATGTGCCTTACTATGTTGCACTATTATTATCAGTATGTTATTGCATAACACTTTCTAATTATTTAGTTTTGTAGCTAATTTTATCATCAGCATTATCATCATCATCATCATTATGGTTACTATCATCACATGCATACTTTGTCTTTGCTACATTTGTAAAATTACGCACTTTGTTTTGTGTGCATACATCTATACTTTAACACAATTACAATTTCTTCAGTGCAATAAGTGCCGCATGTCTGTCATAACATAAGACAGGCTGTTTTCCTCACTAAGCTGATTAAATCGAGTTTTTGTGCAGTGACGCTATATTACTTTGCTTTACATTTTAATTATCATTAATTTATCGGTTGCTGTGCGATTGATAAGCATTTTGCATTAAAGCTGACTTCACATGACTTAAAAATTATGATAAACTCTGCTTAACAAAGAGTCGTTAAAATAATGTATGCCATTATTTTATTAATTAGCTATCGTTAACATTACATAATTTGCTACACAAAAAGAAGAATGCATCTATGTACGACGAACTCAAACTTAATACATAATAGCAGTATAAACTATTGTCATACGGATGTGCAGGGTGTAACTGATCGACAATAAAATAGAAAACATGACCAACTTTACTATTTGTCTGCACTTTTCCTACTTACATTATACCAGTATCAGCGTTGCTCATAATTGTATTGTTTTGCTTTAATTTTTATCGATATGCGTTTCTTTATTGATATATACTGAAATAAAATGAGTGAAATAAAATTAGCTTGCTAATATTAGTTTTAAAAAATTATTGAAAATGAAAAATTAAAAAAAAAACGAAAGAAATACTGTAAGAAATACATTCGTAAAATTTGTTAGAAGCTAATGTTATTCGTGCAGAAAAAAGAATGATGTTAAGCTCTCGATATCATTTACTTTTCATTATAAAACTTTGTTTGTTTTGCTTCACTATAAAAACAAAAGCCGTATTTATGAAAGCAGTGATGATGAGCTACTCTTGCTGTCACCCTCTATCCTTGTCGCAGGCTATGGTGGCCGTAAATTGCTGATCTGTGGTCGATATTTCATAGCCTATAGTTCTTTGACTTCCTACGTCAACTCAGGTATTTCAGCATTTGGATTATCTATCAGCGGGTTTATCTGACCTTGTGTTACCTATCTTGTAAGTCTAATAGCCAATTCTCGAGCACCGTTCTTTTCATAGTACAACTCTCTGCTACCCAAAAATGCTCATGGTAGTGGGTGCATGTCAACATCTACGATATCAGGAAAATACGGTATTGTATACTGCTTCAAGAGCAAAGCAAGTGGTTTGTCTGCCTCATATTTACCTTTCTGTGACGATTGCCGAACGCCTACATTAGGACGACGAAAGTTCATGTCTGCTCGTGGAGCAACAAACACCGGTTGAGTCAGATATGGGTTGTTAGGGTCTTCTGGGCAACGCATAATGTTGCTTCGCGGGTGCCTTGTCGGAATAACATTCGTTGGTCAATAAAGTGGATTACGTCAGGGACTAGTTTCATCTACGTACTTCATTAGTTGCTTATTAGAAACTTTATGCATAAGCTTCTTGAAAGCAGAGCTACGTTGATCCTTAACACCTTATTGTGTACTTTGAACATTTTACATGGATGTGACAGAACTAAAATTATTTCCCTATTCACCTTTGTTACAGTTTTCAATTTCGCATTGGTTTTACATAATGTCATTGCCAGGCTACAGGTACTGTACTGCCTATGTTGTCGCTTCACTTTGCGATTAGTAACTTTGATAAATTTTCACGTTTTACTGATGTTACGGTTGCATTGACCTTTATGATGTCAAAGAAGTTGACTAATCCGCATTCTTCTAATCTGATGCTACTACTTAACGTTACAAAGTAAAACTATCATAATTGCTGCAATCTTTTTTTACACTTTCTGAATTAACGTGTTCATCTTTGCCATTTTTTTCTTATAATGCATATTATATACTACCTTACTATTATTACATCACTTGTCGATTTCACTGCTATGATTGTACATCAAGCAGTGTTGGTGTTGTCGGTAGCAATCGCACTGAACCCAACTATTATCTTGACAAAAGTCGTTATGATAGTCGTTTGGCTTATGTATATGTAAGCCGTTAAGTTGGTAAAGCATGCAAGCTATTTGACACCATATCAAAACGTAAAGTATCGATGCCTCCCATTCGATAAGCACTTGTGACTAGCATAGGATGAGCAATGTCATGGTAGAGTAGTTCTTCTTTTATCTCTTTTACTGAAACCACATTAGACTTATTTGTGTTCTCACTAATTTGCTCTGCCTTTGTAATGAGTATCGTGAAGTTGGGTACTTCCTTGCTGAGAAAACGAAGTATGTCAAGATCTTGCACATAAACCCCATGCTTATAATTTACGTCCATACAATAGTACAACATTTTTAAGCTCGGTTGGCAGCGTGCAAAATTGCGCAGCAATGCAGCGTGCTGGAGAATGGCAGATCATGGAACGGATGTTCCACCAAAACCAGGCAAATCTACAATGTTAAATACATTACCCACATTGAAAAAATTCATAGCTTATTTGTTAACAGTACGGTTCGAAAGACTAGCGGCGTACTTGGCACGAAAAAGTGATCGCAATAACGACGTCTTGCCAACTTTTTCACGACCTGCCAGAGCGACAAGTGGTGTGGATGGATTATTTTATGGGGTAAAAGTTATGTTGGTGGCACTGCCTAAAAATCGATGACCTTTACTAAAAATTTGATCAGCTAATTGGGCCATAACTACATCGCGAGCGTCATCGACAGAATTCATTGTTTCTTGCATGCCTGCTTACTTAGCATATATATTGCGACCGCGTTATATACTTCTACGACGTGTTCTATGTTTGCGCAAGATTTGTTGAGCTCGACCTGCTTTACGCATACCTTTTGTACTAAGAATATTTGTCATAGTTGACTAGGTCAAGTTAACGGCACTTCCTGCTCTATCAAGCACTGCCAACGAACTACGCATTTCGCACCAAATGTGATAATTAATAAATTTACCAACTATTTTGTTTTCTCAAATACTACTCGGTATATAAATTTACGGTCAAAGTAAATAATAAAAAAATTAATAACAAAAAAATATACTTTTACAATAAAATAAGTTAGTGCGTTAACATACAAAAAAATCAACAGCTTGAATGAGCTTGGGCAAAAAAACCCCTATTTTCTTTACAAAAATTTACATTAAAAAGTGTCAATAGTATTCAAAACTCTGCATGAAGATGTTCAGCCTATCTTTTATTTCAAGGTGATTATATTGTATAAACAATCATTAAATGAGACGAGTTACTAATATCATTTACTCTGTTATGACATTTACAGAAAAATGAAGATAGTATAAATTGACTGATATTGCTAAATGTGAGGAAAAAAAAATATAAT
This sequence comes from Blastocrithidia nonstop, assembly GCA_028554745.1. Lineage (NCBI taxonomy): Eukaryota > Euglenozoa > Kinetoplastea > Trypanosomatida > Trypanosomatidae > Blastocrithidia > Blastocrithidia nonstop. The sequence goes on from JAQOTN010000008.1 coordinate 362,588, forward strand.
TCAAAGATCATTGACATATTTACATTCTTTACTTCTTTGTTGTCAATATCTCAGTTACATCGAGAATTCTTGCTTGCCTAAATATTAATATATGTACATGTTAGCTAAAATACAGATAATAATTGTGCAAATGTAAAATGATAATAATAATATCAGTTTCTATTATACATCCTTTGTTAAAAAAACAATCAATTTATAATAATTTGTCGTGGCACGCTGTCAAATACTAGTTATGCTGTTAAAATATTTATCATTCAAATCTCTTATTTCGATGCAAATGGTATTAAAATATATAATTTAAAGATTTAAAAACATTTTAAAAAAAAAAACAATTTTGTACAGCGTAAAAATAACATTACTAAAATTTATTTTTACTTTAGATAGGATGTTTTTATGATTAGTTACGTGTGATCGATTACGTGATTGGAAATGCAATGTAATCGTCTCTATCCCATCTTCGAAGCATATGCGAATAGCGCACATGATTGTCATCTGGTGACTTGTCAGGGCACTACTGCCACGGGTCAGCATCTTCGACCCATCGCATTATCTTACTCGAGTTTACAAATGATTGATATGAGCTAAACATAGCCGTGCCTACAGACTAAACATTCTGTAAACTGTGATTGCTAGTTGAACATGTCATTTGACTGCACGTACGAATTGCATTACAATTTTGAGACAGAGAGAGCCATATCTGTACAGAGAGTAAACAACAATACCACTATGTAAAACGCATAGCCGAGATGATATGTGTTTGGTATTTGTTCGAGACATAGATGCCGGTACCATCATCCCCACTTACTTTGCACTGTTCAGCTTCTATTAAATGTCTACCAATGGCTATAAGAAGATTTTATGTATTTGTTTTCTAGCTAATTAGTGTTAAAATGTTATGCAATATGTCGATACAAACACACACGTTTATTTTTTCATTAGTGAACATATCAAGTAGAGATTTGTGAAAATTGAAAAGAAAAATTTGTGCTCTGTTAATTTCCACCTTGTGTTTAGTAATATCCTCATTGTTGTTATTATTGCTACAGCTGTTATTACCGTTGAGCTTTGCGTCACATACATATCCACTACTACCGTTTAAGTATTCTTGATAAGATCTGCTTTACTTTGATGCCATTCAAACGAGATGAGGCTGCACGTGTTTAACAGCCAGGCGCTAATTGTTACTTGTACCATTGTTTGTAATTTGAATAGCATTGGAGACAAGTGTCACCGCTGCGATCAGAACGATCTGGGTTTACGCTAATGCACCGAGAACGAGTTTTTGTTCGCCAATAGGTTATGTGAGTAAGCACTACAACGTTGCATACAAAAATTATTAAAATTATGTTACTCAGCTAAGGAATGGTGCGCTAAACATGCGTCAGCGACGGTGTACAAAGTGTACATTGTTCTCACACAAAGTTGTTACATCCGTTGGTTTAATATTATCAGATGATTACAGTGACAGTGTATGAAAATTACTGAACACGTCTTGTGAAGTTTGAATGCATGTTTACTGTGATGATATAGGCCACATGTACTCTCGAAATCATACTTTATTTGTACGAAACGGTTGTTACAATCTACATTACTATCTTTTATCGTATTATTTGTAAAATTTAATTTACTTATTATCACTGGCATTTGACATTATATATTACTGTAATTATTGAGCCAGTAATACTTCATCATTGTCAGCACCAGCTTGATTGTTGCTTTGAGTTATACTTGTAGGGCAACTATCAATGATTTTTTTATCAGTCGATACTGGATTAGCTGAACTGTATCGTTGTTGATTGCATCGGACAATTTACTATGAAGCTGTTTTGTTTTCCTATCTGCAATTTGTTTCTTCATCACAGCCTTTTTTATCATTTGCAAGTGCAACTTTTACTTTCATCACATATTCATTATATTCATGTTTGTTTTATACACTATGATTGTTTTGCCGTGTGAAAAGCATGAACGGCTAACCGTCAATGTACACACATGGCTACTCTGCCAAACTTCATCAGTGAATGCAGGACAGCATTGTAGAATCTTGATTACATTTATTGCTACTGTTATTGCTGTTGTTATTGCTGTTGTTGCTTTTGATATCGTTGTCGTACATCAACTTATTTACTACCTTCAATATTTATTGCTTTGGAAGAAACGGTGTTGACAGAGTTACATACACCTGAGGTGTCAAGTCGATCAACGATTGCGTAATTGAGGAATTGTTGCTCAAGTTGTTTGTTTCTGTCTTGCTTTAAATTGTTATTACATTTTTTACTGTTGCTGTTGTTGTTGTTGTTGTTGTTGTTGTTGTTTCTGCTGATAGTTCTTTTGAATTTCTGAAACGTGACAAAGGTAATGAAAAGTGATGAAATGGTGTGAAATAATCGCAATGCATCAACAATCGTTCAAGCTGCAATATACTTTTGTCGAATGTAACAAATGGCAACGTAATGGATTTACTACTACTACTACTATTGCCACTAACACTATTATTAACACGTTTGCCGTCATTGCTAGTAAATGAGTTTGCAGTAACACTGATTCGACCGTGTCGTCTGTCACTACTCTTTTTGTGCATTGCTGTACTTGTCAGGCAATAGTCTAATTTGTTTATTATACTAAACAGTCGTCGCGCCTGCAACGACGTAGTATGCGGAAATGTAAGTCAATGAAATACACGTGGATGAAAATATTTGATAAACGACTCTAGTGAAAACTGAACACTACTCTTTAGTAAACCACGATGAAACAGCTCGTTTTTGGCGATGTGCAGCACACTCAACACTACCGCTTTCAGTTAATTGTACGAAAGTTTCTGTAGCAGCGAAAAGCCTGTGTACGATCGTTGAAGTCGCATGGCATCATCAATTAAGTTGCAGTTTGACAAAATATGATATTACAGCAAACGAGACAGAAGGTTTGAGCGAGAACGTTTATGTCACACTCGACGTGGTGGCAAGTATACCTACTACACATCTCACTCTTCACTTTCACTGTCGTAATATTTATCCTTGTTTAGAATATTAGTGTTATTATCTTCACAGCGTTTATCAAGCTCGGTTAAATGTTCCTCATTTTAATTTTTATTTTTTATTGTATGTGCGTTTGCTCCTTCACGTTATAAGGTATATATGTTTATTGGTTTACGAATAGGCTTATGCACCTTGACCATACGAGATTGTGGCATCGGTGACACCACATAGTTGCCAAAAATATCACCATGTACAGAGGTTATCTACTATAAAATAAGTTGTAGTAAAGGAGGTAAAAGTTTATCATATGGCTTACATAAAGATAATGGATTAAACTTTTTGTTTTCTTTCTATTCCTTATGCGAAGTAATACTAGTCTCAGTTGACTTAGACAGCATGCATTGTACGCGATACGCTCTGTAACAAGCTTGAATGCGTACTGCCGCATATGATTGTAGTTGAAACAAAACCTGTAGAAACTGTAAATCTTCTTTTTGTCTCCGCTATATGCGATTACGCTCACTATTGCCAAAGTCAATATCAGCACATACTTCTTTTTGTATTTTCTATTTTGTTGCATTCACACTTTATTTTGGCGTTTATTATACTTCTTTTGCATTGCCATTGTTAAACTCTAAAGCTTTCGTATTTTTTACTTTTTTCGAGTTTGGGATTGTGCTTACTGCTGTTGCTATTGATCGTGCTGTTGTTGATGCTGCTACTGTTGTTGCGTTTTTACTTGTTGCTCTTAGATCTGTTTGAGTAAAAAATTTCGATGAATTCATTTTCGTAGTACTTGATTGACTTTTGTACGACGTTCTATTTAATTATTTAGGTGTTGCGGATTGTTTATGCTACAGTTCATATACTGTTTTAACATTTTTAGTTTTATTTTTTATGTTACGTGAAGAAGTAGAAGGCGAAGAATAAGAAGACACTCTTTTTTTATCTCGTTTACAACGTCGTTGAATTACATCTGCTCAATACTACTACACAAAGTGTAAATTATAATTTTTCACCTTCTACTTGTTCCGAATAGCAATGGAGTGTAGTTTGCGCATTCTGTCTTGCTCTACTCATGGTAAATAAGAAGCCAATATTCGTGACAGTGTCAATGGTGATCGCTACTTATCAAATGATATGAACAGTACCTGCGGAAGACGTATTTACTTATCAAACACTGTATAATCTGAAAACAATGAGCATTCTTGATGTTGATGATGTATATCTGATACATTTAGTTCTGAACCTACTTAGCACGAAGAATTAGTGCACGTACGTGCAAATATACAATCAAATAATTCAAACATGTGACAACAACTGCTCTGATGCTACGGCAAAATTAATACATGCACATCAAATTATGTTTGTCAATGTTGATTGTTGCTGTCAAATTTATATTGTTTATACGAACACTATTTTTTGAGTTGAGCACCAAAGATACTTTAAATTTTGTTGATAATGCTATCATGCACTGTTTTCACGTTTTGCTTATCAAAAATGTTATATAAATTTTAAAGAATAGTGGCGTAGGTATATGTGTGATAGGCAGAAGCATTGCTTTTGTTTTGCACATGCTCAGTAATGCCGTGTTTTTTTGATTTTTGCTCAGTCCCATAGAAGAACGTCTTACGAGTAGTGCTACTTTCATACTCACTATATTCAGTAAAATTACTACCAACTGCACCATTGCTACTCTTCTTCTTAGCTTCAGTGCAGTTTACTTCTTACTTTTTATGTACTTTGACAGTATAAAGAAAATCGCGAATGTAGATCATGAATTGTTATTGCGGTGGCAGCTACAGTATTATCACAATTGATGGTTTGTCATTATAACTATTAGTAGAATTGTTTTAATTACAGTTGATAGGTTATTACTGCTAATTTGCAATTGCACTGTGCCCAGGCATTATCGTGGACTACTTGTTTTGCTCGACAAATGCAACTTTTGATAAATACTAATGTTATGAATTAGACACTTTATTACTTTTGTTGTATTCAACTGATAACATTCCATGAATGTGCTGAAGCAATTGCTCAACCTCGTACAAACTCGGATTATTTATTTTGTATATTGGTATGCCTGGCAACTAACGTATTACATTAGACTGACAGTTTTCTTTGAGCAGCGACAACTAATACGTTGTAGTCTCACTTACTTGCACATGCATTGCTTATTTGTTGTGCACATTTTACTCAATAGTAGAAGACTTGATACATGTTGCCAGTGACGACTTGCTCTTTTGCATATACTAAACAATGAATGAAATAGGATTGTCTGGGTGTTGTAACAAGCATTGCTCAAGAGCTTCTGTCATAATATACCTGAAATTACCATTCAAGTAGTTTGTGAACTTACTTTAGTTTTACATAACTTTTGTCAAATTAAACCTGATGGCAACTGTAACACGGTATAATATTGTTATAATAAGCACAAACACAAAAATACAAAATTTTTTAAAAAAAATTTTAGATGATATGTTTATGACTTTGGACAACTTGATATTTAGCGGTATGTACACGTGACTTTTAGAATAGTATTTGATAAAAGCACAAACTGTTAACTTTTTCATAAAAATTTTCGAATAAAAATAAGTGGTAATAATTAACATTGTAAATACATCATACAATTTGTAGATGAAGATTTCACAAAAAGAAGACATTGAAAAAAGTTCAATCAACTTTTACGTTTTATTACAATAATAACAGCATTAATACAAGAAATGAACACTTAACAACTAGAAATAAAATATTTTGCGTCAATGTATGTACAATTAACAAATTAGGAATAGTGTTAAAAGTATTGTAACATATTAACAAACATATGTATATATAAATATTTGTTATAAATTACAGATTACGCTACATACTGGTAAAAAAAAACCCGCACTAAACCGTAATTTAAAAATTGAATACTATGAAAAAAAACCAAATGAAAAGGTTCATTTGGATGACAAAGTGAAATATACAATTTTTGAGAAATAGATATAAATAAATTTTTCGATAAGTGTTAACTATGTCAGCTAATTTTCGTTCTTATTTCCCATTTATGTTTTATTTTCTTTCTATCATTATTATCGCAGATTTAAAAATGTTATCAGAATAATATTCTGTAATAAAGTAGATATACATCAAAAGTGTGCATGTTCTGATTTTGAAACATTGTTTATATAATTATATTTTTTTGAGCAACAATGTATCAAGAAAAAGTTATATTATCGTCAGCAACGTCAGTAAGTAAATTAATTAATCTTTGGGTTTTTTTTGTTTTCATTTAATTTACAGAAAAAACAATAACAGCTAAAAGGATAATTGTAAAACTTTGCCTTGTGGAAAAACGTAAGAGAGTAGATCAAGCAACTAAATAATCCTTGAAAAATGAATCTAAAAAAAAAATATACTGGACAAGAAATATTATTAAAAATAAAACATTATGTAGACATAAATTAAGCTATAAAGTTATAAAATAAATGATACAAATGTAGAGATATACGTTTATAAACATTAGATAATTGATAACAAAAATTTACTGTTATGAACAGTAAATGTGATAATATATGAGAGAAGAAAATGTCAATAATTAGAAAATCAGAATAATTCGTAAATTTTTTATTAATTAAACTTGTAAAATTTTTAATTTATTTTTTTTTTAGAAGTTATTTTTTTTACAATAAGACTTTTATATTGTAGGGAGCTATTCGTCAATGTCATCACGTTCGTCTTCTTTACAATGAGGGTCTTGTCGCTAATCTATAATAAAATGTGTAGTAATTTGTATATTGATATCGTCCTGTGAATTTGATAACATACTGCGTTCACACAAACTTTGCCTGATGAGAGCAGCCGATGTGTCATGACGACATGCGCGAATATTACAATTTACGCTGTTTACTTCATACGTTTGATCAGAATGCACACTTTCGCATGGCGAGTCAAAGTCCGCATCACTGTCATCTTCGTTAGAAGTCATTACTAAATCAAAGTCAGGCGGCACAATTGTATGCTGAAGCAAACCAGGAACTAAATTTGTGGCAAATGAGTTAGCAAGCGTTACAAAGGAATTGTTAAGTGGTAGAGATGGTTCATGAGCTACAAAACTGCCATTCTTCGCTCGCATTAATGCAAGACGTGACATGTTGCCAAAGGACGCATTCGCTGACCTAATACCGCTAGATTGTGGTAAGTTCAGGTCGTGTTCATAGTTATTCTTTGATATGTTTTTACATATACTCGAAGAGGTGTTGTCGTCACTACGTTTACCAATCGTCAATTTGTGGGACTTAGACTATTATAATTGGTGTAACTGTTATTATTGTTGATGCAAGAGTTGCGTAGAGTTCGACTCTTGCTGATCTAACGGTTAGTGCTCTTATTCTTATGTAATGTGCAAGCGATACGTAAGTATAGAGCTGAAAATGAGTGGAATAGCAGATAAAATGAACAAAAAAAAGTGGTTAAATGGAAAAATGTTGTGCCCAGACACAGATCAGGCAAACAGAGGAGCGCCAATGAAAGGAACAACGCACCGCACCATGCATGCCGTTCCTTGCTGTACACCGTACATTACACCGACTTTACCAGAAGGCGCAGTCTGAGCCACCATCATCATCAAAATACAAAATGTTCATGTCTACCACACCTTACGAACAATACCGCAAAACATGGTGTATCAAAAGCCAACAGTAAAGCCAAAATATGGGGCAACGGGAATTATTACATCCAGTAAAGCATACATACTTTGACATACACGTCAATACTTGAGCTCGTCATTGAAAATATGTAAAACTTTAGAGAAATAAATATTACCTATTACTGCAGGGAAACTATTTACCAAAATGAGAACACCTACTTGATATGAGTCTAAGCCCAAACCTTCAAATTATACTGACACAATACCTCATAACGCAAACGTCTAAGCATATAACATGTCCGATGCTGATATGAGCATAGAAACGATACAAAAATTACGTAATAGGGGAATTTGAAAAGCTTGTTTGAAACCAAAAGAGGTATGCTTTGGTTATTGATGTAATCGTTAATCAACTAAATTATTTTTCGCAGATTAACGACCAAACTTATATTTATCTGAACTAATAATTTTGGATGCAATTTTTTCACAATTTTATTATGTACCATGCGGCATCGGTGTAAGCTCACTGCCGTTCTACATTCGTACTACTTAGTTAAACGTCAGATTGCATGCTTGCTTATTACGAATTTCTTTGAACTACTCGTTTGCTTTCTATAAATAAGTAGTGTTTTTGTTGGTATAGTTTCTAATATTGTTGTCTTTCACAACTACAAAATTAGTTTGATCAACATCATCACCATGATCAACATTTTGATGTTACCGTTATGATTGCTTACTATCCGCAGATGAACAGTACATTTTCATGTTTTAGTTACTTGTAAAAGTAATCTAAACATTATTAGGCAACTTTGGCTGAATAATTTTAAGAAACGGTTTAAGTTTTCTAGCAACAGATGGAGAAAAGAGCGTGAAAAGAGGACGTGCTTGCTTGTTTGTTTATCGTAAAAAACAAACACAAACAAAAACAGCAAAAAAGTTATATGTTCCTGCTACCATACTCGGCAGAAAAGCTGGAAAATGAGCAAAAAAACCTGTCTAGCTTAGATGCATCCATGATAACATAGACTTATGCACAGGGTCGTATAAGAAACCGCCAATAGCTGGCCCAAATAATGTACCAACGCCCCATGTCAAACTAACAAGAGCAAATCCTTTCGCTTGATTAGTTCTATCCGTTACATCGGAAATCATAGTTTTAGCTACCAACGAACAGCCAGCAAAGCACCCATGTACAAAACGTCATAAACATGCAAATCATATATTTGGACTTAAGCCAAACAAAAACATTGAGACGGCACAAAAGAAAACACCAACGCCGATACAAATTTTACGGCCGTACTTGTCACTCATTATGCCAAATAATTTGCTGCTTAGAACCTGACCAAGCATAAATAGACCGATGAGAAAACCAGATGAGTAACCAGCACTTTACTTTGCTCATCCCTGCATATACGCTACATAAAGACCAACAAATGGAATCATCATTGTAGAGCATACACTTTATGTTAATAAGACAATACAAAGAATAGTCAGTTGGCCTGCAGGCAAAGGTGTAGCTTTTTCGTGCATTATTATAGTTTGATGAATAAAAACAAAAATAATAAATCGTTAAAATAAATAAGTTGGATTAACTATCCCTAAAATTGATCTATAGGTAAACCTATCGTATAATGTACTTATCAATTAAAGAATGTCGAATGTAGTGTAAGAATGACTATTGACGCGAAAGAAAATGGTGTAATACATAAAAGAATTTTATTAATAAAAATACGTTGTAAAGCTTAAATAGTAAATTGTTGTTATTTTTTAAAAATTGTATGTTAAATATATAGTTATGTTAAACTTATACAATAAATCAAAACACAAAATAAAATTTGTGAAAATGTTTCTTTTTAAAGTTTGATCTACTACAAAAAAAATATGGCAGATAAAAAACATTTGTTTTAGGTACGAAGATTTGCATTTTCTGTCATACTTCTTAACGTACATTATTATTAACAGCAACTTTATTTTGAAATTAATCTTTGATATTAAATTACTTAGCTTAACAATTAATTTTATGAAATTTATTAACTATTTTTTTATATTATTACTTGTCATTAAATTTTAATAGGTTCAATTAAAGCTAGTTAATTAATGCGTCTCTTTACTGTATACTTTAATCGTGAAATAATTCACATATTTTTGCATAAATTAAAGACTTTTCAGAAAATGCCGAAAGGTCGCAGTTATGCCATGAACTTCCTCTACAATGATACAATTAAATAGCACTATCATTAACTCTTGAACCACTAATAAGCTAAAGATTACTGGTTAGGGAAGCAGTCTCAAAATTAATCATCTAATCACATTTTGAGTAAATAATTAGTTTTTTGTTGCTCTTGATATCATTTCAGGCTTTAACCGAATCAAGCTAACCTACACAGTGTTTTAATATAAATCGTGTAAAAGTTTCATTAAAAGGAGAGAATAAAATAGCCGCGTCTGATAATCTTGAAAAAGATCGGTCAATTACAAGACCAGCTTTTGGAAAATGTTTTGAAACAAGCTGAGCTGCAATACCACCACCAATGCTGTGCCCAAAAATTACAAAATAATCCAAATTTATATTTTCTGATTTTATGCATCATTTAACAGTAAAAATAGCATCGTTCACGAGATCATCAAGTTTTTCTATATATCCTGAGCTACGTCCGATGCCTCGATTATTAAACAAAATTAGGTTTGCGTTTAGTGCTTTTGACATGATAGCATTATGAGCAACGTTATTTTAAATGAATTATGCGTTACCACCTAAATATAAAATTCATCTCTTTGAAGGTGTAGTTAACTTCACAACAATGACGTCTAATTTATATCCATCGTTAGTGTTTACCAATAAACGTTATAATTTTTGATCGTGATTTTTATTTATTAATTGTTAGAATTACATATAATTTATTTAACGATCTGTCTGTGGCACAATTACTTGAATAAGTGATGCTGGATAGCATGCTGTTAAAATTGCAGACGATAAAAAGGATAGTAGTTGAGGCTGTAACAAAATAATGGCAAGCAACTTATTTACACAAGGAAAGTGTGATGCAATTGGATATGTTATCATTGATGTTAAGAATGGTATATATATACATCTTCCAGCAATACTATTCAAAGTTTTTTCAGAAATACCAAGTTTGCTTACTGTCATCAAAAATAGTATTCCATGCAAAACTAACAAAACATTGTAGAACGTGCTTGACACGGAACGAAGAATTAATGTGGTAAAAAATCAATTTAAAGATGTTACTTTACTTCTAAAATGAGCCGGTAGCATTTTACCAAAAACGTAGCTTGAGGTGGTTAATGCTGTTAACAGCGATTAAACTAGAAAATACATTACAATGCAAGTAAAACACACTCTTCTGAAATGTGCAGCTTTTTAAATAATAAAAAAATATTTTAAAAACTCTAAAAGATGAGCAAAAATAAGGATAGATGAAGCAGATTCAAAAAATTGAACAAATTATTATGGTCAGAAAATTTTACATTTAGTTGAGTTGACCTGGTTATTATTGTTAGCTTAAAATTATCTAACAAGTAATAACTTTTTTTATTGAATATTAAGCAATAAATACTATCAAGCATCAAGTAATATGACTTTTATTATGCTAAACCACAGAGAAGAAGAAAAATAGACATATATATTATCACAATTGAATGAAAATATGTGAGATATTTCATTTGTTTTGCGTAATTTTTATAGTAAAAATAAAATGCTAATATTTTATTTTATTTTATATAATTTGACATTTATTTACTAGAATATAGTTGATATATGTATTTAAAAATAAAACAATATTTTGAATAAACCATAATTTGTTCACTAAGTAATAATGTATCAACAATTTTATATACACATGTCCACATAAACAATAATCACCATTCAATTATTACAGACCAAAAATATATTCATTAAATCTATAATTTAAATACTTTTTCACTTGTTTAACTAGACTCGATGGTTACAATGTCCTCACGTTTAGAAAAAAGATTTGGTATCTTTCCTTTGATTTGCTGATACAGTTTTGCGAGTGTATTTTCGTGTACCATCTACAAAGCACAATCTTCGTTTGAACGGATTTTGTATGTAAATGCTCAGCAAATTAAGGCTAGCATCATCGAAATAATAAATACCATTGTAAAGTTAAAAGGGAAAATATGATTGCCGGAAATAGACCATGCGAATAATGGAGTAATAATAAATGGTACTATGCCACGAGTTATAGCTGCACATGACTGATTTATACCCATAATTGATCCTACATGTCCATTAGGTGCTGAACGGGCTGTTAACAATGTGTTCAGGGAGTAACATCATGCAACAAAAAACTGCTCTGTACTTGTACAAGCAATAACCAAGCAATACTTGACATACTTTACCGGTATATAAGCTGTAAAAGGTAACAGAAGTGTAGTGCAAGAAACAAATAATAAACCGACCCGAAACAATCCCATTTTGTTATGATATGCTTTGAAAGCTTTGTGGAAAAAAAAGTTTGATGCAAAACTTGGTATACTGTTAAATAGAAGTATTCAGCCTACCATGTCAGATTTAAAACTTAAACCACCAACGCTTACAGATGCTATCGCTCATAGTGGCAAACATTGTTTGAAGATAACATCACATCCAGCAAGTAACATATACTGTATTAGCATGTGCCGAGTTTGCGGTCTACGAAACGCTTGAGTATAGCCAAACGTTTTATACTCAGGCTATGCAACAATAATGACAGATGTTCTGTTGGCATTGATGTTCGTATTAGCTTCATTACTTTCTCTATAGTTCTAAACATTCGTTTTATCAGTGTTATTACGAGCTTCTTAAGAATATTATTATATTTTATCTTCATCGGTACATTGTAAAGTATTCGAGTTTGTTTCTGACTATAGTTGCAACCTGGACACTGCTCTGCTTTGATTTTACTTTAGTGCTGTTTGAGAGCAAATATTATTGTTGTGATATACAAAATTATTCTACTTATCTTAAACTTGGTTTACATTTTGATTATAATGGAGAGATGTTGATCTACTCATGGCTGTCATTGTCAGCGGAGAAATTGCACTATTAATTAATTATTAAGAAAAATATTGATCAGCTAATCTGTTGTCCTCGCTAATAAATCGACAGTTTTGCTAACTTGCGTTGCATTATTGAAATTATTTGTTAACTTTAAGAGAATTCTGTTTACTTTACATTTACTGAAGCTATTGCATATTTTGCTCTTTACCAGCACCATTGATTGTATGCGTTTGCAATTTAGGTGTTGATGGTACAAACTTTCCAGCATCATATCACATACATGGATAGATAAGTTTTAAAATAGATGGCAAAGGTTTAGCTTTGGGGTTAGACTCTTTGATCAAAAAGGTACATACAGTTACACCAATTAAGCTGTAACAACTAATCACTAAACTAGGCAAAAGTGCTGTGTAACGGGCAAAAATACCATCTTTATCGAAGTGTAATCACTGCAATGAACTTGAGTTAACAGGGTCATAAAGCATACCACCTAGTGCCGGGCCAATTAAAAATCCTATTCCGCTGCATAGACTCAGGAATGAAAAACCTTTTGCTTGATTAGATTTGTCTGTTATATCTGCCATCATAGTTTTCGCAACTAATATATTTCCGTTGAAAAGACCATGAAAAAAACGACATATACCACACATCAAAACTGATGAACTAAAACCAAAAATTAACATTATAACACCACTTACAAACAAACCACTGATTAATGGAAAACGACGACCGTATTGATCACTAATTCACCCCCATGTGCGAGCACTAATTACTTGACCAAGCATAAATACACCAACTAATGCACCTGACAAATAGCCTGCTTCCTACGGAGGTTTACCTTGCAAGTGAGCTACCATCAGTCCGATAAATGGCATCAGAATCATTCCGGAAAGTGCCTCATTCAAAGCAACAAATATCATTGGAATAAATTGACTTCATGGCAGTGGTGTTGATAAAACTTACACATTATTTTTAACACTTATTTATGTTGTGGGTGAGTTAACCTGTGATTCTAGCGGTGATAAAGTACTATTTTTATTGGTTTACTGCTAGCATGGGTCAAACGTTTCATGCTGTTATCTTGTGATCTCAAGTTGTTATGCTTTTTTGTCAACTGTATGTTATAAAGCCATCATTTTTTACTTGATTTGTTTTGGTTGCAATTATTTCTACTTATAAAAGTATAATGTATCTTATTTATCTTTTTACAAAGAGATTTTGTATAAATATTAAATCATGTGTTAAGGTTTGTATAATTTATTATTGATTACATTTACATTTTATTTATATTTATTATAATATATGAAATCAGAATTATTTAATGCTTTGATACAAATATTAGCGTCAGACTAAATTTTTTAAAATAAGATTATTAGTGTCCTAGTTGTTAGTTATTTTTCATCATTATTTTATTATTCGCTATTCATGGCTGAGTTCTTTTATTCTTTCGTTGCATTTCATGACTATGTATTTGAAGAGGTCAACATAATATTTATCTTTGTGAAGCTGTCAGTTTGCTATATCATCATTTACATAATCTTTATTAATGTGGCAATTTATTGGTCAATGAGTTCATATTGGAAGAATGTTCGATAATCTATTTTCATTACATTTACAGCAACATTCTCTATCTATACAATATTTACTTTATATTTTCGCAACAAGTTGAAGTGGCTTAATCTATTAATTTTATATTATGTTCTTTTCTATCAAATTTGTGTTCATTTTAGCAAATCTTTTGCGATTATTTTTGTTTATTTATTTTTTAATAGAATGTTACTGATCTTATTACATTTTCTTGTGTTTGCTTGTAATAACATAGATTGGTTTGTTCTCTTAAAGGTTTTTGACATCATTTGGACTTTAATTGATTTGCTCACTCAAAATTTATAATAGCTTTCTTTGTTTATAAATCTGTGAAGAGTGTTGGCGATTATTTAGAATTTACATACCAGCTAAAGTATTCGCTCCTACTCCATAAAGTAACAATTATTATCTTAACTAATCGTTTGATCTTGGGCATGATATTAATTATTATACTGCTTTGCGTTTATTGCTCTATATATCTTTTAACGCATAAATCAAGAAGCCTAATGTTATAGGTTACAGGTGCTGAAATGCTGATAAATTGTTTATCATATTTAAACTTGATTTATGATTGTCTTCATTTATTTCATCTATTTACGTCAGTTGTTCACATTTTTGACAGTTTTGACCCGTAACCTTTTAGTTTTCTTTTGCTATTGTAGTTTTATATGGTTGAGGATTTATTTGAAACTGAAATTAAGAGTAGGTGCCTTATCATATCATTTATGTTTTATATTGATTTAATTTTTCTTATCTTTTAACTTTTTTAACAGTTTACAATTTCAACAATATTGCCCTTCTTGACAAGTTGCTTTGTTTGCACAACGACGTACTTACATACATTTATGAAATATTGGCCTTGATGAAAGGTGCGCATTATTATGTCGGCATTATTGCCACAAAAAGTGGAAATATTTCTCTTTCTCTTATTTTTTACGGCTACTATCTATAATATTTATGCTTCACAAACTGTTATTTACTGTTATTTTTTATATTATTCGAGTCTGCTCACCTAGTCGCTATATGCTATTACTATTACTACTGTAATGAAACTGTATTCGTTAAGTTTGTTGACATTTTATCATCTTCAGTTTAGTAAATTTTTCTTAACATGTTTGTTTAGTCACGTTAATTTTGAGTTATACATGTTTGCAAAACAATAGAGCCTTTAAATAAATATTTAATTTCATCTTTACTTGTTTTGTTATGGTTTTTTTTACGATTAGCCGTAGTTTTTGTACACCGTAGCACCGGTGGAAGACAATTTTTAAAAGTAATACAACGAAACTACGATGATGGTGGAAGTCGCTAACTTTGAGCCGCTGCTTCGTCTGCAAATTTATTTATGATTTATTGTATTTTATCTACATTTAAAATTTTTTGAGAATAGTTAGAGTTTTCACTTTAAGTTTATTTTGTTTTCAGAATAGATATACTCTATTTCTATTTTGAAAATGACTGTACATAAACGTTATTTTATTATCGATAAGACTAATCGTAATTATGCTGTCATATGTCACTTATTAAATTTCTGAGCATATTTACATACGCATCGGTTAACAGTCGTGTTCAGCAACAGCGAAGATGTGTACGTCGAAATTAAACATCAAACTTAGCGTCACGGAGTTAAACGTTGTATTTATACAATTAATGCGGTTTATTGCATAGTTGAGTAGTGTGTCAATGGTTTGTAGGTACACAAGGTATACCACATCACTACAAATGTGGTATTTGGGAATTTTGCTATATATCAGAGATCTATTTTGATGTCATGACATCAATAATATTTTGTATTCTCTATCAACAAAATAAATTTGTATTTATTTATAATAGTATAAAGATATTAAATATATCTCCCTAAAAAACAATTTTCTATTAAAAAATACTATGCTTATTTACAAGTTAAAAAAAAAAGAGTGTTAAGTTAGTTTTACAATTACAAATTGATAAAGATTGTGTAGCAAAAAAGTAAAGAGTTTACATTGTATGCGAAAGAGAAACTTAACGCACAGTTAAACTTTAAACTATCAGCTAATATAATATTATACAAGTATATGATGACATTGTCAGTATTATATTAGAAAAAATTTTAACAGTTTATTTTAGCAATTTGTATTTTGCCCCATTTGGTGCCTTTATATTTGTTGTTATTAAAATCATTAATTTAATCTAATGTTACTTTTCTTATTGGCATGAATTATAAAAATTATAAAGTGAGTGAATGTGAAGTGATGAACACCTTAAGTTGTTACGCAAAAGAAAATTTGAGAAAAAAAAAATAATGAAGTAAATTTTGAAGTACAAAATGTAAATCAATAGCATCAAAATTATATGCTGATTATTACTACTACGTAAAATACTGTTGTTAAAATATATATATGATGATAATAAAATTTATAAGTGAATTTCATTCCAAAAGTAACAAGTAATTTGTCTTCGTCTATGTTGTTTACTCTGCAAATTGCTGTGCTGTGTGACGAGCAATAATTCGAGCAGCACGACGCACCTATGCAATTGTTGTTTGACGTCCAGTTGAAAGTCGAAGTGTGCCAATTGCTCGCTTCAGCTATACACCTATACCTCGTAGTGGAGCAGATACCTACAATGTTTCTTAGTCAGAGGTGCTATGACATGCCGAACCTGCTGACATGCAGACTAAATCGCCAACTGAAATTATTAATCGTGGAGCAGAAATATATGTAATTGGTTATCTGGTCTCATAATCTCTGGCATTTTTGTATATAGCGCAATTGAGGGTGTTCGGTAATGCACGTGAAATATCACCATTGACAACAAAGTTCATATCAAATTTGTGCAACTACTACTGTAGTACGCGCATCAATTCATCACGTGTTGCCTGCATATTAGCACTATACTATTTAATGTGTGTAACGGCTACTTCCAACGCCTTTGCCATACCAGTCACCAGTAGTACGTTCTACGTTCCAGGTCGAATTCCGTTTTCATGACCAGCACCAAATATAATGTTTTTGATGTGTACTCCGGGTCTGATATAAAGCGCAGCCACACCTTTCGGACCGTAAAATTTGTGTGCACACACCGATAACAAGTCAACTCGATCATGCTACACATTAACAGGTATTTTACCTAAAGACTGTGCCGCATCGGTGTGAAACAGACACTACTTGCCACACTCCTCCTTCACTACCGCTACCAGCGACGCTATATCGTTTACCGTGCCGATCTCATTATTGGCGTACATAACCGACACCACCGCCACTGTACTTGCACCGCCGTCAATAGAGCGAAGAAAATTACGCAGTGTGTCTGCCTCCAACTGTCCAGTGGTTGAGTTTACCGCTACTTCATGACAAGCAAAATTGGAGCTGTGATGTGTGTTGTTCAGAAATTTGAGCACTTATGCCACTGCTGGGTGCTACACATTTGTTGAAATGACATGTCGACGGCATGGGTAGCGTTCATTGACACTGAGCAAACCACCTATGATAGCTAGATTATTGCTTTACGTTCCACATGAAGTGAAAATTATACTTTATCAAGGCTATTTAACTTTATTGTCAGTATGGTGATTGTGTGCGTTACTATTGACCGGGTCAACACGAAGTTAATAAATTTTTCGTTATCGTAGTGCATTATCGGTTTCAGCAAACTATTTTTAGCTTTGTTGCTATTATTCTCTGCTCATAGTTATTTGCACATTTGGCACGTGTAATGAGTGCGCTAAGCTTTTTCGAGCAAGCTACAATGCATACTTTGCAGCAAGACCGTATGGGTGATTTGAGCTAGGGTTGCCTCAGACGTTATGAACTGAGCACATTGCACTTCACGCCTACTCACACAGTGGGGTAGTAGCATTGTAGTCTAGATATATTGGGTACGGCTACGCAGGTGGAAGTGGTTGAGGTTTACGATTTCGCAACGGTGGGCCTTCTACGTTGCACATTTATCAATTTGCACTCACTATAATTAGCTTTATATATATTACGTATAATATATCTTTTGAAAGTAAACAACAAACGTTAATGTTTTTAACAGTATTGTTATCAAGTGAAGAAAAAACACAACTACTACAAACACACTCACTTAAACAAAAAAAAAACCAGAAAGAAAAACCGTTTTCAAACAAAATTATTGTTTTTTTTATTTGTTGTAAACAAAAGTGTAATCATTTATTAGTACATTTGAACAACTATCTTTAGTTGCATATAATCCATTTTTGTTTGTATATGTGTATACTTCTAATTATATTATAAAAATTGTAAATAATTTTCAAAAATGTAACATTACTTAACTACCTTACACTTATGCGTAACTTTGATTTGTTTTTTGTTACCATAAATAATACACTAAATTATTTTTTTTAATAAAAAAAACAAACAAATTATTAAAAAGTAAATACGAAAAAGTATATATGTATGTTTGTTTGCAAACACACACACAGAGAGAGAAATGTGAATTGCTAAAATATTATTTTCAAGTGCAAGTACTCTATTATCTTTATACTTTTAATATTTATATTTGTTATATGTGTTATTTATCATTACTCAACATTCATTTAATTAGAACTGTGCTGAAATATTTGTTCGTACGATGCTGCCACATCATGAGTAGAAATGTCTGGTAACTACTCGGCTACCTCTTTCAGCATTAGTGGAATTTCTTTCTCTACTATACCCGCGGCAAAAACACCAGAGCGTAAAAACTGTAGTGTGCCCTATACCGAGCCAAAGGCGTCACTTTCCATCGGTAGCTGCGAGACCAACTTCTACAAGGCTTTAATGAGGCTGTCAAAACGCTCACGTTGAGTCTATTCATAACGAGCTACTTTGCGAGTTCGTTCATCATTCGCATCACGTTCGTGCTTTGCAGCCATCTCTGCCATTATCTTTTCATAGTCATCCATCTCACCTTCTTTGCCATCATCACTACTATTCTCATTTTCATTTTTGGCATGTGGGTCATCACTCTACATGCGACGTCGCGTACCGTTATTTTGTTACAAATCTATTAGTTATGAGTTTAACATGTTGTGATTAATATCACGAATACCTAACGTCAAATCTCTATCAAGACGGTGATGACGGCGATGACCAAGTGAGGTAGAAGCAAGAGACGACATGTCAGATGCGTTTCTATCAATGCCCACTCCGTCTAACTCACCATAATTCATTCCAGCACGCTACCGTTGTAACTGCTGTTGGTGTTGCTGTTTGATTTTCTGCGCCTACTAGTGTTGTTGTCGATGCTGTCGTTGCAAAGTCTCCACACTGGTGCTCTGCAAACGTCGTAGCATTTACTGCTCCATCGCCATCTGCTACGCCAGTGTCATTGGTCGTCCTTCACGAATACGACGGGCAATTTCTTTCTCTCGCTGCTCATACTCGTGTGCGACGTATTACTCGAACAAGTTACCATTAGCCTTTCGCGGTCGGTTTCAGTCAATGGACGGCATCGCATTGGTCGCAAAGACCGGTTTTAGTAGGGAGGACATTGCCCGGTGTTCTTGTCCTTCCTCAATTAACGCCCGTTACACCGACGCGGCGGTGGTGGATTAGACCATGTAGTGAGCCGTGGGGGCAATCGTGGCGGTAATCGCAGGAAGCTAAATACCATTCTGTGAGATAACCGTGTCTGTCCCGAGAAGGTCTAAATTAGCATTTTCTTTGTTAGGAGCCAGTGTGTGAGTGTCGGAGCCGATGTGCACCGTCACCGACCCGTCACTTCATCGTACAAGTCGACTGTTACTCATGAACGTCTTGGATGGTTTGTGATAGGCTCATCGCATGACGTTGTATGGGGTGTACAACATACGTGTGTTGCTCTGTAGTGCTGCACAGCGAGAAGGAAAGAACGGCTGCGGATCTGCGTGCATTATTTGTCGATTAGGAATAATTTTAGGCATATCCACCAGCCATGTTTCACGTTCATTTTGTGCAGCTATTGCTTTTACAGTTATTGACTGATCTTGCGATGCACATGTTTGTAAAGTAGATTATGTTGAGTTATTAGACGTGTGCATCACATTAGTTGGCACAGTGGAGTGCAAGATGGTAAACTATTCCGTCTGTTCATCTATCAAGGTATCTGTACCAGCCACTCCAAATAATCGCTACACCTATGCTCGATGTCTGGCTTCCTTGTTAGCAAACATTTATTGCGCTAATATAACCTATTCATTTTACACAAAAATGTCATGTTCAGTGATGTATGCACCAAAGGTGTCATGCAATATCTTCTGTGTGTCTACCAACGATGGGTCACGAATTTGTACCTATTATTTTGCACCAAACTAGAATAGCGCACCAAACAAGTCTTTTAGTGTTAACGCAGCGCTTTGCTGGAGATCGTCCCTGTTGTCATTTTGATGTAAAGAAGTTAAATTCACATAGTCATGACTTGAATTATAATCTAGGTTAGTCATCAGCTACTTCTCTTTTACTATTGTCTACATACTTTTTGCAATATCACGATCTACTCTTACGTTTGATTAAAATCATTACTGTTGTAAGTGATTTGGTGTGTCATCAGGTTGATGCGCACGTTTCGTGTCATTTACTTGATTGTTGATAGCAGCATTGTAAATACTCACATTATTATTATTATTATTATTATTATTATTATCGATAAAGTTATCTATCATTTATTATTACTTTGACATTTATTCTTCACTATAATTTTGTTATTGTTTCTATACATGATTATTATTAACATCAGTGGCGTCATCACTATTTTTGTTGTCATCCTCGTCATTGACAATTATTGACATATCAACTTCACTATTATTATTATTAATTTTTATGTCATCCTATTGAACAGAAATATTAATTTTTGATTCGTCTGTACTTTCTTCTTTGATATTGACAATGTCGTCAGACGACGTTGACTAATCCATTGTTTCCATCTGTATTACTGTTGCTAATACGATAGTTGCCTTTCGTATATATACTACTTTTTTTCCTTTCGACTGTAAAAGCGAATAACAGCAAGTAAACAGTAGTAAGTGCAAAATATTCTTCAAACTAACAAAAACCTTTATTTATCAGCCCTTTTTTTGAATACAATGTTCTTCCTTGTTAACTGTGCTGTCACAAAAAAAAACACCCACCCACCCAGGTGATTATTCTATTCAGAAAAGAAAGTTTGTGATTTGTTTTTTACTATTTCATAAAAAAAAAAAAAAATAGTGTTTTTGATAAAAAGTTGAAAGTAAATTGATTTTATTTTTTAATTTTCGCATGAAAATCTATTGTCAACCATTGCTGTTAATTTTATTTTTGATAAATTTATCACTATGAAATATCACAAGCGACAAAGGTAGTACAGAAAAGAATAGTAATTAAAGACACATTGCTATTGACAACCTCTACACAACTAGAATTGCTTGTTTATTATTATGAAAACAAGTAATCAAATATAACAGAAAATTTGAATGTTATCATTATTTAATGTTGCACTTAAGTAAAATATGTTTATTGAATACGAAAAATAACATTACTTCTCATCAAATCTTTAGTGTGATTATTTTCTGTTTTTTGTGACGTAATTTACGTTTACTCATTATGAAGATCTTCGTTACGAATTTGAGCTCTCACTTTTACACGACGTTTTTTATGATCTCATTTCTTGACTAGCGAGTCATTTACAGCCTATCCACGGACTTGTAGTTTCTCCCGTCTACGCATTTGCTTTCTGCTTAGTTGCTTTTTATTTTGCTTACGAGGTTGAACGTTGAGAACTAGATCACCGGCAATTCGCACTGATGTAGAAAGAGGATTAATCTTTTTATTCGTATTAGATACTTTGTCATCAAGACAAGTTTTACTTTTATCTGTGTTATATTTACGATCTATTTATTAATTCTATAGACGAGTTATTTCATCGTCAACTTATTGCTACAGTGCTTGAGAGGCATTTGCTTGCTACCGTTCATACTCTCGCTGTTCGCGCTCAATTTTGCGCTTCTGCACAGCCTTGCGATGTGCACGTTTTTTCGCCATTTGCTTCAGCTTACGCACTAATTTTGTCATTTGTACTACCTTCTTCCCTACAAACACAAGCAATACATATAAATAATGAATAATGTTAAAATGTAACTATGTTGCATTCAATTCTCATAGAATTAAATAAAATTGTTTCTAAACACATATATAGACAACTCACTATTTACTATACACATTTTCTATAAAATAATGAAAACATTTTCACAGATAATACAATAAAAACGTATAACTGATTGATTATAATAGTAAATGCAAATGTACAGTATGTGCGTGTTATATGAACGAGTATTCGCATATTTAACATAAACTAAAGAAGTAAAATAATAAATAATTGAAAAAAATAAAAGTAATTTAATGGAACAACACCAAAGAGTAAGCGTACTCAAATAAGAAGCTATCATTACCAAGTGCATATTTATTAAATAAAATTAATAGGTCAAGTTGACAAGCTCATTTGTTACGTTTTGCATAACTTGGTAATTTTCTATTTATATGTGAAAGAGGAAGTTGTTACTATTTCTATTACTCGATGTGTTTAGCCCAGCGCCGAAAAAGATATGTGGCTACACGTGACTACATTCCCTATGCATGTTGTTGTTGTTGTTGTTGTTGTTGTTGAAAACGCTGCTGACGATTAGTAAACTATGTATTATATAAGTTTTCGTCACCATTAACATCAGTAATATCGTGTTGCACTTAACCTTTCGCAACTTGCAACGCTATTTGGCGTAGCAGATTTGGTGCTATCATAATTTTGTCATCTTTACCCTCATCATGAACATCATCACAATCACCATCCTAAATGTCAGGTCTAACAGCGTCATTATTATCATCTTCATTATGACTGTGATTGCGATTCCGTGGTCACCTAGTGTCTAAACTTACAGCTTTTTTCAAAACATCTGGGTATGCCTCATTTCGTCTGCGTGTACTTGTATCATCATCATTATCGTCACCATTATCATTAACTTTATTTAGATTACTTTTGCTTTATCGATCTTTAACTTTTTTTTAACAATTGAAAAGTCATTTGAACTATGGCTTGGTGCATATTCCACGTATTTAGTTATGATCTAAAGCGGCAAATCGTGCAAACGAGTGACAAAAATTTCCCAGGAATGTTGGATGTTATGCATTTAGGGCTAGCAATGCATTAGTAAAATTAGAGAGTAAAATTTTTACATGTGCATCAGCGGAGCATTTTTCCTACTGTGATGCTAAGTGAGCATTAATATTAGTCTTATTCAACTACTTTGATGGCACTGCCACAAATTCTTTTGTTTTACTAAACAAATTCACGTTTTGCGTCTGAACATATCGCAAGCTTGATAAATCCTTCATGACTTTCACACTTTTTTATTATATGTCCGTAACAATGGTAGGAAATTATGACATGTTGTATTAAATTTTTACTAATCGCAAAAACACAGAAGAGTTATCTTTACGCGTGAAATGATAAATTCGTAGAAAGATGCCTAAAACTGTAAAATGAATTACAATTATATATTTTACGTTGTAAGAAAGAATTTCGAGAATGGTTTATAAATTATTTTTTATTTTATTACTGTTACAAATAAAAGAAAAGATTTCATGAAGGTAAAATATGTTGATAGAAATATTCATAAAATCAACGTTTATTACGTTACATTAAACATTTTGCTCATAAGAAAATAAGGCTTATGCTTTACTGATTATAGAGTTGACATTCTATTGGCAACACCATAGTTGCAAATAAAATATGAATTAAAATATATATCAAGTAAAAGTTATACATGTATCCATGTTATGTTAATCACTATTTATAGTTGATCAAATAATTTCGTTACGTTTACATCAAATTTTTACTATTTAGTAGCTATTCTAGTTTACTTTCAAACTAATTTCTCTAAATTGCACTATTTTGGTCATGTGTGTAGTTTGGATCTTGTACTACCGCTTTTAGAAATGCAGTCTTAAAAATTTACGCTAACACATCTTGCGCAAAGGCTGTGTTTGTATCTTTATCAGTAAAAAGTGCAACACGGTAACCTGTTAATGTCTCGTAATAGTGTAGTTTGTACATGGGCGTTCGCATTGCCAGAAACTTGCCATTATTATTATTTGGAGCTAATTGCGACGCAATATGTTGGAGAGTATAGACAAAACCAGCTATCAGACCTGCCTATCCGTCTTGAGATGGGCGTGTGCGTTTTCAGTGTTTGCAATAAATGCTATCACCAAAACGATTGTAGATATATATGGAATACAATGTCATTTTTATGCAAATTGCAAATTAATTTTTTTAAATGTATATTCACAATCAAGGTGTGTATCTAAACTAAATCACAAAATAGAAAAAATATGATTAAAGTGGAGTAAACAAAAAAAAAATAAGTGCGAAATAAGATGATGATGATGATAATAATAATAGTAAGATTATTACAAGCTTGAGAAAATAAAATTATACCTTTTATGTGCAGTTTAAATGTACCTGAATAAAACTTTTGAGCCAATGCAAAGGAAAGGACTGCGTTGAAACGATAACATATTGAGTAAATTACTGTCCAATTCTTTCATTTCATAATTGAAGGTGTACAGTAGATTTATTTTAGTGTTTGTATAATAATTTATTTATTTGAATAAAAAATGAATTAAATTACGTTAATGTGTTTACTGTGATGTCGATCGTGTGTATCTGTCATAGTTTGGTGGCCGCACATAGTTCTCATTACGACTTTGCTATTCTCTTAGCTCAGTACGATCTAATGGTTGACGGTAATCATCAACAATGTTAGGCACCCAATCGGGTATGTTTTGCGAGCGACCTGAGGTTGAACTTTTTATGCGTTTGCTTACTTTCCATGGGGTACGCAAATGCTACTACTGTTGCACAAGCATCTATTTTACACGTCGTTCCTCCGCACTCATTCAGTGTTCATAATCGGTAAGTTCACGTTTCTTCTGTCGTCGTCATCTAATAAACAAGTTACGTTCATGTGCCGCCTGCACCTGCTCTTCTTCCGTCATGTTTATACTATCTGCATCAAGACTAATGCGATTTGCACCAATATCGACCGAGGCAAATTACTACTGCAGCTTTGCATGTGATGGTCGTGTGCGCTCATGAACTGGTAGGTAATCTCAGTCACCGGTAGGTCGTAACGCATGCATTACAACCGAATAACCAATTAAGGCGTCAGTGATATTTATTTCATCTAACATTAATTGTGTCAGCGGAGCTGCCATTCGCTCATGTAGACGTCGGGTCATTATTCGCTTGTGGTTTGGACCGGTAATAAGCATGTAGCCTGGATCCGGTCCATCACGGTGAGCTGAAAAGCTTTGCAAGCAAAACTACGAAAGTGTTTCTTTTCGGTGCTACAAGTGTAAGTAATCTTGTAATTTGATTGACCTATAATTACTTTAGGCCATATTATTATTTTTTTTATTACAATGTTTCGTATTAATACTCACATTGACACTACTAGACGTATTATCACATTCACTACCCAGCTTGCCCTTTTAAAAAATAGTAGATATTAATTGTTTTGGTGAATGAAATGATTGTGTCTTTACACTTGCAGCTTTTGATGCTACGTTGTTTGTTTATTATCCACAAAGACATTGATTTGGTAATTTTGTACGTGAAATTATTGTCTGTAGTAAAACTGGTTGAGCACCAACTACACTACTAACAAATATTGGCATTTGTGCTTTTCCTTACTTACATGGCTGTAACTAGTTCATTATTGTGTCGTTGCTATTACACAACTACATAGTAGTTACCTTGCTAAACTTATTGTTATCAACACTGGGAGTGCGATCATTGTTTTATGGCAATGCCATGTCATCTTGAGTTGGAAAGCACAATGGCAATAACTTATTACGCGAAAGTAGGTGATTAAGCATACCATACACGTCATCCCCGTCCTCGTCTGATAAGCTGTAGATTGGAATTCCTTGCTGAAAGTGTGCCCCACACGCCGCTCGCACTACACGATGATCGTACAAATCTGCACAATGGTTGATTAGGATAACAGCATCATACACTAACCCCACAGCTGTACGTAATAATGTACCTAACACTCCAGCATCATCCACGTTGTCAAGTACAAGTATGCGCTTAAATCGTTGGTGGTTGGCAATAAGCTCCTCTTTCATTGGTGGTGGTGGGATGTCAAAGTCACCGATAAATCCATCGTTTCCAGGCATGCACGCTTCTGCTACGTGCTCTTTTATTAAAACCAATTACATATTATGTTGCCCTTTGCGTGCCCATTACGGGATTACTTTACCTTCTGTAACAAGTAAATGATGCGGATGATGCCCCTTTTCACACAGCTACCGAATAAGCTCTCTTCCACCTACGATCATCATATTTCGTGCGTTACGATACTTTGGGTTAGAGGCTAATTTGCAAAATCGTTGAATGAGTGTATGCTACACATTATCAATTACCGTGCCTTCTCACAGCACCTATTGCTGCATTTTCAGCAGCAGTGCCTTTTGTGCACGTCGTTGCAGCACCTATGCTGGCAAAACATCTGCTGAACCGCTCTTTGCGTGTACGCTGTCGGGTAGAGCAATGTTGCGCTGTGATGGGTCACGCTGAGCCAGTGGATGACGATACCCAGCTTGCGACAAGTGTGCTGGTAATTGATTAGAGTGATTTAATAAAGAGTATGCACGAATAAACTGTAAAACACATGTGTTGCACATAGCAAAGAACGCGCTTGAGAAATTTCTACGTATATTGGCATGCTGAGCACATACACAGAAATGTGTTTTCACCACAATATTATTATGATGTGACATTCAGAGTGATAAAATTGTACCTAACAAAAAAAGTAATTATAAATTTCACTGCTTTATACAGAAAAGAAAAAGAGTACTTACATTCAACATGAAAACAACCAAACAAGCAACCAAACAAACAACATATACTTATTTATGGACTAATAGAATTTGCATATACAACATATTACTCATGTCAGCTAAATTAAATTACTATGAATTTAGGTGTGTGATAAAGCATATTTTTTTTGTGCAAAGGCACAAAGTAAATGATAAAGATGTTAAAATTATGAAATGCTCGCAAAAATAATAAGATTAATTAATTAGTTATCTTTTTTTTGCAGTATGCATACAGTTACACGTAAGTAATATTAGCTCATTACGAATGTATTGAGAGAAAGTAAAAACAACTGAGCGTTGAAATACAGAAAAACAAATAATAGCGAGACATTGACAGAAAATAAATAAATAAATAAACACGGTACATGTATTGATATGCAACGATTAACTTACATCAAGAAAAACACTGTTGTAATAGTGTTCAAGATTATCACTAATATTGTTATCAACGATTTCATCATAAAGTAGAAAATAACAAATATTTAAATAAATAAATAATGTACATTAACATGAAAGAACAAATCAAAACAAAAATATTTACATTAATCGAGTATTACTATTTTACCATTGATATTATTCAACATGCTCAAAACAAAAACAAAGTACATGTTTGATTTGCCGTTATTTATAGCAAGAATACAAACTTTTGACGAAAAAAAAGGGATGAAAATATATCTTTGTCTCTTTACGATCTTTTCCTTTAAGAGTAAACACCATCTTTTTTACGCTTGTAACATGATTTGTCAAGTGTGGTTGACATTTGCACATTGGCGTAGATCACAGGCAAGGGCATGATCACAACTAACGCGTGCGACTCCTGTTCAACACGTGTACCGTCAAAGTGTTCTCGTAAAAAATTGAGAAAGTATGGGAAAATGTCCTCATAAACACCTTTTAGGTAATCCTAACGCAAGCACACCGCACCTTTGCTCAAATCAATTTATCCACGCTTGTCGTATGCCACACTTCGAAGTTCAAAACGAATTCTAGTAGTAGCTGCTGCCTCATGCATAGCGCTTGACCCATTTGTTAAATTTTTCTTATTTTTCTACCCGAAACGAACATAATTTGTGTTGGTAGGTATCACACTATTTCTCACTAGACTAACAAAACTACTATTGTCACTATTATCTCCATTATTTGAATTGTAAGTACAATTTTCGTGATTTATATGATTATTACTATTAATATTATTCAAGGCAATAATGGACGATCGAGAGCTGCGTATTTTGAGGTCGTCAAATGAACCCTGTGTTGTAAAGCTACTCATTTCCTTGTTATGCGCAAAGGCAGTTGACACATCATCTTCATGATAAGCTCTCCCATTTATGTAACCACTGCCACTATCCTACTCATAGGCCGTCAAGTATGGTGGGGCAATGGGTGGGTGCTGACTTGCGTAAATGACTGCGCCAACAAACTGTACATCTGGGTAGGAAGAACGCATGTTGTCTGCATCGTTGTACTGTCCCTGGTAGGCCGCCATCATGAGTGGACCTTACGTGATACTACACCGCAAACTCAGCACAACCCGCTCACCCAATCGAACAAGCACACGTTGTGTAAAACAAATACTACTCGCTAACGCGGAGGTTAACGTGAGAAAGGATGACTCAAAGCATGTACCACCACTCCCAACACCAATTAGTAAACCTTCATGGTCCTAGAGTGAGTACCGGTGTACTTCTTGCAAAACGGAGATGATGGCCGGGTCTACGTAGTCTAAAATGCCAAGTTCAAATGTGTGTCGCACGTAGACACCGGTGGTGCGGGTCGTGGACGGTGGGCGTGGTGTACAGCGCTTCATAAATGGAGAGCGCAGGCCTCGTGGGATGTGGTGCATAAACGTCGGAACGTGCAACAGCTACGGGTATTCTACCGCGGAGAACTAGGCACGGGTGTCAAAGGCTACAAACAAGTCTAGATACCCACTATGAGTACTGCTGTTGTAGATGCGAAAGAGCACTTTACCATGCTTGAGCGTTATCACCGGTGGCGGTGGAAGTTGCTACAGGTCCATTCCACTAAACGCAGAGGAGTGACTTGATGAGCCATTTCACAAATTAGAGCGCCGCTGCAGACTGCCATTGTTACCCAACCTACGCGATAAACTTCGACGTCGTGCTGGGTTAGACAAACTTACATGACACGGATGCTGCGGTGATGACGACTATGCGGACTGTTGATCTGATCCATTTTATGTTAACTACTGTTGTTGCTGCTGCTGTTGCTGGTTAAACTTTTTTGCACGCTAGGGCTGACTATACTAATTAAGATCAATTATTTTGCTAAGATAGTGCTACCGTGAGCCAATCGACTACGCCGATAGCTAGACGTTTAACTCAATAAACGTCTCCATGAATGGGGCGGCAAACAAATACTGACCTCGAGGTAAATGTGCACGGAAGGCAAAACCAGCACCGGCTGGGCAGAAAAACGTTTCTAATCGACGCTCCTTTGCCAACTAGGTCAAGCACTGTCGATGATGCAAACGTTGATAGCAACTGGGTAGTCGCGTAAGTTGGAAGAACACCTGTACATTCTTTAACTACGACACCTCAACCCGATCGGAGCAGACTGGACAGCGAAAGGCATTTGTCACGTGGTAGGTACCGGTGAATTGGTACTTGTTCACCGCATCACGGTGTACAATATCACACGCACACGACTCACAGCAGACGACAAACTGCAACGAGATTCACTGCTGATATACGGCCAAGAGAAGCTGTTCAATGACTGTGCTTACATTTATCTTAAGCAAAGATGAAATGGCAATCGGGTTTCATAACGTGAAAATGTCATACAATGCACGCATTTCATTTACCTGTCGCGTGAGTGAGCTATCAATAATATGTATCTCATCCTGCTCAAGTCGTCCAGTGTGTGGGACACTGAAAAACTATTGGTTTGTAAACATGCAATCATTGCCGTTAAGAAAAACATCACAAAACTGCTACAACGACGATCAAAAGGCCTTGTCTACACTACCACCAGGCAAGCCACTTCACAGCCGGTGAAATGTAGAGATGTCAATAGTAGCACCACCACCAACACTACTACGACCTAGCATTAATATCTAGTCCAAAAACAAATAAGCAAACAATTTTTTTTAAAAAAAAGGAAAATAGTATAAGCGTAGATTGTCAACTATAATCAGATGTTGACGAATATTTTGATAAAAGTGCCAAAAAAAGTTTATATATGAAAAAATTGAGTTCAAGTATCACATGTAAAGGTGTGTGTGTTTTATTACATATAACATTTAGTTTTCTAAACAATAAATCAATAACTTTTTGCCGCTTTTCTGCCTACTCTTCTAGTAAAGTTTATTACTGTACATATTACAATTGTTAAATTCAAAATTAAATATAATACTTTATACGTACATCAAACAAAAAAACAAAATACAAGATGAGCAAAATAATAAAAGTGTTTATTTATTTACAAGAATAAACTTGTATATTTTCTTTACTATTGTTACTATTACATACATATAGCTTGATGGATTTTTTAAATATATCAATAATATATAGTTAGTATTATTATGTGTAGGTAAATGGCATAATTTTTAGTAAAAAATATGGAAAAAAAAAATTAAAACATTTCTGACAATAAAATTAATAATGATAAAGTGCAAAAACTGTGACCACGGCGTACAACGATGATGAGGTGTACACCTACTATAAATAGTTGTCGGTGTCCGAATCTCAGAACATTTTACACCCAGCTCTTACTCCTTGACCTCGTTGCTCGCCTATCATGCAATGTACCATAATTTTATAACGCTCTAAGTCAAGTGCTCGAATTTTGTCGCGTATACTATCAGCTATCTATTTACTGATGCTTTGTATCTCATCTGCTTTGTACTCTTGATTCTATAATTTGCTCTACAACATTGCACGCACAAGCGGACGTACCTCATTTGGTCGAAATCGGTGATCGTGACTAGGACGCAGTGAGAACGTTGATGGCTACACTTCTTCTTGAATCATTGTTAATTATATATATATATATATATATATATATATATATATATATATATATATGTTCAATATTTGAAAAATGTGTATATCTGTAATGTACGCAGCTACTTTATAAAAAACAAACTTGATTTTGTTGTGTAATTGTAATTTATCAGTAAGTCAATAAACTTTATGCAAAGCAGTATATTTTGATTATCTTTTGAAAGAATGCTGCTATATTGTTAGTGAAATACAAAGAAAAAATAATTATATATATTTGTTTTTGGCAAGAATAGTTAAGTAAGAAAAACTAAAATAAAAAGAAAAGCTGTAGCAAAAAAGAATGCAATAGAACAAAGCTGAACAATTCACGAGCAAACAAAAATTGCTATCATCATACTAGTCAAGCGAAATATAATTTACGAATAAACACAAATATTTTACAATTTGCTTTGTTGCTATTTAATATGAATGATCTTAATAGTATAAATAAGCAACAATATTATTTTTGTTCATTAATTGGCACATTCGAAGCTTGTTTGTATTTTACATCATTGCAACAATAACAACAATACATTGCTAAAATATAAAAGTAAAATTTAATGTGAGGGAAAAAAAACACATCAATAAAACAAAATTAACTAGTTTACATCCATAGATTAGAACACCACGAACTTGCTGCAACAAACGATAAGTCTTTAGCAGATTGTAGTGCGGTCCGATTGAGACCTAATCCACTAACCATGTAACGAACCAAGCTACGAGGTTCATTAGCAGACGGTCACAACTTACTGATCACCTGTAAATAACTCTCAAATGAAATCTCACTAGCGTTGCCTACCCCACAATGACTTGTAATGAGACCATGAAAATAAAGTAAAACGGGTTATTCATGATGTAGCATAATAGTTGATATATACTAACGCATTGTAATTAAGGACAAGGTAGCACCACGAGTAGCCAGGTCAAAATCTTTCATGACCTCTCGCACATCAACGTGAACGATGCGATCGGTATTACGGTACATGTGTCCCAGCACAGTCATCACATCGTCTCGAGCTACTTCTTCTACCGAGTTAGAGGCTGGTCAGGAAAAGCTCAAGTGGTATAGTGTGTAACAGATATAATGAATATACGTCGCTGGTACAAAGCCTCGAATTACACTCAGGTATAATCGAAGCAACGAATCCCGTGAGGCCATCGCATCCAAGTAACACAACATCTCATACATCGTTTTCGCTACTAGTTATGGAAACCCATAACGTGATTCTAACTCATCCACCAATCCTTCTTGAAAGTCAGACAACTCATACTACTCACGAAACAGTCGCTCGGCGATGCTGTTCAGCATCTGATAATTGCCACCCCGCTGTCGTGCATGGACGCGGCACTGACCATAGCGAAACTACATCCGCCGAAAGTAACGCTCACACGCGCCTAATAAGATGTGATCAATTGTGGTTACCTCAAGCATTCGGGGCGTCAATGAGCGGTAGCCACCGAACAAGGATTTGTACAAGGACCACTACGGGTTACGATTAGGGGAAAGAGGGTTAAGTCGCTGCAGTGCCACCGTCATCGCGGTCGTAGACGACGTAGCCCCAGCTCGCTGCTGCATACTGGACATTTCATTTCACAGTGAGGACTCACTTAACTCGTGAAAGATGCGTAAATTTTTGTGCATGTCAAACACGGTCATATTCTGTCGTAGACGTCGTTATCCATTGCATGGGAGTGTTTTGAATGGATGCTACGCGTCCTGTCCATCATGTTATAGTGATCATATTATTTATTATTATTGCTGCTGTTGTTGTTATTAAGATGACAACTCATTTCATCTATTACTTCGCTACATGACACGTTCTGCTACATACGGCGATGACCCGCCTCATTCACTGAGAGACTGTACAATGGCACCTTGCATAGAAGCGTTAGACTTACTATTTTTGTTATTATTATTACTAATCATATTGTGAAGTTACTCACCTGTTGCATTACGCTTTACTTCACTCATACCCGTTTCACCACCAACAGCAGTCGCACGTCGAGCTCGACGACGGTGACTTTCGTCATTGACACTATTCACCGTACCTTCATTTGTGTTACTACTCGGTTGTAATGATTGTCCTGATGCTCTTGCTGATCCTCCTGATGTTTGAGTAACATATTACCTCATCGTACGCATCATGTTTTTATTTTTCAGCTTTATGTAATTGACAGGCTACGGCATCGCAATAGATGAAGCAGGGTCAATGTAGTTGACCGTGCATAAATATCGCTGCTGGAGTGGATCATTCCCAACATACACGTCTACCCCGCTGCCAAATTTGTCTCCGCATAAATCTTTAAGTGGGTTTGACAGTAATCGAGGCAGCATCTCGGTACACGAGATCGTTTGTTACGACGCATTAACAATTGTGCACGTCAGTCGGTGTGGTGTTTGTTGTGCACGATCGGTGTTGTATTGGTTTGTAATTATTTGCACTGGCAGTTTAGCGGTGTCATTATGTACGCGAAAAGTGTTACGCAGTCACTCTTCTCTGCGTCGTTTGACAATTTCCTACAAGGTGTTGTCACGAACATCAAAACTAGACCGTCACGCTGCTCTGGCTTTCGCCTTGACTTCTTCAATGAGCTAATTTTATCGTTTTAACGCATTGCTCGTTGACAACTATCCTACTTATCGTGATGTTTGTTGCACACATGATGCTGACAATGATGTACTCTAATTTTTATAATTACTGCTGCTGCTTATGTTATTTACACCAGCATTAACGGATTAGGACAACTTTACTATAGACGTCTACGCTTTATCTGTTGCTACTTTATTTTTATTACTGTGAGGTGAGGTAATATTGTACGTCGATTATAACGTTGACTACTACTTCTTATTGTTTGTATTACTGCCAACACTATTATTTTTATTGTTAATTTTTTTCAGCTGCGATGACTTGTTAGCATCGATCGATTCGCCTTGTGCGTCGTGGTCAAAACTTTTTTCCCCACTATTGCTCCTGTTGCTATTGTCATCACCGTGTTCAAGTATATCATTACTGACGTTTAGCTATGTATTAAAGGGACTTGACTTTGCAATAAATTACGTCTCTTACATTCGCTTACGCAGTACCTAACGCGTAAGTAGCTTGTGATAGATTCGTTCATCGAACAACACGGCAACAAACCCGTCCGTCTCATCATTTTTCTCACTTTGTTAGTTGTCATCGGTGCAACGCGGCACCAGACGACGATAATTTTGTGAACAGTAAAGCATTTCCTCGAGAATAACCGATACGCTAATACCCATTTGCCGTCGTAGCTACAAATGAGACGCATAGCTCTTATTAGTCTACGTCACTGATATATTTATGCGTTGCGTTAACGTATTTACTTTACTCAATCGATGCGGAAACTATTATTTTGTGTTACTACGGTCATTTTTGTGATTATTATCACCTTTGATTCGGCGGTGGTCACCAACAATATCACTTTTACCTACACCCAACTCATTCCTATTACTGATATTATCTGTTTCGTCACCTTCCTCCACTTGTTAGAACTAGTTATCATCACCGTTTATTACTGTGTTTTTAAGTGCATTGACGTGATTGCCGTTGTTGTTGTTGCTGTCAATGACGATGGTTGAGTTAAAGGTAAGAATAAACTCATTGTCGTAGCTGTCAAGAATTTCATTGAGACGACTCTACAGCTGACTCATCATGACCAGCAAACTCACTCGTTCATCTCCTTACGAAAAGAGCGTGGTCATCATATCCATCTTACTTAACTTTAATTGGCTATAACTGTCATGTAATAATTTCGCCTTACCTCCAGCGACCTGCTTGCGTAATCGAAAAAGCTGAAGTTGCAAGTCTTTATTTTCAACATTCAGTGCTTGTATGGCACGATCGGCTTTATCTTGCTCTTGCTATGCGTGCGCCTTCACCTCGTACAACTCATCACGTGTTCTACAATATTGCTCTACCGCGTTATCGGTCTGTCTACTTAGACGGTGCACCTCACTCTCATACATCGTGATAGTTTACTCGCACTCTTTTAATTTCTTACGAAGCTCTACCATCGTCTACCGCGTATTGCCCATATCCACTTACTCTTGCAAATGTACATTTTAGCGAAGCAGCATGTGTACCTGGTCAAAGTACGCCCCTACATCTTCACCATGCATGTTAAAATTTTGCATATTACCTCTTTATGGACGATCGTGTTCATACAGACAGTCATCAACGTTCATGTCACAAAAAATAGCATGACAAAACTATGAGCGGAATAACTGTAGCATTTCATGAAGTATCGAAGAGTAGTTGACACTGACATCGGTTACTTTGTCAAACAAGGAGACGACTGACATGATACGACGTAGTGATGGCGGCTGACCATTGCCTCGAGCCACCAACTCACGCAGGTCTGTCTCACAGTGAAGTAGATCGCTCCGTCATCGCTACGCTACATGTGCCTTTTACGCTGCCACAGCACTATTCGATGGGTTAAGACTGTATTATGAATGACTATGATGATTACGTTGCATAATTTTACTCTTGTCGTTTATATATGATGACACCTATCGTTATGGCAGCTATTGATGTTATTCCTACAAGTGTAATTGTTGTTCGTCTTGTTCGTCTTGTTGTTGTTGTTGTTGCTATGTACCTCAATCAAGTTGTCGTAACGTATGAGACGAAACAGTTTGGGAAAAATGATTAGTGGGTATATTGCGATGAGTTGATTGCACAGTACGCGCAGACGAAGACATTGTTTGGTGAATACCACTTATGGTAGATGTGAAATTATGATTATTATTTGTTGTTGTTTTTGTTGATATAGGTGCTTTATGTTTTGTCGAGCGTGCGACTTTCTATGCCTTTGCCCGAGCGCGTTGTGCCTACGTCGAGTTGCGATCAGCAGGAGTTAGTGAATATTTTGACAAACGATTTGTTGTTTTTGATTTTTATTACAACGGGCTTATTGCACTGAATCCTTGTTGTGAAAGCTACGGAAGTATATTACTCCGCATAATATGCTAATTCATTGTAAACACAAATATTTAAATAAAGAAAATTTTAATAGGTATGTCAATATATATATTTATAGGTAAATAATTTTACTGAATATAGAGTAGAAAATTAACAAATGTAACGTATAAAAGAATAATATTGATTTTTATAAAATTTGCAATAATATCATTTTCATTTTTTAAACTTAACTACCTTCTTTTCTCAACAAAAAAGAAACTGGCATTCAATAAAGTTTATTCACTTTAAATATATATTTTTTTCTTAAAAATAATAATGCTCAATAAACATAACATAGAAAAGTATAATAACAATTGTCAAATAGCGACTTTAACTTAAATGTATCAATTAAAAAAACGCAGAAACTTGAATATAACACAGCTAATCAAAGTATACAGTACACTACAAAATCATCAAAAAGAAAATTTTTGTTGAAGTTGATCATGAGATCGATGAACAACGCAGCTTGACTTTAAAAATATTGCTTTGTCGCAGTGTTACCAGAAAAAAGGTTAATAAATAATTCTATTAAAAATGTCGTGACTTTTTTTGTTAGAAAGGTCATGTTAAACAAGAAGAGTTTTTTTGTTTTTAGTATCATGGAAGTGAGGACCATATTTCTTTGTTTGGTACAAGTGCAAACAGACTATTGACCGCGCCAAGTGCAACGAGTGGCATCTGCAAATTGTCCACTCCGTCCATGAAGCACTCGGTCAGTGAGCATACCACAATCATCGAGAACGAGTAGAGTACGGGCAGGGTAAAGGGCACATCACGAATGTACAACAACCCGAACCAAAAGATCATCCCACACAGCAATCCACCTAGTGTGCCCGTGGTGGTTTTGTGCGTAATAGACGTATTTGCGCGTTAAGTAAAGATGCTGTTTTTCAAATACCGCCCGAGAACTCGTCGCGATGAACGCAAGAAGGAGCTGCCGATTATCGCCGCACTCGCGTCCACTACTCCG
Source organism: Blastocrithidia nonstop (assembly GCA_028554745.1). Classification (NCBI taxonomy): domain Eukaryota; phylum Euglenozoa; class Kinetoplastea; order Trypanosomatida; family Trypanosomatidae; genus Blastocrithidia; species Blastocrithidia nonstop. Next base: position 399,631 of record JAQOTN010000008.1, read on the forward strand.
AGTGAGATGATGCCTGGAATGACATTTACGCACATTTACAGAAATACCTGTGCCGGTGAAAGCATCTGTGTTGTGTAGGCTACATAGCGGTATTGCATAAACACAGAAATACCAAGACCAAAGAGTAAATAAATATGTGTTCGTACCACCCCAGTCACACTATCTCGGTCATCAATAAACTGTGAGGTAAAAGTTGTGATGGCATCGGTGCCGTACACGTGAAAGACACGTGCGGTCTCAATGACAACCGCAATACTTGTTGCCGTGCTGAGGGCAAAGGCCAAAAAAGACGGTTCACTTAATGCGGCCGGTGTAAACGCGAGGACGGCAATCAGGTGAAACAGTTTGCGTCGAACCGTTTTGCGCAGACCACGTGTTAAGTAATCTCCTACAATGATAATGGTAGGAATGCATACAAATCACAACAGCAGTGTGTACCTGCGAAAGCGATTGGTGTACAGATAACTTATCAACCACAGAATGACATTCTGCTTGAATTGATAGCTTGTTACAATACACAAGAATGAGGTAAAGACTACGACGGCAGTTCAGAACACAATGGTCATTCGTGTCTGACTAAAACGTTTGCCAGACGATTTCGAGTTAACAGCAATGGGCACAAGGCAGTATTGTGAGCTAACTGATAATGTCATCATCATTGCGGCGGCAAACACCATCGTATCTCGACTTGCCACGTGTGTCTGTGAGGTTGTGAGTTGCTCATTGGTGTGGTAGAGGTACAACACCGAGGCGGTGCCACCGTCGTTAGACAAGTTATTATTCGTACACGCATCACAAAAGACAAAACCAACAAAGGAACTAACCAGTAGTGCCTCGTTATTGCCTAGCAGTGGGTCTAGTCGTCAGTAAAATAAACCGCCAATAATTACATAGGCAAGCAGACCAATGAGTACAACTGGTTGTTGTAACATACTACAGGCCAAAGCCACACCGACAGAGGCAAAGAGTCATTTTTTGGCTATTCCACCAATTGCCGGTGATGGTGCAATGTTGCCTGTCTATGATCGTTGTTATGGGTGATAGATTAATAACGAAATATACGATAGCAGCATGGAGGCATAGAATTGTAATTCGCAATCTGCCTTGTGTAGCGTTCGTGCAAGACACATCTCGGACAAGAAGACTAGCGGGAGCAACAGACGACTCTATCCATGCCGAGATGTCAGTGCCACCGAGGAGAGTGCGAGAATAGCGATGCTATGTGCATAGAAATGATCAACGCAAGACAAATACACCAACAGCAAGGCTCACAGGAACAACAACGTGGATGAGTAGGACACCTCAATGTGCTACAAGAACGGCAGTGCAACATGTACAAGTCGATGAATGTACATACTAAACGTACATGCACGCGATTACACACAATTGTTATTATTATTACTATTATTATCTCTACTTCTATTAACATTATGTTAAGTGTTCTTATTGTGAACATCGAGTTCTGCCTGATTTTTTCTTCTGCTATGCGAATTTCATCTGTTACTGTTGCGATACACACCATAACTATTATTATTATTACTTACAAATGTAGAAGATGAAAGGTAGTATCGTCTTCGTTATCTGTCCACTCGTGCATTCATGTTGTAATTGGCTCGAGTCGAAAAGCGATGTCTATCGTTACGATCAGTGTGCACTGTGTGTGGAGTCTAAGTAAGACTGCTCGAACTAACGTTTTAACTCTAATCTGTAGACGATGCTAACTTGTCAAATGCATCGGTGTCACTAAAGCGATGACGAACGGACATAATGGCACTTTAATCGCTTTTACACTAGTTATCGTCTTGTATCATTTTTTTTTCAGTGTTTGATATAGTATATGTACAAATATTATTTTAAAAAATTTTGGCGTTTATGTTTATGGAAATTATATATATGAAACGTACTTGTTAGTGAATAAATAACACTTTTTACAATAAATATAAATGTTATTGTTAATAAAGCTTAATGAGGAAAAAAAATATCATTTTGTTATCATATATATATATATATATATATTTAATCAGTTAATTAAGCAGTGCAATAAATTGTTCAAATCGTAACACTCTTGTATTATGCCAAATACAGCTGATCAATTTATAGATAACACTTTTCTTAATATAAATCCTCATTACTGTTAGAAAAGAAATAATTTTTCTTGTAAAAGTAATCCGAAACAATACTTTTGATGTATTTAAAATTTACTTTTAAGCAAAAAAGAAAATAAAATACTTGCCTTACTTTTTAAAATAACTTTATTTTGATTATGTTTAATTTAATTTACTTGACAACTTGCGCTATGCTCGTCGTGCAGCGGACATGCTTTCTGCAAGTTGCTACAAATCTTGTATCGCCTACCGAAGTGCAAACTAACTATACTATTAGGGCAATTTTTGCTATGCGTTATTGTGCAATGTAGCTTTACCTAATTCATGTTTGACATCGTCAACGACTGCTTTGCGCAGTGCTACACATGCCAGGATATCTTTATTGCCGTACAAATCTTTCGGGTCGTACTCGTCTTTAGCAAAATGTTCATAAAACACATTCACACTAATACTGTATGGTTATTTGTCTTTCACACTATTACTAACATTGTCGTTAGTGTTGCTGCATTATGTGGCCTGAGGAAGTGTGGTGATGTGGTGAAATCAGTTTGCTGGGAAGTACAACATATCACCCGGTCGAATAATTACTTATGTGGCATATTTGCACGCATCAATAAAACGTGGGTAACGAATCAAATCCGGTGCATCGATGTCCATCACGGAGGACGAACTACCGGTCATGTACAAGTTATTGTACTGACTCGGTGGGAACATGACCACACGCTTGTTACCCACAATCTGGCAAAGTACATTGTCAAAGGTGTCATAATGATTTCACAACTGCAACGGTGAAGCGTTGAGCCGTAGGCAGGATTGGTGCACACGCGGCATGATAACCTCATATGCCCCAGTAGGTAATGTAAAATCATTGCCTAGTACACTAAAGTCCTTCCACAAGTTAGATCGCTCACTCTTCATGTGTGTGGCGATTGATCGGTAGTATCATACCTACGGTAAAAGTGTTTTGGTTTCCTTGTATGTTTGAGTCGCGTGTACCAAGTGTTCTATCAACTAGGCAAAGCGAACGTGTTTGAATGTAAAATTTTTGCGTACAAAATCAAGCAAAATAGATCCTTATGCAACATGCACAGACACTACCGTGTCTTTTTCTGCATTACACATATATTATGGTTAGCATCATCGGTTGACACAGTCACCGAGGTTTACATTACGAAAAACAACTGGACGATTGGCCTCTGCGGCAATACGTTTAAACGTTTCTGGTGTGTATGGCAGCTACTCGACCGCAGGACGTGGTAAGGAAAGCAACGATGTCCATGTAAATGGTGCCACTGGTTTGTAGTTGTTATTATTATTACCATTGCATGTCTCTGATACACTTACCAGTGTATCTCCTTGTGGTGTCGTGCTAGTAGTATTGGCTATTGATGCCAATACCACACTATTGTCATGAGACGATAACAAAGGTGCAGATAAAGTGGCATTATCTTATTCTACTTCACGAACCTAAATATTTTCACTTATAGCTTTTATCAGACATTCATTATTTTTGCCATAGCTGTGCATTGAAATGTGAAGTAGAAAAGGTTTGGTGCTAAATGTACCAAACGAAAAACACGTATAGCCTCCACCAATGATAGCCACCGTGACACTACTAATCTCATTGTTGTTGTTGTTGCTCTTATTCATAATTTTTTTGTTATCACTAATGTGATGAATTACCTGGTGACCTGTAGAGGAGTGCAATGGCACACATGCATGGCGTGCTATGGACGGGCAAGCGTCGGTGTCTAGCTCAATCCACTGTGTCCGTGACAAGTTTGGCAAATCTATGAACACCGCACTGTGTTTAATGTTGTGATTGATTACTGTGACAGTATTGCCAAATTTATACATTTCTTACTGCTATGCATCAACTTGACTTTGAGCTTTATTTGTGATGCATTATTATTTGTGGATTTATTTTGTAGTATTTGTACATATAGTGTTCATGTTATGAACTCCAATGCAGCCACCAATGACCATCAGATACGATGATTATTACAATTTACTATTACTGTTACTGGTCAAGTATATTTACGTCATGGTGTGTGAAAACCGTGGGCCAATGTTAAGGTGTGGCAATAATTGGCATCGGCCTGTGAATGGGTCGATTAGCCACACATTTCCATCACACAAATCATTCTAGTCTAAACCACCGCTAAGTATTACTGTACAAGTAGTCTTTATGTTACTTAGCTATGCATAGAAAGCATCTACTTATTCTTTTATTGTCAGTGCACTTGTCAAATGCATTGGCAATGGTATGTGCACTGCAGCTGCCGCAGCAGAATACACGCCTGGAAAAGCAACTTATTTTTCATAAGTATCATCAATAGTGGCAGCGGTAGAAAGATGTGCATCTTGGCCCGGAATGTGTAAATTTTAGCCATCAATAACATTTTCACAGGTAATCTTATTTTTACTACTTCCAACTGGATCAGAACTACTGTTATGCAAAGTCACTGTATGTGTTTTGTGTAAATGAACTCGTTCTCATGTTATTCGCTTCTTGTTTATGCAAATCATGCCTCGTCATGCATCATTACGTACGTGTCCGTCCTTGTCCTTGCCACCACAAACAAACACCATTGCATCAACCTCATGACTATTACTATTACTACTAGTAGTTGTGGTGATGTTATTACGAGACGCGCTAATTAGCACCGTGTTGTGTCGATAACGTGCAGAAGGACAATTATCTTGTTCTTCGCCTGACACGGCAACATCAACGTGTGATGCTAACTCACATCACACATATGTCATAACACTTTGCTCGACATCACAACGAAGTAAAAACACACGATTATTAATCTCACGTGGGTTTGATCGCCCACCGAGGACGAGGTAGGTAAACGGTGCAATACGTGTAAATGTGTGAAAAATGAGTGGTGGTGCTGATAATACATTTGCGTTGTGTGTGATAGCGTGTGAGGCATCTACGCATGTTAATTCACCATTTTGCAAACTGTGACAGAAGACGTTGTTTACTCGTTTATGCTACTTGGTTGCCGCAAATCCACCAAAGCTGATAATAACCGATTAGTGTGTATTACACCCATCATTCACATTATTAGCATAACAACTACCTGTGTTTGTGGTGCTTACATTCACGGTATCGTGTATAGCTTGAGTTGATACGCATTACTACAGCCACGACTCACCATGACCCCATCCTTCAAATGCAAAGCGGCCAGATGGTCAGTTTTGTCGAATTACACGAATCTCTTACGTTGTCTCGCATCCGTTTTTATGCTTTTATTGTTGTTAATTACAACACTAATACTGTTTCTTTGGTGCACTCTGAACATGTTGTAAACATTGTATACTATAAAAAGGCACACTGAGAAGCGAAACACATTAGTCAAAGGGCAACGGTGAAGAGGTATTGCCTGTAACCGATAATGTGAGACCGTAATGATCGCACATCTCACTTCATTCTTCGATTTCGTCAAAGGGCTCAAGTGCGTTGATGCGATTACGCTACTCATTGCAAATGTACGTCTGTGCAACATCAAAGAAGTTGGCAAATACACTCTTATACATACCACACCGTTGTGCACGAGAAATCAGTGCTTTACCATGACATGCTTCATGAATTCCGAGAAGTGGGCTTCTACGCTGGCGGAGTGAGTGGGTCATAACTTTACCAAAGCTGTCATGTGGGTGAATCTGATCATAACTGAGAAAAATGGCATGAGGAAAGTGTGTAGCAATGGATGTGAGTAACTTATCACAGGCATCACTGGGCAAGTACTGCGTCACACACTACGCGTAAATGAGCGTCGGATGGTGAAGGGCGAACATGCTGTGCACTGAGCACTAACGCAGTAAACAGTTGATTCAGTGATCAGAGGAGTTGTCTTCCGCACGAAGATCTGCACCAATGACGTTGTAGTGCTTACTAATTATTGGATGCTTTGGATTGGCTAATTAGTACACAAAACTCGTAGGGAATGTGCCATGCGGTGCAGCTGCCATACACGCAGCCTTGTTCATTGTCACAGCGGGGAAATCAACATCGTAGCAGAATATATTGCAACGTTATTTTATGCTACACATACATTTATTATTATTAGTAGTAGTAGTAAAACATTAGTCCGTAGCTTTACTATTGTCCGTGCAAGGTATATTGATGTCTTGATGAGAGGGTATACTGTCGTCATTGTGCTCTACACCTAAACGAAACGCCAGTGTGTCAAAGCCAGCACCAATTGAAATAATCTGGATCGGTTCACTTTCGCCAAAGCTGCTTTTTATTTTGTTTGCTTCTTGTAAATTTTATGTGCTTGCAGCAGTATCGTATAGCTTATGATTCGTCATGAGTGTATTGCGTAAACGATAACACAAAAATGTGCTTATACTTTTCACAAGATCAGTAATAACAGCCATTCGCAAGTAATATCCGCGGTTAATGAGAGGTGAGCGACGTGTAGGGCGTTTGACAAAATAGCGTAAAAACGTGTCATGAAAGTAATCCAGTGCCACAGCAGATCGTTTACTCAATACACTATCATCGTTTGTGTGTTGCACTGGGAAATCAGCAGTAGCCACTCCACCAGTATTTTTATCATTGACAGACTTATTAACATTGACTACGCCGTTACGTGCATGTTTTGTCGTAGCATTTTGCAATGAGTGATCCATAATAACTGTATTATTATTGGCATTGACTTGTTTCAGTACATCTTTCAGTTTACGCTGCTTCTGCTTTTATGCTTTTTTCATCTGTCGTTTTGACATTGTTACTTCTTGCGTCTGCTCCTTGTGTTCTTGCTAAGATTAGTGATGCGTTTACATCGTCTTGTAATGTAAATTTTTACTTTGTTGTTGAAAAAGACAGCGATTAATTGGTGTACTTAAACTAATTTATTCACGTATTAAACTCAAATTTAGTGGTTTAACTTGTTAAATGCTAAACTGTTAGAATACTGATATAAGAATAAACGTAGAAAAAGTACATTGAAATGTTGAAGTGAAGCCAAGCTGTGCTACAAACTGTACATATATTTTTTTTACGTTAGTGATGCTTAAAAGTAAAAACAAAACGTAGTTTGATGTTAATAATTTTGATAATCAATGTAAAAGAAGTTATAAAGATTTTTTTAAAAAAACAAATTACAAATTGCAAATCGATAGTTGTAAACTGCAACTAATTAATGTAATAATTGTTGTTGTTGTTTATTAATAGTAAGTACTAAATATGTCTACAATCTCTTATTATCTGCATGCTAATCATGTTTATAGTAGCGAAGTTCAACACACACATGAACTTAATAACCTATTAAGAGCTACTTCAACACACGTTCAATTCTGATGTAAATGTTTTATTGCTAATAAAAATTAAAAAAATAAAGTCAAATGGCACAAACTTCACACAGAATTATGGCCATGATAAAGATCATAATAAAAATATTATACATTTCATTTAAAATTTCTTTAAAAAAAAAAATAAAAGACGAATTGTTTGCTGTCGGTCGAGTGCTGTTGTATTAATGACAATGTATCTACAGCTACTTTCTTTGATTTACTGTTACTGCCATAGTCATTCATTATAATATTCTTTTTATTATATATTAACCGCGGTCAAGTTGTAACGAACAATAAGTATTTAAAGGTAAAATTACTGTTTTTTTCATTCACCTCACAAAGAAAAAAACAAGAACATATAATACATAAATAAAACAATTAATTTGTAAAAAAAAGAATTTTATCTTCTCAATATTACGAAAAAAATTATAAATTCAGTGTTAACTTTAATGGGAATAAACACATTACATTTTGACCCTACTCGTTAATTTGCTCACCTCGTGCTTCAGCTGTTCGTCTAAAATGTCTTCATTGTCAACTTCATTACCATCACCAACACCGTGCAATTCCTCATCTACTACCTACGTGTTCGTCTGCACTAACGGAGTTGCTTTGATGCTGCCATTGTTTTTGCCATCTTCTGCATCTTTTATCATCATCATGTTAGCGGCATCAGACAAATTTTCATCGCCAGCTGTTCCTGTCTATGACTTTACCCCATTTCACTTGAGCACCACTTGTGCAAGTTCCAGCTTACCAGCTTTTAGCAGCAGTGAACTGAGAGTGACACTTGTGCTACGGTGCAGCGTAAAGTTCTTTGCCTACATTTATGTCAACAAATGGGCAACTTTGCTATACTCACCTGCACGAGCAAAGGCACTCACACAAATATTGTACACGGTTTCATTTTTAGCGAGTTTCTACGTATCAAGTAATTCCTGCAGCTTGACTGTGTCGCGCAGACGGGAGTAGATCATAAAAATTGACTGCACATCCCGTTGACGGCACTACGGGTGAGCGAGTAGCAACTTCACAAAGTGCTACGTTTGTGGAATGTTGCCTAGCAAACTAAACGAAGAGGCTACCGTGGCCAACACACGTCCACTAAATTGAATACCGCTACTTAACATTTATTACACAAGCGCCTCTGCCTCTGCTGCCATGTGAGCTCTAGCGTAGGTATTGAGCAGTACCACATACCCAAACTACTACATGGGGATGTTTTTACGTTTACGCTATGACACTAAATCGTGTAACTTGTCATACCGCTTTGCCCTACCGTACCCGTCAAACAAGATATTATACGTGACGTGGTTTTCACGAAACCCTTCTTGCTGCAAACGTGTTCGTATATTTTACATTTGTACCACATCCCCACACTTGGCGTAGGCATTCATGGCTTGATGAAACGTCACCAAGGTAGGAGCAGCATTGGTAGAGCGAGACATCTCATTCAGTACAGCTTCCATTTATTCAAATCGACCCATCTTACCCAACATATCCACCACCGTCGTGGCCGTGATAGGGTTTGGTGGAACCAACTTCATCATCGTATCAAGAATTTACTGCACCATCGTTAAATTGTTACTGCCCATGTAAATCTACAAGAAGCGATTGTACACTGGCATCGTAATCACCAGCTTGGAACGAAGCAAATCATTTCAGCACTGATCTACCGCGGCGTTGTTGCCAAATCGCGCATACGCCGCCGCCGCTTCTGCGAAGAACAACGGACTACGCACCTGACCACTGGCCATGGCACGGTGAATAAAATGCTCTGTCGCCGTGGCATCATTGAAGTGGCTCAGTGCGTTAATCACCACGCCAAACAACCGATCATTTACTTCAGCCCCACTCTTGTTCAATTTTTGCAGAATTACATCAAAGGTATGACGATCTTTACGCTTCGCCGCATCACGTAACAAGACCCGGTAGACATTCTGCGAGGTGTAAGGGAGTCGAGTCAAAAATGCCTGTAGCTCCTTTTGCATATCACTTGTGGAGTAGTAACTCATAATCTACGCTTGCACCGTTTCATGAGAGAGCAAACCGTATAATTATGCATCACGAATGATGGCCTCACAACGGTTTTTGTCAAAGCGACAAATTCGTAGCATCTGGGTAAGTACCGCTGGGGTGAATGTCTGGCGATTGGCCTGACCACTACGTGATTTGGCCTCATTGTACAACTCCTATACGACGTTCATGTTTTGCAGTTCACTGTACACCCGCATCAGGGTAGGGTACATAAACCCTTCCAGCTGCATCCCACGGGCACGCATCTCGGATACGTATTTTTACACCATTCTCGGGTAATACCGGTCAAGCACACGAAACACATTGTAGTAGGTGTACAGTGTGTGGTAAATATTGCGACGTGTCATTTATTACTTCAGCGCAATGACCTCTTTCAAGTTATAGGCATTTGCGTACCAGCGTAACATCTCATCGTACAATCGATGATCTTTTACCGCACCGGCTTGACTAAGCTTGTCAAAGCACTACCGCATTTATGTAAACTTGCCGAGTACGCCAAAGCCACGAATAATCGCCACACAATAATTAAAGTCAAAGTCCTCCACATTATCGGAAGCAATAGCAGATTCCATAACCTATTTAATGTGTTACACTTTGCCCAACATCACCTCATCACCCTTTTCATGACCACGGTACATGAGTTCGCTACACTTGGCAATTACATGTGTCTAGGCGATCATACCAAGCGACTTTAGACCCAACTCAGCACGTAGTGCATTCTCAATAGCATACACGTCGGCCACACTCTTTACCTCATCTGCATTACTACTATTTCTACCATTATTATAACTATTATTTTTACGCTACAAACGAGAACGTAATATCGCCCCGACCGCCGCATCATTCAATCGAACACCTTCCTGTAGGGCCACTTGCACAATTTCATTCATCTTGTTTGGGTGCTAGCGTGTGGCCGTCACACACGATGAGACCACCGCATCCATGTCAAGACTCTTGAGGTGCTACACAACACGGTAACTATCATCATTTTTATCATCATTTTTATCGTTAGCCACATCGTTGTCCGTTGCTTGTTGTTTAATCTTTGAGCTATCACTTGTAGTTTTATCACCATTGTTATCATCTTATACATTGTTTTTGGCCTCAAAAGTAAATGTCTCTGGCTACGACGCAGACTATTTGCATAATTACTCTACAGGAGAAGAGGATGAAACGGACTATTAGCCATTTGATATTTACTCTTTATTGTTTAATGCATTATCTTACACGATTGTAGTCTTTGACAGTGAAGGCGGTAACGAGGATGTCGTGTGAGGCAAATGTTACGTTGACAATAATTGATTACTTGTGCGTATGTTGGGCATTGCTTTGAGACCCATAACCTCTAATGCAATATCGTACACCTCTTACACCCGACCACATGACCCAAAGCCTTCCGCCAAGGCACAATAATCGCTTGTCGTCAGCGTTGTGCGTGGTATCTACTTGAGCAAGTTAATCGCATCATTGCTCTTGCCGCTAAACTGATAAGCTAGCACGGCTAATAACTTGAGTGGTGCCTCATGACGTAGTTCCTCTGCCATATTCAGCATCAGCTCTTGTGCATTTTCGTACCTGTACGAGTTAAACAAATGCTTTACGAGTGGTAAGCCAACCTGCAAGCCATACTTGCGAAAACGAATTGCTGCTCGAAAGAGCAAGTGAGCCATATCACCTTGTCGTAGATCGACACACTAGCGCATTATGTTTTACACGATAATTGTGGCATCGTCTGGGTTAATTTCACGCCGCTGGAGACGAGACTGAAGCAGGATCATCAAGTACGTGACCGAGTTACGAAACTGAGCAATTCGGCGACGTGAGTGCAACATGGATTGACGAATATACCGTGCCACATGACGTGGTTTACTAGATAACACAGAGGCAAGATGCAACTCGTCTTCAGACGAAAAAGGACGGTAATGACCTCCACCAGCGTAGCTGTTGTGGGCAGTATTACTACTACTACTATAATTGTTATTTTTACGAGAAGTGTTATTATTGTTATTGGATGCAGACTGACCAGAAGATGCACCGCCGTTTGCAGGTTGCGCTCCTTCGCTTGAATATTGAGAATACCATGTACAAGTATGAAAAATATGACCAACCACACAACACGTGGGAAGGCAACTAACCACAACATGACTCGTTTGTTGTGTTGCTAATCGTCGCATGTCTTTGACAAATTACCCTTTGTATATTATGTTACTAATTGTATTGCGCAATATTTATATAAAAAACTTATATAAATATATATACACACACGGAAAATAATTACAAAAAAAGAGGAGGAAAAAAGACACAACAAGTCGACCTATCAATGTTGTGAATACAAATAATGATTTTTCAAGCAGAATGAATAATCAACAAAACTGAGATAGAACAAAGTCATGTATTCAAATTATTAATCATGTAAATCAAATATGTGAAAGTACATTTCTATCTTGTTAATAATAGATAGTAAGTATTAATAATACAATAATGAATATAATTTATGTATGTTTTTATTTGCAAGGAACATTTAAAAAAATGAACTAGTAAATACATTTGATGTAACTGCTTATATAAAATTAGTTTTATACGTGTACGTGCATACCTGTTAATTGAAAGTGATCACTATAATTACTTTACAACAATGTTCTAACTATTATGACTGCTATCGTTACTAATGGTTGTATTATTTTTGCAATCTTGTCAGATTACCTATGGTGGCGGAGAAGAAGACGAGGTGTAATTGCTTTCAGCTATGGCATCTTTTGCATGAATAGTTACACTGTCATTACTACTGGTTTGGATAGGTGTGAGTGTTTATAATGACGTTTGTGAGTGTGTTGGTAATTTATCCTTGTCAATTACCAGTGTTGTATTTGTGAAAGCATCCGTATCAGCTTTGCTAGAATGTATGGGAATTTGTCTACACTACTACTCGTTCGATTGCATTATGATAACATTGTTATCATCATATTAATCATTGTTATTATACTGCAAACAGCAGTAACACATATAACGCGAGAGCATGTTTGTAAAAGACGAACAGACACATTTGCGTGCAATCACTGTCGAACCCGAAGTCGACAGAAAATTGCTCATTGGTTGCCCTGTTATTGCTGTTGTTGCTCTTGATGATTATGATGAAAACAACGCTGAAGATGCAGCAGCAGCAGAAGAAGAAGAAGAAGAAGAAGAAGGTGAATAATAACATCTCTGCTGCGAACTATTTGTGTGTGAAGTCAGTGAACTTCACATACAATGTCCTATTAATCGAGGTATACTCAATCGATGACCACCAAACCCATGCACGGCTGCGGTTCAACTCGTAAACGTTTCGTGACTACCAAAGCAATCTCCGTGTCGACTCACGTAGCTTTTTCCTTCTCGCTCTTCCGCAATTAGTGTTTCGTAGTGCTCCGGGTACAGCTAGCGGTGCTCGCGTACAATGGCAACGATAAACTAATTGTCCATTCATGACATGTTTCGTGCGTTGAGTGCGTTTCGCACTTCTTCACTTAAAATGTTAAAGCTTTGTGTGCTCAGCAGCCTGCTGTAAAATTTGCTCTTTGCGGATGAGGTATGTTGGTTTAGCTTAGTACGAGATACACGAGCACCTTGCAGGACTACTTCGCCAAATGTACTGGCATAGTATGTCATAAATAAACTGCACAAATCTCGCACGGTCTGATCACGCCGGTGGCGATATTTTAATAAATTTAAACCAATACGCAACGCACTCAGTGTATCAGAGCACGGCAGTGTGTCAACAGTCTCATTATGATGCTCTACTCGTGTACAGACGCCATGAATGTCCAAGTAGATAAGCGCAATGCTATCTACGTTAACGTTATGTAGTAAGGGTAACTGGGAGTGTAGCATTCCTACAAAGTACGGTGGTGGTGCCGCGAGGACGTCAATAAGATTAGAGGGCAAAATAGGGATGAGAATATGCATTCAGTCAAATGGTGCGATGAGTGCCTGAAGAGACATAATGACGTTAGAGACTATAGAGAAGTTAGGGCCCACCACGACAATGTGCTTTTACAAGAGTAAATCAGCAAGTACAAGAAAGAGTAGGTCAATATCTGCAAAACAGCTCAGTATAGATAACGGGGTAGTGTCAATAAAGGCACACAGTCGGTCATATGGTCGTTTGAACGAGATACCTAACTACAAAGGTGTGAGAAATTATGCACCTGATGGTGGGGTGCCACACTTTGTGAGTGCACGCACAATGCGCCTGCCATTTTACTACCCATTACAGCTGTACAGATACGCTAAGTGGTAAAAAAAGTTACACCACGGGTATGGTGAAATGGCAACCACGGCTTCACCATTGACAAATGCGGTGGTATGGCCATACTCGCGCATACCATTGCTGTTTGTGAGAACAAACGTGTAATTTAGTTGATCTGCTGTGTACGATGTGCCTGCGTTAGCTAGTGCAAAGCGACCTAAATGCGGGTACAAACTCATAACAGTCTACGCAGAGTATGGGTGCGTTCAAATCAAAGTTACAGCACATTCATCTGCGTTTTTCTTTCTCTTATTTACATTTTACTATGCATTTATACCTGCACTACTAGCTACATTTCTTACGTTATTATAATTACTATTACTATTGGTTATTCGTGCATTGCTTTGCTATCTATTATCCTAGTAAGAATGGCATATTTTCGTACTGCTCATGGTTGACTACAATTATAACTTTAGTACAATGAAGCAGTTTAGACAGCTATGTTCAGAACCGGCTAAATAAAACACTTGTGCGCACGAGCTAAACGTATTCGGTTTTTTCGGTAACTTTGCAAATGACAAGTTCTGTTGAACTTGTAGCTAATTAGTTGAAGTAATATTATTTTACATCGTTGATCTTTCCTAATAAGAATGTTTATGATACAAAAAAAATATAGAGTACGATAACAGCTATTAAGTATCGTAAGTACAAACTATTGATGAAAAGTGAAGCAATAAAACTAACAATATTGTTAGGAAAAAAAAAAATATACAATTACAGAATTTTATAACATAAGCTGCTTTCTGAAATGATCTCTTAACAACGTGCAGGCATCATAAAGTTATGTTGTTGAAAGAAGTTAGTGCGTATTTATGCAAGTATTTACTACTAGTACAGAAAAAATTGTTTTACTTTTACAAAATAAGCTAAGAAGAAAAGATTAATACAGGTGAATACAAAAATTTGAGTACAAGCATACACACATCTATATATTTAAAAATATATAGGAGTGCATGGTTGAATGGAAAAATAGGGAAAGTCTATATAACACGTACCTTCATTTCGAGAAAGAAATGAAATAAAGTGATATTGAAGCTGTGATAATAAAAACAACAGTTGTGATTGTGATAAAGTACAAATACAATTGACAAAAGTAAATAACACCCGATAAAAAATAAAAAATGTTATACAGTGCAGCGACACTTTTAACTTGATAGATGAGCGTTTATCTTTTATCAACATAATCGTCAGTTGCACAGTTGCAACATGCATTCGTAAGCAAAACGGAACAAAATATGTTCGCATATATTTTTATTTTTATATATTGTCGCTCATTCAGCGCCATCACAGTGTTATATAATCTATATTTTTTTCTGTGTTTAAAATACTACAGTGAAATGCTTTGTTTTGTTAGGTGTAACATTAATCGTGGTAAAAAAAAAAAAAGGTATTCAAAAAAGATAATATTATTGAATAAAATCAACTGCGTTTTACAACGCTAAAAGAAAAGTATTATATTAACGTCATTTCACTTTACTTCCTATTACTTTTACTATATTTTGTTAATTGAGCGATGCTCACTCGTTTAAGTCTGAAGTTGTCGAGACTACTAAATTTGCTATTGGTGTTGTTACTGCGGCAGCTGCTTTTGCTGCTGAGATGATGCAACCGAGTCAGGTAAAGCAAGTTTGACATCATTTCTCGCCTGCGTCAGCATTGCCATGAGTGTCTCATCATCTGGGTGATCTTTTACACCTTTCTACAAGAGCTGTAACATTTCATCAAATCTATGCAACTTGCGCAACGCATAACAGCCGTGTAAATAGCCTTGCATATTTTACGAAATGGCAACAGCGCGTTGAGCACACCGTGCTGCAAGTTCATATTGTTTCTGATGAACAAGTAAGCCAGCTTTGAGACCGAGTAAACCACCAATCCGTTACCGGTCTCTGGCATGCTGCAATGCCACATCCACGCACTTGACCGCACACTTCATGTCTCCACATCGCATATTAGCCAATGCCATTCCAGATAGCACCTTAACAAACATCGTTACATCTACCGTTTACTACTCGTTAAAGTTGTACTCGTCACAAGATGACTATACAGGCGGCAATGCATTTATCGTCTCTTTAACAGAATTAATGTTTTCCATATTGACAACATTTGTGTTATTTTTTTTGTTGTAGCTAAGTTAGTGCTCTGATTATGACAAGTTATTAACATCTGTGTTTATCTCATCCGCTTCATTAGTGTTATCATTATTACTATTTTTTTTACTAGTATCACTGGAAGCTATCTCACCTTAAATGTTATTTGTATGTCCATCAGTAAGCAAAGATGGAGCGTTGTGTGCCAATTATGGCTGCGACAGGCATTTCTGTCGATAAATAGAACCACCTGTCCGCTCTACCTACTCAATCATAGTGCGAAAATTATCGGCAAAGTTGGCAATAAGCTCATGTGGATGTTACCTCTTTGCAACTCGAGACATTGAAGATAAACTAGGATAGAGCAAGTAGCTTAATGGTCGTTGTGCGATAAGATCAACAGCTCCACACTCACGAAAAATTGAATTTAAGTACGGTGCAATGTTTGGCGTAGGACTCTTGTTTTCTATTCCACGAAGTACTCTCTGGCCAAGCTATACTATCACATCGCGTGATGTACTCTCTTGCAGCACAGATTGCTGTTCCTGTAAACTCTACTACAATATTTAAGGAATGTACTACTTCACACGCTCATCACGGGTGATTGGTTTGTTTCAAAGACTGGTAAAAATGTTTTATCGCTTCTACTTGCCTAAGCCAAACGTTTGTAGCAAACTAGCTAATGTGATATTAGATCGTCGCATTCAAAAATAAATAAATTATATTTAAACACTATTTTAAATTTTAGTTGTATACTAAATATGAATTTATATAAATATATAGATATATATTGTATTAAGGATGACAAAAATACTATTATAAACTAAAAGTTATATATACAACAACCTGTAAATATATGTTACAACAAAAGTAAACGAGACGAAAAGGCATTCAAAGATACAAATTTACAAATGATTTTATGCACATATCTTGACTAATTATTATTAAATAATTATCACGTATTAACACAGCGTCATTTTCTTTTTTTTTAAAGTTAAATAATTTTAGTGCATAAAATGTTGTTGTTTTTTGAGTTTGGTGAAAGTACATTTATATATACGTCTTTGTATAGAATTGTTGCTGCAAATGCTACGTGTGCTTTGATGTTGCTGTGGTGGCTATCTACTATTTTTCTGTATCATCAGTGAAAATTACTCATTGTGTATGTGATGTTACTGCACGCATTGAACAGAAATAATTACTGACTAATGGTCGTCGTACAGAAGCCGTAGATGCAAATGTGCTACGAAGCAAAAAATACACCGCTTTACATATATTACGAAGTGCGTTTAGCTTTGTCGGTGGGGTATGCAATAGAATGTCCTACAGTGGCACTCAAAATACACGTGCAAATTATTGCTTTAGTCCTTTTTCTCGTGGCTTCAGACGAACATTGTGAATGATTTACTGTTTTGTGATAAAGAGAAAAGGGTATAGCTACTGGCCTTTTACACCAAACTTACGTCATGTTTTGTTGTAGTATCGAAACTATTTACGAGTTTCATCGACAATTTCATTATTTGCATTGCGTTTGCAAATAAACTTATCTGATTGGGGCTAACACACTGCACTACTTGCACAGCAGCGACTATCATTATCATTATTATCATCATTATGATTGTTATTGCTTTTACTAGTAATATCGTTGTGTTTTTCAGACATCGCAATTTGCCCTTTTCTACTGGCCGTTGTTGTTTATAATGTTAATAGTGCTTGTGTTTATGTTGTTGGTAAGACTACCGAGACAAGTGCAGCATCACGGTCTGCCTCTAAGCCTGTTTACTATCACGTTTCTCGAAGTGCTGCATCTAATGGATTTTCACCTTTACACACCCCACCTTGTACAGTTTGCAAAAAATGAGGATTACCTAACGGTGTAAACGCTAAAAATTCACCATGCTCATTGACAAAAAATGCTTGTGCAGATCGCCGGTACAACTTACCATCTGCACCACGAACCACCTCAAAGTCAAAGTCTTATTGATGCTACTTTTTTTGATGTTGCTGAGACGGGTTGACTTTGGTCAAGACTTTTGAGGTGTGTCTGTCGCTTGCATCATTTTTGTTGTAAACGTCGTCTCTTTTCTTCATTCTATTATTGGCGTTATAGCATTAGTTACGTATATTATTATTGTCGTTGTTGTTGTCCTTACTGTTGAAATTGCTATTTCTATTGTTTTACATGAATAATTGTTGCCTGTTGCTTTTGTGATATTTGTCCTGATTATAAAATTTTTAATGTTGACACTAGCGATCACGTTATTTTTTGTTGTTGCTACAATAAAACGCATTTTATTTTTTACTTTGTTGTGATGTATTGTAATTATTACATTGTTCTGAACACTTGTCGCTTATCTTAATGTTATCAAATTTGCAATTCTTCTTTATGCTCATTTTATCATTCAAGTGTTCATATGGCGGTGGTAAAATAGACTACGTTTTCTACCTGTCGTCACATCAGTTTTTCCGGTAATTTGCACTGCTTGACATATTATACAGAAGTTGACACTTATATACTTATCTAAGTGTATGTGTTTTAACTCTATTCTTTGAATTTTAATTTGGTGTTACTTCAATTTTTAATTCTTAATATTTACGTATGTGAAGCACAAGGTAAAATTAATAAAAAGTAAAAGCTATGAATTAACATATTAACATAAGTAATATCATTTACAGTATTGGCATCTAAAATATAACAGTATTTTAAACTTCCGCAGACAATTACATTCTATAGTATAAACAAATAGTATTTGGTTTTAAAAAAAGAAAAGTTATGATCACGTAAAATGTTTAAAAGTTTTAAAATTTAGTAACGAAACCAGTTTTGTTTATATATATATTATATTTTCAAAAAGTCTTTTTACTTATTCATGATTGATAAGTAATTTGTGTAAGAGCAGCTTAATTGTAGCAGGTGCAAGTAAAGATGCTAACTACGGTGCGAATATTAGGTGAGCAATGACATATACAATAACTTGTACTATTGTGCTTGTCTCATCATTTTCTTTAATTTAATTGTCATTGTTTACTTTAGAAGTGCTGTTAAAACATTCAATGTGCACTTTGGTACCGCTGCAGTGTTTATCTTCAGTATTTACGTCCATCTACAATGCCTATACAATGTCATGTACTTTTCTCTGCTGACCTTCAACTGAATATGGAAAGCTTGGATGACCTGATCGCATTCGCACACGACACAAAATCTAACTTATTGGTGGTGTGTTGAAAAAAAGTTACAACACACTTGGCATAGCAAACTATTAGCGTTTGTTCTGCATTGTATTATTATTATTATTATTATTATTATTATACGCTTATAGATGGCAACCTTTATGCGTTTACTAAATTATGTGACTATCTGTTTTAGTTTGATTATCAATTTGTATATTATGAGCTGTTTGCCATATAGTTTTATACAATTCACGTGCCTACGTCGAACCATTTGTGGAGTCTAAGTAAACAATACGACGTGCTGGTCAGGTTGACATTTGCTGCACATCAAAATAATTATTAGCATACTTGTCACTCACATTACTACTTTTAGCGACGAAAGCATCTACTGCTTTTTGTTCTTTTGCTTCCTTTGATTATTTCTGTTCCGTTGCACTCTGTTGCAACTAGTACATTTCACTTGTCTGTGCAATAGTGATATAACTATCATGTCTGTCATCGACATTATTTGTGTCAATTACTTTCATTGCGCATGATTATTGCAGCGTTGTAATTAATGCCATGTGCGTTTCTTTACGTGCTGTCTTCAATGACATTTGACGTTAACGGCACATGTGAAAGTACACATCACGCTCAAAGTGAGTAAAGTTAACATTTGATCCAATCGGTGCAGTAGAGTGTGGTATG
Organism: Blastocrithidia nonstop; assembly: GCA_028554745.1. Lineage (NCBI taxonomy): Eukaryota > Euglenozoa > Kinetoplastea > Trypanosomatida > Trypanosomatidae > Blastocrithidia > Blastocrithidia nonstop. The sequence goes on from JAQOTN010000008.1 coordinate 419,319, forward strand.
CACGTTGACAGTGTACAACTATCAGCTTTACCAACACGGCTACGACTACTTTTATTGTTGCTATTATTAATACTATTACTATTTTTGTTATTTTTTCTATTTGTTTGTTTGCAGTGCTGTTGCACATACTACTGAAACTGCTGCTTTGATGACGTGAAAAGTTCACATAATGCTTTACCACATGTTGATTTACCCACACATGGTGCACCGATCGGGATGACCAGTAGTGGCTTGCACCATCCACGTGCGCAAACGTGCAATGGTCGTAGATGAACTACCGTCATGGCATACGACGAACCTGGGAAGAAGTCAAATGTTCGAATGTGGTAAACCATGTAGCCTTCTTTCAAGATGTGCAAATCACGTGCTAGTGATACTACATTGCAGCTTATGTAAATAAAATCTGTCAAGTGAACATTGGCCTACGTCTAACGCGTTGGTTGGTTGCGTACTCTACATTTTTCAGTTTGTATTTATTCTTCCTCTTCTTGATACTATTGTTGTTGCTGTCTTTACAAAGAAAGTTGCACTAATGATAAAGCAGTGGTTGGATGAATGCCATGACGTCCTGCAGTGATCAGCACATGAACGTGCACGTTTTCTGTGTTACTTGAAGGATGTGACTTATTGACAGAAAATTACTGTAATTTGTGCATTTCATTTGTAAAGTACGCACCAAGTGCACACTTCTTGACAAATACACACGGTATTTTGTTGAGATGAGTGTCATTGTAAACTACAGGGCATGTGGTGGCTATTGATAGACTGTCATAAAACCGTCAAAAAGTTCTTGTCACACTGTTGACATCTCTACCAGAAATAAATGCGTGGCTTTTTGTTATATTAGCACTCGTATCAGCATCAGCATCAGCATTTGAGCGTGTCAATGGAGAAGTCTACAAGCACAAAAATTACACAACTGTCTGATATATTGCACTTTCCATTGCGTGATTTACCTCGCAAAATGCATCCGCGGAAAGTTAAAACGGCACTCCATTTGGAGTGTACTAAGTTATCGTGAGAGCATTGTCGTTTGTCAAACTAATATATGAGCATGACTTGTCAGGTTTTAACGACAACACTCGTCACTGGCATCGTTCTACGTTGATTTTTTAGTCTTGCTTGACATTTTCGTTAAGTGACATTTTTTATGTTTATTGCAGTAATTATTGAAATGGCTAACATAGTTATCGTACGTGTGCTACAATTACTTTCAGGTTGGCAAATTTGTTCTGTAAAAAACGTACAAAATGTATTTTTTCATCCGAGTTTACTCATCACTATCAAAGAGTACTTGGTGGTAGCACTTTAGACTAAGAGCAAGTTTCATTAACTTTCTGTTGTATTTTTTTTTACTCGCTAGTGTACGTCACATTATCTTTCTGAATTGAAACATATCTTTATGCACTAACAAAATCATTAATAAATACCACTTTTAGCATTAGTTCGTTTGCACGTGTAACTTTAGCGCAAACCTCATTGAAAAAAAATGGAAAGTGTTTACTAAAATTGGACTAGTGTATTTGAAATTAATTTACCGCTGTACAAACTTCATTCACGATGTCCATCGTCAATGGCGATGTGCATAATTATGGGTGCAACGAGTAAGTTGCTTTACATCTGTATCTGCTTTGCGCTCCACGTACACGCAAAGTTTACTACTCGTTGACAACAGCCTAGCACAGTTGACGTACAATCTACTAATAAGTCAAATTGCACATCAGAAATATGTTTTAATCACTAATATTTAAATTTATTGACTAGAGTTGCACCTAAGCGAATAAACTAAAAAAGAATTTATATCATGTCAATGACACGTTAATGCAAACAAAAGAGGAAATAATTGCATATTAAAACAAAGTAATTTTAATTCTATATAAGTATAATTGCATATGTTGAATAGATAGTAACAATCAAAGACAATTTATTTTCCTACCAACTCTAAAAAAATTTTTATAGTGATAGAAAAATTTATTTAAGTAGTTAATGCCTAATACGCATTTTATGTATAAATTATTTAATATTAGCATAAACGTCTACCAAATAATTTATATGTGACATTGTAGCTAAAAAGCAAAGCTATTTCTTTATTCGAATATGATATCTCTGTAAGGAAATTAACAAAATACTAAAACAAGATGATAGTTATAATTAGAAAACGCGTAAGTAATTGATGATGACTGTCGAAATAAAACAACATGCATTTTTTCCGAACGCATTGTTTTTTCCCTTTATCAATAGTATCAGAAAGACTTAATATACTACTTGCAACGTAACAATATAGCTGTAATAAGGTAACATTCTCTTTCATGTAAAAGATTTTTAGCATCAAATGATTTGTTACAGTATTAACACAGCCATGACAATATATATATATATATTTATATAAAATTAATTATTCACGTAATCACGATCGGCAAATAGAGTAAATTAGCAATACTAATTTCTTCAATCTGAATAACTAGTTTATTTCTACTATTTGAGACAAAAGGAAGAATAAAAAAAATAATTTATTCTGGTAAACTATATAGCTTTGTTTTAGAAAAATTATTCTGTGAATTATTTTTATTTTGCTGATGAGTTATTGCTCTTCTGAAATTTACAGTTTAACCTTTTTGTTAACTTTACCTCGTAAGTAAAATTGCACCGATGAGTGTGAAAAATTAAGCTTTTCTATTCGCATTAAAATATAAATTTTTTTTATAATAAAGAGCTAAAATATACAATATGAAATAAGTGCATAATTGCAATAAAATATAACAACTTAAAAAAAGAAAGTTAAGTTTTTTATTTCGTTTACCCTACAAAAAAAAAAGAAAAGTAAATAGTATGCATCATATATATATGTATGTATAAATATATACAATTCAACAAACTATATGTCAAAATTTTTAATAGAAAATAATATTGCTGGCAAAATCAGTATAAGAATACAACTGCAAATATTAAATAAAAAGAAACTTTACAAAATTGTAATATTTTAAAGAAAATACTATTTTACTATCAGTCTATATTTCTTTACTGAGTTGCACACTCGGCATGTGGCATGCCGCCTCCTTGACGGCGACCACGTCCACCAGCACCAGCGCCACCACCCATACCCATATTAGCAAAACCAGACTCAAAACCTTCTCCGTTGCTAAATCCTCCACCACGGTTATTCGTCCCACTTTCCTGTGCTGCCCAGACGTTACGCTTTTGCTACTCCAATTGCTCTTTGGTCTAACGCAGAACACGACCTTTTACCGTGTTACCTGGTGAAGCATGTAGATCACGGTGCGGTGCACCAAACGCACGTTGCACTAAATCTTTCTGTTCTTGAGTCAACTTACGTGGCATTTTGAGCGAGAGAAAGATGTAAATATCACCACGTCCGCCACTAGTGTTTGGCATTCCTTCTCCAGATACTTTGATTACACCATCAGGCTTCAAGATGTGCTACGCAGTTGTCTACACGTTTATCGCACGACCATCTAACAACTTTAACGGTAAATTCATCCCAAGAAGAGCCTCCTACAGGGCAATTTACTTCTACACAATCAAGTCATCTCCTCTACGCTGAAATATTTTGTGTGGATTCACCTACACGTGCACGTGTAAGTCACCTGGTCGAGCCTTCGGAATAGTCCCACCTTCACCGCGAATCACCAGCGTTACGTTAGATGGCACTCCTGCTGGAATATCTACCGCGACTTCCTGCGTGACACTACGATAACCTTTGCCATGGCAACGCGCACACGTGTCTTACGGTTTGGCGGCATTACCTGTACCATGACACCGAGGACACTCACTAATGGTCTGCTGTACCATACCTGGGCCCATACGGTGCTGTTGAATTACATGTCCATTGCCGTTACACTGCGTACACTTAGGTTTCTCCTGTTTACTCTTTGTACCAAAGCCGTTACACTATGAGCAGACCTGTGGTCTGGTAACGCGAATGTCCTTGTGCACTCCGGTGTACACCTACTACAAGGAAAGTCTAAGACGAACTTATAACGGTTGCACCGTCGGAGGACCACGATTCATACCACCATTCCCACCCATACCACCAAACATATCTCCAAAACCACCTTTAAAGAATTAGGCAAATATATCTTACGCTGAGCGGCCACCAGCAAAACCACCCCCACCCATGCCACCCATGTTCGGATTTGTAGCCGCCTCAGAACCGTACTGATCATAAATTTGACGCTTCTATGGATTACTCAGCACTTCATAGGCCTATGCTATTTATGCGAACTCTTCCTTATTGCCTCCTTGATCAGGGTGCGTTTCTAATGCACGCTTACGATACGCCTTTTTAATTTATTTCAAATCGGCATTCTTTGTGATGCCTAAAATTTTGTAATAATCTTTCCCCTCTGTTGAGGCAAATCGTCGCGTCATGTACTGCGCCGAGGTAGATGACATAGATGCAGAGTGAGAAATAAATTGTGTACGATAGTTGCACAATCGTGCTGCGATTTGCTAACCTGCCTTGCATGACTGGGATGATGACTTTACTGGTAACAATGCAGAAGAGGTCGATGAAAAACAACGGTAAGAATGTACCTGTGCACTGTACGACTTAGTAATATTTCCGGCTTGACCTAGCACTACTCTGTCATGCATAATATTTCGGTTAGAATTAGTATCATGACTTACAACTTTGCCTGAGTTGCCATGTAACTTGTTTTATAGATCTACATTTTTGTCATCATTAATGCAGTTATTAACTTCATTACTGCTATTTACATTATAAACATGTGCGTCACACTTATCACAGTCTGAAATTTCATGATATGACATCGTTGACGAATGACCCACTCCAGCTGCCACTGCAGTTGAGGTAACAGATCGACTAACAGCAGGCGTGACAAAGCGAAGCATAAAGTCTGTGTGTATTTACAAAAAATAAATAAATATATTATTTACTTAGTTATTTTTTTATTTTACTTACTTATTTTAAAAAATAAAATTAATTCTCTTTTATGTTTAAATCAAAATAAATTACCTTTGAGTTATTATAAACAATAACTTTTTACTCAGTAGGGTTATTACTTTTTGTGTGTTTGCGTGTGAAGTAATGTTTATTGTCTTTATGTTATTATCCGCACTAAAAATGTGTATATTTCGAGGAGGTGAAAACAGAATAATTGTGTAATCAATAATAATGCAAAATATTTTAAATAATAAAGAAAGATTAGAGGAAAAATGTTATAAATATATAGTTAATAGATGAGGTAAAGTATCAATTTAAAGTAATAACAAGTTTAATATCTAGTACTACTATTGATAAAAATTAATGCAAGAGAGTAGACGAACACAATTTTTAATATTTATATTGTTACAAGTATGTAATGAATGAAACGTAAATAATAAACAACAAATAACAACAAAAAAAATAACATATTAATACAGACATGTAGTATTTTAATAAGTTAGCAACACTTATCTGTTACTGATATTATCACTCAACAAAATATTTTTAGAAAAAACGTAAAACGAGCTATAATGTGTGTGTGTTTGGTATTGTTTATGCTGAAAGAGTAATTAAAATGTACGATGAGATGAATAAAATTTTATGTATAAGACATATGTCATTAAAAAAATAATAATACGTAACTTTTTTAATGTCCTGCATATAACAGTTGTAAAAGTTCTTTTCTGCTTTTTTTTTATTATACACAACATTACTTTTTGTCAAAGAAAAAATTGATACTAGTTAACTTACAGTTTGTGATAATCGATAGAAACACATATTCAACACGCAAAAAAATCTGACGTTATATATTGCTTTTCTATACTTGGTGCTTATCATTGCAGATCGCGATTAGTATCATGCGACATCTACGTTTTCCTGTGACAGTTGTCACTCTTATGCTGTCCGCCACAATACTTGCATGGATTTTTCTTATAACACGATGATGATTTATGACCTATTTGCCCACACTTATCACATTTGAGCATTTGCGGGTTTTTGCGAAAGCAGTTACGTGAGGTATGGCCTAGTTGTCCACAAAACGTACAACGAGCTGCACCGTTGCGTTTCTTGAAGCACTATGACTAACTATGACCTTTAGCCTTGCAAAACGCACAGACCCCTCCCTCACCAATAACTTCTGTCAGCCATTTCAAGTTTACCGTTGTAGGTAAAGCATCTGCTTCTTCGCGTACTGGCTCACCTTTGCCGTAATAATTGACATATTTTTGACTAAGCTACTGAATTAGATTAACAGACACGCCTTATTTTTACCCACTCTTCATGAGGCCTGGGGCAATGAGCAAGATATGACGCACATCATCCGCGGCGTACTGAATAAAATGTGGTGGTAGTGGTCGTACATCTCAGACCGGTCTATGACCCAATGTCATGGCAGCGTGCACCGCACTATCTCCATCATGCCGATCAATATTAGCAACGCGCTTCAGCACATAATTCAGACTTGACCGCCGTGATACACTCTTACTCTTTCACTGCAATGCCGTATCGTAGAGCTGCAAATCAATCACACCTGCAGGCACCAAACCCATTTGACAGCTGAGAGCTTCTACATCACGTCTGCAATCAAACATTCACTTGGTGATGTTAGCATCTGCAAAAATGTCCTTCACTTCACGAACAAACACCGGTACAGAGAGAGTCAAGATGTCAAACAGATAAACTACAGGTGAGTTACTGTTACACATTTGTATTAATGAAATAGGTCCAAGCTGCTTGCTTTACTACACATTGGTACACAGTGCCTCTACATCAATAGCAAGATCGGAAGATGTGCGTAACAACTGCACAGCTTTAGTGCACTATTACAGTGTATCTATTAGCTTACATTAACACGAACTAACTATCTTTTATTATTTTGTTATGTTAGAACGCATCTAATTAAGATTGTGTTGTTTTGCTGTGCTAGGTTAATCTAAATTAACTTTTTATTATTGTCACCGCATCTATTTTGATGTATTATTTAGTTTTTGTTAATAACTATTATTAGCGCACTTATCCTGTGCAGAATGTGTAATACTTTCTGCTACTTGTTAAATTTACGTACGCGGCACATGTACAGACTACGATGTTGAGAACATACAACACATCATGATGTTATGGGTAAGTAATGACGATGTTAATCTTCGTTAGCATACTCTTCAGCGACAAATATGTGACTTGCACATGGCGAATTACGTACTTTTGGCTAACAGAAAAAGCTTTCCTGATCTCATTACTTGTATATTACTCTATTCAAAAAAATTAATCAATAATTGCAAAACTGCAAGCAGCAAAAGAATGAAAACAAATTTTCTGTCACACAAAAAATAGATAAATGAAAATGACCTGCTTAAAAATTAGCAATAGTAAAAAGTTTTTTTTAAAAAAATATTATATTTTGGTTGCGTAACGTGTCTATGCTGTTAATGAAAAATGTAAAATCAAGTAAAAATATAAAAGCTTAGTAGAGAAAGAAAAGAATAAGTTTGTAATGGTTGACAGTAGAAGAAAAAAAAAGAAAATGACTTTAATTTATTTGTCAATAATATTTTTTTGCATTTATAGCAGCTAAAGAGTGCAACAAAAATTTATTATAAAGATGTAAGGTGAAAGTAATAAATATTAACAAGTTGTACAACAATAAGCTCTTTCAGTTTTACAATGAGCTAGTATAAAATTATACATATATTTTTTGTTGCTGAAGCATCTGTGATGTGAAAATAAATCTTTATAATTTTTTTAGATGATAAATTGTTATAAATACCTTGCTTTTAACGTTGTAGAATCTATATGATTCGGTGTTTGTTATGCCAAACTACGCGAAAAAATTCTACAATATTCATCTCCTTCTGGTTTAGCTCTTCGTTACCCTAAAGATCATCAAAGTTTCATCTTGAATAAAAATTAGACGATGGGCGTTGGCCAAACAACACCTCTTATGGCTGTGTTATTCGCCTTCACAATGTACGCTTAGCCACTGGGCCTTCAAAATGTAAGACGATCACTGCCGCATCGTGTTGCTGCTGCTGCTGTTGCGATATCTTATTTTTTTTGTGGCAAACTTTAGTATGTTAACTACATTTGCTGTCATCATTACGATATCAGCGTGAATTGTACGTAAACGTGTTACGTGAGCGTATGTAATTAACAATGTTGTCATCATTACTTTTTTTTGCTGAATTCCATAGTCGCAGTGTACTGTGCTTGCTCACAAGAGATAAATTTTTTATATTGTTATGCACAATCTATTTTATATCTTATCAACAAAAGTCAGAAATTGCTTTATTAGTTTACGTATTTCACTTATTGCACGAGACAGTGTCAATTGCATTGCGAATGATTGAAAAGATCAAATAATTTGTTTGTGAATGCAATAAGTTAGAGGAGGCAAATGTTGATTAACGGTTTATTAAATTATCATGATGACCAAATCAGGCGGTGCCTGGTCGAATACCTCAACCATATTTCTACCGTGTTTGGCCAAATACACGCATCATCGAACCAGTTTATAATAATGTGTCAATGTCAAAATTAGTTCATGAGTGCTTCATGACTTACTGAAAATTAGAGTGTTTTGATCGTGCATTCGGTGACATGGTAATCACCGTATCGCACTCATCACGGCGGATTGGGATGACAACATAATCAAGTCCATCATAGCCACGTGGGAATCTTGGGTAGTGGTAGAATAAGCCCGTAGGTGAGTATTCTATGTAAACATGACGCAACTGTCCAAGATTCTCAAATGCGGCTTGTGTTTGTCGTGTCACATAACGTAATATGGCAGGAATATTTTTCATGCATAAACGATCACCACTGCCCCATGGTGCACAAATCATGCGTTACGAAAGCGCGTAATCAGAAATAATTTGAATTTCTCTGTAAAAACTAATATTATCTGAATCTTTTTGAAGCGTTAATGGCGACGATGACGATGATGCAGCAGTGCCATACTACTCATTTTTGCTATTTGCCTTCATGCGTTCTTCGAAACTACGAACGTGACGCTCATCATGCTTGTTACCATATTTTGGCAAAAGTGTTGACTTTATTTCGTTCAAAATGATTGGAATGTTTTATGAGAGTATGACTTTTTCTTCAACATAAATATTAGTTTTGTTAGGTAAGCGCGTATATACACGTTGATCGATTTTCCATTTTACTAATTACAGTTAACTGAGATTAGTCTCTTATTCTGCTTCCTGCATTTCCTAAAAATCTGACTTTACAAAGGAGATGTGATTTTTATCAGTGACGTTTTGCGAAGGATATTACCGGCATCATTCACTGGTAATTTTTTTTCTACATCAATCGGCGTACATATTTCTCACTTTATATAAACCTATAACACCAGCAAAAGGAGCAATCAACAAAAGCTATGAACGCGACATTTTAATTTATTTTACTTTTTTTTTCGATATGTTAACTAGTGCTTAGCATGTAGAAGATAAAAGTAGATAAATTTATTAATAATAAAATAAAAATTTGTAGAGTACAATACTCATAATATTAACTTGAACATCAGATTTTCTATTTCTGCTTTCTAAAATCTAATAAATATTTTTAGTTTTAGAAGTAACGAAATTAAAATGATGATGGTTTTTGTCCTCGAACCAAAAAAGTACACTTGTACTATCTTTTGTCATGTGTATTGTTGTATTTATTATTACTATCTGCCCTATGTATGTTAATAAGTCAGCGTAGATATGATATTTGCTTATACTAATTACGATGTAAATAACATTTTAGTGTAAAACGTTTATAAAATATTTTTTTTCCATTTATTTACAAACTAATAGAAAAAAAAATTTTATATTAATTCCAACAAAAAATTACAAAGTTAATTGAGGTCGTTACATTAGTGTAGCACATCTGTTCCTCTTAAAAATTAAAATTAATAAGTTTGAAAATAAAACGCTTACATGTCAATTTTTTAAAAAATTTGACTACATGATACAAACATAAATTTTCTTTGGAATTAACATAAATGGAAATATATATCGTTTTCGCTAGCAGTTTAATTCTATAATTTTTACTACGTATGCTGTTCTTCCATATGAGCCTTTGCTCTTGCTATCATTCTCTTTTCATCAAGCAGCTCAATCTAATAACCGTCAGGATCGATAATGAATGCCATAAACCCATCATCGTCTTCGTAATCAATCGTCACATTTTTTGCTTTAAGTTCATTTACTACTTTCTTGACATCATCTACTCCGATTGCAATATGACCATAGGCATCACCGTGTTTATATTACGTCTTGCCCCAGTTGTATGTCAGCTCAAGTACGCTGCCGTTGGCTTCTGTGTCGTAGCCCAGGAACGCCAGAGTGTACTTGTCTTATGGGCGATCCCACTGACGCAACAGGCGCATATTTAGCATTTCTGTGTAAAATTTGATGCTGCGTTGCAAATCGCCAACTCGAATCATAGTATGTAAGAAACGCATTATCGATAACTCCCAACAACTAAAAACAACAGTGATTAATTAATAATTATTTGTTAGTTGAAACGCTTAAGCTTTACAATAATAGTAATTGAGAACGAAAGCACAAATTAGTAATAACTAAAATAAATAATTGCTATACTCTTTTTTCACTGATATTCTTTACAAACAGAGGACAAAAAAATATATATTATGTTTGTAAACAACTTAATTTGTATTTAAAAAAACATGCATCAATTACCTCAATAACAATTGCAAACATATATAATTATGACAACAAAAAATCATGTACGAACACATTTTTAAATATTTTTTTGTTTTGCTGATAATATTTACGATATTATTTAAATATTTTAGTTGCGATAATATTGTTAGTTATTTATTTAACATTATCTCTTTTATCTTTACTTATAACACTGTGCTATAAATTGTAATGAACGCTATACTCAACTCGCAATCTGAGTTGCAGGCTACACCGTTGCATAACGCTGCTAATTAAGTATAGGATTGAGTAAGGCTACATCAGTACAAGTACGATGTGCCGTGCCTTAAAATTGTTATATTGTGAATACATGGTTGCCCGCTTTCTATTTTGCACCTGGCTATGTATTGCAACTCTGTTCAACAAAAGAATTATTGTCAGAATACGTTTACAGGTAATGTACGAGTTGCTTATTCTACGAAATGCGCATTCACTACTCTGTCTACAATGTAAGCGTAGGGGTAGTATAAGTTGCGGAATTGCGTTTCAGTAATTACAAAAACAGTTACGAGTTTAGCATAACATGTCACGGATCAAGTACAACAGCGGCAGCTATTCGTTTTCGCGCTTCACAGGACAACGAAGTAGTGACAATCTGCGTTGATTGCTGCACTAACCCACTAGATGAATTAGTAACGAAGTTGCCATGTTTGTGCAATAAAGACGCCATAACAGAAGCGCCACCGAAGGAGTGGCCCATCAACGAAATGGGCTTTTTGAATGTAATAAATCTGTTCACTTAGTTATTTGATACTCCTATTTTGACTAACAATTCACCATTCAGCACGCGCTAAACTGCACTACTCAGTTAGCTCGTTCGTTGAATAAGCTGTGAGCGACGATCTTGCACTGTGGACTTTAGTGCAGCATTGAATGCAATGTGCAAACTGTGTGAGGTTTGTGTATTATTTGGCTTTGATTGCTGTGCTTCAATGTGTTGCTGTTATAATCTTTATTGATACTTTTTGTTACACACTGATTAAACTCTTTATTTTTAGCTTTACCATAAATGTTGCTGATTGTCAATTGCACTTTACGTTTGCGCATCACGGCAAAACGCCGCACTCGCGTCCATGTGCGTCAGTGCGAAAACAATTGCACCTCGCGATGCCATGGTCATGAGAAGTGTGCTATAAATTTGTGCAAATCCGGCTAAACCGTGACTAAAGACGATAATTGGTCGAACTTCATTAGTAATTTAATCAAACAGTGAAATTAATGGTGCCTCTTTTAATGCATTGATCTTTACAAATGCTAAATCGTTCAACAAGATGCGTGGAACATGACTGTATGCGGATAGGCCGTCTAGATAGCGTGTGTCATTGAAAGGTAATCAATTTGTTGTAGCGTTTGCACGCTTTTCTGTTTGTGTTTGTGCTTGTACAGGATAATAGACCGTAATTGGAGCATGACCATTTTACAAGTTGCCACAAATTTCACGAATTCCAACTTTGTAGCTTCCTCCGTTTATCGCGCACAATTTACGTAGTGGTTGTAGATAAAAAATATAAATGACACCAAGTACACCTGCAATAATCAACGTACATGTAACAGTTTTGCTACTCGATATGAATAAATTGTAAAGCAACGCAACTATCACCGACATAGATAATGGCAAAGCGTGAATAGCTAACACGTATGGCACAACACACTTCTTCATTGAAGCAAAGCACTACGAAAACATGATTGATTTATAAATCTAATTTGCAAATGGTTATGTTTAATTTTATTTACTTATAATAATATGAATGTTCAAGTGTGTATGTTTGTTTCTGCGTGAATGTATGTAACGTGAAATATACTAAAGAATTATTTTAGAGAAAAATAAAAATATTGATTGATAATTGAGTAAGTAGTAAAAATGTAATGATAATTGTATGTAGTTATGGAATGTTAAAAAAGTTATATCTATTAGCATCTATAATAATGTGCCTTATAAAATAGACTTATTTATATTACTTTATTTTAGTAACAGAGATAAAAATTTTATATTATTAGTTTTACTTGCAAAGGTACACATATACGTGAGATATAAAGAAAAAATATATATATATTAATTATTTTTTTTGAAAACAATTTAATCAATTGATTTGTTGCTTACTTATTGAAGAATTATGTTCATCATGTATTTCCATCTCGAATAAATGGTATTCCTATAATTGTTCGTTTTTTGTACTCACGATATTTGCTGCCAAAGTAATCGTTTCTACACATGGTTGCCTACTAAATTTGTATCACATACGAAAAAAATAGTCACGTCAACGTTGTGTGCAGAACGAGCGAAATCGGGTTTGCTAAGATCAGCTGTGAAAAGACCACCTTCCAGAATCAGCCAAAATACGCAGGGTGTCTTAAATATTTGTACAAGCCGGTTTATATTAGTATATGTTATTTACGCCGTTCACGTTACACACGCAAAGAAAAGTTTTTGCCACACTGCACCATCGCCACTAATCTGATTGAATAAAACAATAAAGCTAATATTGCAAACACAAGACTACTTTTCATATTAAGTCGAAATATAGAGTGCATTAGTGTATAAACACAGTGAAATGTACGGCTATTTTCAACAGCATTACCTTGTGAAATTTTCCACCTGTCACTCACAAAAAGCGCTTCAATTACAAATTAGACTCATGCCATAACCGTTGCCGTAGTATAAATACATGAGTGATAAAGTAAGAATGAACCGTGATTAGCATACTCATCGCGCCCATTTAGCATTGTTACGAAAAACTAACCTAAATGGAAAATAACGTGTGCTACCAGCAGGTACAAACTGGCTGCAAAGACAATGCAAACAAATTTGTCGTGTTAGGAGTTAGCTAGTTTTGTTTGCACACCACAATACAACAAGCCCGATAAGGACAAACCTGCAAGCAAGCCAACGTAAAAGGCCTTTAGCGCCGTAACACAGTAATCAATACGTCGCTCTTTCGATATCGCGTTACCTTTTTCTAACTTACGCATCATTTTTATGCTAACAAACGCGAAAGATTGTAATTGTATACTCACACTTACATAAAAAACAATGCACAAAACAAAATGATAAATATTATATTTTTTTTAATAAAGAAAAACATATGCATACAAATGTTGTTCTTGTACACGACAACAACGTTAACGTCACATAGACAGTGAAGAAAAAAAATATTCTAAGAATAAATTTTTTTAACAACGTACTCATTCAAAATATTAATTGATGTAAACAGATAAACATATGTGTTCACTTACGAAACAAGTAGCAACGATAGCTGTTAACATATTTGTCATGCCTCATTTTTCCTTATAAATTTGAGTAACAAGAAGACAATAATATACTTTGAAGAAACATAAATTTTTTATAATGAGCACACATACCAAAAAAAACCAAGAAAATATTCTGCAGTGAAACTACAAAAAACTTAAAAACTACTTTTTTTATTCACATATAGAAAGAAACAATGTAATTTACTTTTTAGTACTAGAATATAAATATCAGAATTACTTTTATTTTAATTCTGCCACTCATCATGATCGTTACCAGTTGAACGCCGACAAAAGGCATCATCTCCGCGCCAGTATTCCTACACTAAGTCATCTGAGTAACCGTGGTCAACTGTAAATGGCATGGTGGTAAGAAAGCCTTGATTTCGACCCCACCGAGTGAAGCCAACCTAACGAAGTAAGGGCTGATCAGGATTGAGTATACTACCGGATGCTGGCATATATGTCGGGTCGCGAGAGAAGTCATCTCCAGCAGTCAGCATCCCCCACGGTGCCCATTTCATGCTAAATGGAAGTGGTCTGCTAAGACGTGCGTTGAGGCCAAACTCACCTCGTGCTTTGATTTGTGCAGGAGTATGAGCCATATTACCATTAAGCCACTTGACTCACTGAGGTGGCATGTTATGTACACCTTGTCCACGAAACCAGTGAGGGTCTGCGGGTTAGACCATTCGTGTGAAAAGTGTTCCTTGATTACGTCGTGACATCCAATACTTATTTCCAAGTTCATCTTTGCCGACAAAGATTTTCTCGTCTTTTCTGCGTCAGCCTTCACCAATGTAGTAGTGCTTACGTATTGCCCCTGCAAGACCGAACATTCGAAAATCGTGTAGCATTCACCGATATCGAGCATAAGTAAAACAATCACGTCATGGTACATCACTCTGTCGGTGATGGTGTCGTGGAAAAGGATGTCGATCATCGTAGTAGCGGGTGTAGATGAAGTTTTTACTACCACACTTGGATGCCTTGGCAGCCATGGCACCGTACTTGGAGGAAAGCGGATTGCTGTTATGTGCCCCAAATGTGAAAATGCTGGTCATCTCTTTTTCGATAAAACAGAAAAAATATGTATAGTGCAATACGGGCAAGTGATTAAAATTGAATTTGGCTACAAACCAGGCTATATATGCACGGCAAAAAAAAGAGTTAATAACGTATCGCAATATATGAAGCAACAGTTTGAAATAAAGATAAAATAAATTCACTTACTACTAGTAATAATAATAATAGTATTATTATTATTATTACTACTACTACTACTACTACTAATATACGATACAAAGAATAAAAAAATATCTATCTATAGCTGATACTTTATATTTTTTCAAAAAAATTTGTCACCTTACTATTTGAATATTACAGTTGACCTGGAAAACAAAATCAATTGAACATACATAATTATTATTATACAAGTTAAACATTCATTGTGCATAGAGTCTATTTTATTTATGTCTTACATATTACAATTATAAATATGAAAAAAATGCTTTGATCTATTTTTTGGCTTAAATGTATGATTATCATTGATATAGATTATTATTATTATTACTGTAGCAGTTTATATGATTATATAACTTTTATTCTCACACGGAAAAAGTTACACTTTTCATTAAAATTTAATAAAAATTGTTACACTTTTTTATGTTATTAGTATATAAATTTAATTAAAATTTAAGTAAAGCCTGTTAGCGTTTACTCGCGTGTTCGTTTACGTGTCAAATGCAGCTGCGCTATTTGCTATCGCTACTGTAGTGCTGGTTGCACTGCATCTAAAATTAGCACATTACTGCAACCTGGGCAGTGCAAGTCTTCTGAGCTGCCATAACTGTCAACGGTAAATTCATGATTATTATTGCTAAACGCCTGCTACACCAATGTGTTGTAGCATGTTTGACATAACAACTTGCCACAACACGGTGTCTTCATTGCCTCATGCGCAATAACACCATCCACAATGCATTTATATTTTGCATTTGCGTTGTCATTACTGTCAGTCCGTTTAGACTATTATGTTTATTTACAGTTACTATTGACAACGTGAGTGGGTTATTATTGTTATTGTTATGACAGAACGCCGTGCCTGTCGTTGGGTTAAGCAGATCGTTAACTTACATTATTAGAATGAGTCAATTTTGATGTTGTCCTAGATTGAGATGATACGCTTAGTTTTGATTTATTCTATGTTACGTTATCACTAGATGATACATGTCCGTCTAGCTGCAATGATGGAATTGTAGTAAACGACTACGCATCAACACGTCGCTTGACAATTCGTCGATCACGTGTGATGAATTTGGGTGCAGGGTCGTCTAATGTGCATTAAACCAACATACTTTATGGTATACCAATTGGTAATGACATGACACGCATACCTTTGTTGAACCCACGTGCAGAAGGGCAGTGCTGTATGTAATGACCACCTTTACCACAATTGTGGCAAATGTAATTTTTGGGAGGAGGTCGAAAGTTGTTTTACTCATTTCCATCTGCTTGTTGCATAAAACGATTACCTACTCGCTCAAAGTTACCTGCACTACCATGCACCATGTTGTTGTTGTTGTTATTATTACTGCTACTATAACCAAACCCACCTCGACCACGACGCCGGAAATGGCTACTCACTTACTCAATACCAGTGTCTAACCCAACATCCATTTGTATCTGTGCTAGACGCTATTACTCCGTCATATCGTTTGTAGAATCGTGGAAGCTACTATGATTTACAGAGTTGGTGTAATTTCTATTAGAATGTACAGAAGATGCTGACAACATCGATGACTTGCCAGCTGGTCTGCTTGATAAAGCTGTGGCTACTAATTTTGGTTCATTGCTTTTTGGTCGAAATGCCGGTCTGCCTGACGAAACCTGTCGCACCACATCAACAACAGAGTATGCAGTGATGTCCTCATCTGGGTGAAGTAGTGCAGTACTACCGGCAAGATAAACATGTATCTACTACACAGGAGCCTTAAGGACATTGGCAATTTACTACTGTACCTACTTACATGGAACTACACTTCCACTAATATTGATCGTTTTGACGTAATTACTTGATTTTAATCGAAATGTAATAGAATGCGTCATTATTTCAGCTAGAATATATATATAAGATTTATTGTATAAATTGTACTTATAGGTATAATTGATGCAATATAAAAAAGTTTATGGTACAAACTAGCTTTTAGGAAATGTTAGTTTGAATTTAATTTAAAAAATGAGTGAAAATATATTGAGGAAAAAAAAGTAAATAAAAGTTTAAAAGTTATAGAATTGATGCAATAGTAAACATGAGAAAAAACAACTACTACTTTTATAAAACTCATCACATATCTTCCGTATAGATTTAATTGTAAAAGCATGATAAGAATAACAAATAGTCAATTCGTAATAACGTTAATAATAGTTATCTTTAGTATATAAATTGCATAACTGTAAAATAATAAATAAAAATATTGAACAACATGAAAGCAAATTGTTTATTTTTAGAAAGATGATAAAAACTTTGCTCTGCACCTGCTTTCATCCTCTAAAAATTAACTTTTTTTCAAAAATTACGGTAAATTAATAATATATTTAATAGATGCAACTTACTATTTATTGATAAATTTAGTTGTTGAGCATATGTCATTGCTTTATCAATAATTTCAATGCTATTGATTTTATATTTGTAGTGATAATGTAAACGTCATGTACTATTAACCGTGAATGTAAAGGAAATAAATTGCTGTTCTTATATACCATAGCGGAAAACAAAGAATTGATATTCGTATGTTTGTGTGTGAATGTATATATAAATCAAAATTAATTTATAGATTTTCAACAAAAATAATTATATTTTTTTGTAACTTGTTGTTCTAATTTAAGTTTACGCTCAATACAGACGTAATTATTTCACTACTTTTTTACTACGTTTATCATATTTAATATATTAAAATATTTTTTTGTGATTTTTTTTGACTATTGTTCGTTATTATGTGTAACAGATAAGCAAACCTCACACAAAAAATTACAAATGTAACATGCAAAATAACATTTATATTCAACAAAGCAATAGCAAATAATATATGGTCTAAATGTCATCATTCTTCTGACACACAAAAAAAATAATGTAACCATTTTTGTTTTACAAAATATAATTTGCAGTATTTCTTCACAAAACTACACCACAGCATTGTTTGGCATTTTGTATTATTGAGAAATTCAAAGAAGCAAAAAACATGCATAATAAAATTAATTAATTAATTAAATACAAATAAAACAGCAAAAAAATAATTAATATAAAACTTATATTTTTATTGGGTTTTTTTTACATTCATTAATAATTTAGAAGTTTTTATTTTTGAATGACTAAACATATAGTCGCAGTTTCTACGTCAACTTCATCGATGTGAGTGTCAGCTTCGTTGTTGTTGTTGTTATTGTTCGTCAACTATTCATTGCCTTCATCATCGTCATCGCTCTACAACGATACTGTCACTGACAAGTCGCAAAATTGAATGCGATTCTACCAAAAAGGTCGCGGTAGTGATCCACCTGCTTCGTTGATCTTTTGCTGCTCAATTACCTACATTATCGACGCGTGTGTGTTCGGGTGTTTAGGTCGACCATTTCAGATTAGTCCTTTACCAACACCAATTCCATCTACCTCATATGTCGAATTACTGCCTTCCGGTGTAAATTTATTAAGATAATCTGCTAACGCAACAGCAAACTACTTTACCGTCGTTTGTGTTGTAATAGGTATCTTGATCATGTCATATTTTGTAAACCCATCTGGAACACGAATGATCTTCTTGCGGTAGGTGTAATCTTGCTCAGGCATGTACGTAGACACAATTTTAGTACAATTTCGAATAGGCGCATCACGCTCAAAGAGGACATAATTGTTCGTCCCTAAATCTGCCATTCCATTACGAAGTGTACTTACTGGCTTACCTTGCAGCACTTTAAGCAGCTCAATAAGAGCGAGCCCAGTCACCGCAGAGGTTGTCGTGGCAATTGCAGGAATAATTTTGCCAGCAACTAGTTTCACCTTCAGCCTGTCTTGTGTGGGTATGTGATAGTTTGCCGCACGCAAGTTACTCGCGGCGGCAATGAAGTCAATCTGAAAGTTATCATCGTCATCTTTCTCAAACTAGAGCGGAGTAGCAGAGACAATACTGCATCGCTGCGCTAATGAGCGTACCTCGTGAAGTAGCTAGGTTAACTATGCTTCCTATTCAGAGACAGGGCAGTGAATGTTAGATGCGGCATCGGCGGAGATATCCTCGTCCAGGTCATCTACCGCGCCAGGGATGTAGACTGGAATTTGCAAATCGGCCGTAATCTACCGTAGTCACTACGCGGTACGATACTAACTCATTCAGCGATGTCGTTCATCATTGAAACGCGCCTATGGCTTGGTAGGGTGAATGCCCAAGGCACAAGCAAACAGGTTTGTCATGGCAATCAGCAAATTCATTACATCTCCGTTGGTGGTAATTTATTACACACATATTTACAGTGGGCAAGGGAATTTGCGATGCCCCGATCAGAATGCTTAGCCGTTCTTGGTGCGTGCATCATGCGGGAAGGCGGTTTGCAAGTCATAAATGCGATCGCGAAAGAGACGAAACATTATCTATCAACTCAGCTTGGCACACTTGTGCAAATCAGGACCTGCAACGAGAATATCCAATGTATGCCTCAAGGAGCGAAGTAGACCTAGATTTTTCTCAATCAAACTTCGCTTTTCGCCCTCGCTCTGTGCGGCACCAACTTCGCGCGTGATTCTATTAAGAAAGGTGTCTGGGTCATCAATCACTTGCTGTGCGGTTTGCAAAGGGGCCACAAAAATGTCATCGAACTGAGAACGGGCTCATTCAATGCAGTGCTCATAAATGTACGGGAAGTTGCGCAGTGTACACATTGGAATTCCACCACTCTGATCAGCCGCCCCACCATCTGCATATGAGGTGGTTTTGTTTGGCACAATAATATCTAAATTACCACTCGTACCCATCGTACCAGCCTATACGAGAATCTTATGAAACCGCACACACTGCTCATCTACGTACAAGCGCGCTTACATGTTATCGAGTGCGTTTACCACTACATCCAGATTGCTTCAGAAGGTGTCTGGAAAGAGGTGCTAGGTGTTGGGGCCTACAAAATCCTGACGCGCGTCTACGTGACTGTGCACATTCATCTGACGCATTCGCGATGAAGCAGCGGCAGATTTAGACTGACCAACATTATCCTCACGAAAGAGAAACTGACGACTCAAGTTAGACACCTCAATGCGATCGTTATCGGTGACAATTAACTCCCCATTCATGCCACAGGTAATCCCACACAGTGCGAAATTTTTAATATTTTCACACCCTAGTGCACCACAACCGACCATGAAAATACGTAAGTTGGACAACGTCTCATGAAATGACTTCCCAAAGTATGAGATGAGATGATCATAACGACTATTGTGCAATTGATACTATGGCTGGGTGTACAGCTGGGCGTCCTCGCTGCTGGGCAGCACCGCCTCACATGAAAAGTGAAATCATTGGTGAATTGGGGTATACTTGCCCGTAATCTTGACAATCTACTGCGCCGCTACCGCACCGATAAATGTAGCGAGTGGTTGAAGTTCCGCTTGAGCCAACATCGCCTACACACGCACCACCGACTCGTTCACGTTGTCTATTAACATCGGAGTTGGCTTGTCGCACGACGACGAAGACGAGGATGACGAAGGAGGTTTGAACGGGAACTCATCATTAACACGTGTGTGCAGCGATGCACCTGACGCGGATGTGGAATTACACTGTGTAGTACTCCCGCAGCACTTCTTCTACTGTTAACGTTCATTAAATTCCATTTTTTCATTCACACTACTTTCTACACTGCCACGGTTGTTATTGTTGCTGTTATGAATGTTGGTGTCATGTGTCCTGCGATGCATTTCCTGTGCACGTATCTTGTTTTCGTCTAGAATAGCTCGAGACAACTGTACGACTTCTTCGGCATCGGACAAGTTATGAAGTGAAGGAAGCACACCGTGGTGTTTATCCGCGTATTTTAGCAGTGCATGCAAAATTAAATGACCTTGCGACTCTTACACATTGTCCATCATCGAGCTGACGGGAACAAACGTCCCAGGTGAGATGATGGCCTACTCTAGTGTACGAAATGAAAGTGGAATGACTTACTTCAACTCATGAATAAAGCCTCCGGTGACATATGGGCCATAACCCTGAGCCCGCAACGACGGGTAAATGCGAATTGTATTACGCGGATCGGCAGGACACGTGACGGCGTCAAAGACGACGTTATTAGCATCTGTGCCATCACACCTTGTCAACCCACAAACCTCGGTAAACTTAATAGAGGTGTAATCGCGTAGTGCACTTGAACTTTGGCCCTATGGGGTTTAGAAACGAACTCGTGTATACGGCTCACCGGTTTTGTCAACCAACTCGGTAACGGCGAGGACGGTTTTCTGCACCGCAGGTCGACCATCTGCATCTTTGATAACAAATTGCGGTCCATGATCGGCAAATATGGAACCCATAGCACCAAATTGAAATGCCAACAAAAACGATATCGTAGGCTTTTGTGAATGACAGAATAAATTCCATCTTGTTAGGGTACGCAGAGAAAGATCGGGTGCGGCAGCGGTGAAGATGACGGCATGATGCACTTTCACCACATCTTACGTTAACTCAGGCGCAACGATAATTCGCGTGTTAGGGTTTAATTAGGCAATGTACGCCTGTGAGGCCTACGCTCGTGTTTTGCCGTCATCAATTGTGCTTGTCGAAATTGCAAAGTTTACTCCCATGTCCTTTGGTGATGCGATTTGTGGGTCGTACAGACGAATGGTGTGAATACCAGCTAGTGCTAGATTTTTTGCAATCTCAATGCCTACCCCACCACAACCAACAATCAATACCTTGAATGAAATTAACTTTGCCATAGTCTACAAACCATATGTACCAATAGTACGACTCTGTTTATCAAGATACTTCTGATCAATGTGGGAATTGTCATCGCCATCGTCGATATTGTCGTGTTTGCTATCACTATCACCGTGATCAAACTGACTGTTACCGCAACTCATTGTTTACACGTTAGTAAAATTGTATTAAGCTATCTATAATTTTTTTTATATTATTCCTTTTATTACGATGATATATATAGCTTTAGTCAAACACTGATGCAACAGTATGCACGCAAGACAAAAACTGCTATGTATAATTGATACAACTTATCTTAATTAATGTATACCTAAATAACAGAATATAGAGCGAAAAACTCTAATTTTTAAAATTTAATAATTTGAAACCATAATTATATCAAAAAAATTTATAAAATTTAATCATTTTTTTGATCAAATACAATAAAAATTTTTAAATTCAAATATCGAATTTTTACGAAAACAATTTGTAAAAAAAAAGTAATGTTAGCCATGAGTTAATAAAAAAGCTAATACTTTATTTTGTTTATATAAATAAATTGTAGGTGTATAAACATAATAATTATCATATCCAGATGTTATGAAGTTAATACACTCTGCTTGAGTAATAAATTTCATAACCACATACCTTCTAAAAAACTGAAGTATTAATTTTCGAATAGTTATATGTTTGTATATGTTAATTGAAAACATGTGTATATTGTAAACAATCAAGTTGATTAATAAAGTAGATTAAAAGGTTAATGTTAAATTAACAACAATAAATATTCTGTTCAAAGTTTTTATACAAAAATAAATTCATCATGACTAGAAATGTATAGATGAGTGTTATATTTTTAAAAAGCGAAACAAATATTAAAAATTATCAAGTTATAAAAGAGCAAGCTAACACATATTCATATGCTTGTGTGTGTATTATTTTTTTTTTGAAAAAAATTCATGACCTTAAAATATTTGAAAGGCAAGAAGTATAATTTATTTTATAACGTATTTGTTACAGAACTCTGTGCACAATTTACATACTAGTTCACATTCAATGTAATAAAATACGTGCACGTGCAATTGATGCGCACAAACTAATTTGCGTGCGTAACGTATATAAAATTTTTAAAATTTTTTATGTTGCACTTATAAAAATGAAGCTATGTATATATTGTATATTCACAACTATAGATTTGTGACGTTCAACGTCATTTTTACGCAGTAAAAGATAATAAGCGTTAAAACTCTGTAGAAAAATAAAAATAATTGATGTATATAAATACGTAGCTAAATGGTTATTATATTTATTCATATTTTGTTAAATTATCTTATCATTCTCTTATTACTCTGCAGTTTGTAACTTGTAGTGTCGTACGCACGATGCAAGTGGCTTTCCCGCATCAACTGCGTAATCATAAACACAAATCATCTAATTCATTCTTCTTCCACTATCCGCAAATGTAAACCACACACGCTCAATCAATGAAGATGTATCATTTACACTATCCAACACACGATTAATACTTGACTCGATAAACAAGATATCGCCATAACTTTGTGTACACGCTCGTGAGACCACCTTGCAACGACGAAGTGGGCACTACCACTCTCATGCTGCCGCATCAATGTATATTAACCGCTACTGTTGACTAAACAAACGCTTGTACGTAAATTTAATGCATCGTGCTTAATCTGTTATAAATTATGCAATAATTGTAGCCTTGTTTGAAAATTAGTAAAAGCGTTCCTGCAATGACACTCCTTATAATAATAATATTCAATCATATTCATCACCAAAACGGTTTGAATCAATTAGTTATCATGTGCCTTCCAAAGCAGACTGTAGACGAGTAAACTAAAGATCAGAAATTTGTGCAGAGAGTTGCTCACTTTACGGAATGGAGCACAAACTTTTTACATCAGTTTTATCAGCTTACGTAATCACTTATTACATTTTTGGTAGAGGCTGTGCGTTCTGTAGCTAACTTCTGAAGTTGTTGAACGGTGCATCAAGTCACCGTCACGGCGGAGTTATCAGATCCAACGCAGTGACAGCAGACATGAACGGTAATCTGGCATGGCCACGTAGCAATGACTATAACGATTTAAGCATGAATGCGCGCAGACACAAAACTTGATAACTTACCTAGCTGCAATGGCAACGTTATGTTTGAACAAATGTGCTATCAACTAATCCTTCATGCTCACAATCTATTTTGTGACGTCTGCTTTACAGTAAGTTGTTATTAGTCTATTCACTCTGTTAATTGACAAAGCTACAGCTATCAGTTTCAGTGTTACTATTAACGCTATTATAACATTTAGCATCGTTATGCATATTGCTGTCAATTTTGCGTACCATGCTGGCAATTTACGCATGTTGCGCTTCGCTATTAGTTGTGCTACTTTAACTAAGGTTACTAGTGAGAAAATACTATACTCATTTACCATAAAACCATTACAGTGCTGCACGCACATTGCTAATTTGCTACTATGATTTTATGTGGTAAAAATAATAATAAATGCCCATAAATGCTGATAACATCAGCTTGTGTTCATCACACATGCATATTTACTGCATATTTGCCAGGACAGAAAGTGTACTAATAATTTGTGTAACTTCATTGCTTATCGCTGCAACCTATCAAATAGGCTAAGACGTCTTATCTAGTGTATCAATTTCAGTGACGTATTTGCTTCTTACTTTCTTTTCTTATAGACCGAACTAATTACATTTGCATTATATCTCACACGACAAAAATTTTTAACTTGCTTTTTCTTCATTCACTTATTATTACTCTTTCACATTTGACGAAAAAGAAAAATGGTTTGTCACTGCCTCGTGTTCATCTATACCTTCTCTTTTCTCTTTGGACTAAATTTGTAAATTATTAAAAGAAGGTATTTTTGCTTGAAGTTTGCTAATACTAATACTTTACACAAATGCGAAAAATTTGTCCAAGTCAAACTATTTACCAGCATGTTCACGACGAACTACACCGTAACCGTGTATAGACAATAAAGGTATTGATGTCCTGCTATCATCACTATTTTCACTGTGACTATTACTATTATTATTATTGTTACCTTATGCACGAAGAATGCCATCTACGTCCACATAACCTTATCAATAAGATGGGAAAGACAACAGCGTAACGTATTATTGCTTAGCAAATAAAGACGTCACATGCAATTCTGCGAGATAGTTGTCATCGAAACGAGTCTTTATATTTCATGACAGTGGGAAAAGTAGCCCAGTTTCGGTGCTACGATGCTGTGATTAATTCACAGATTATACCGTCACATTATCTTAATACATACGTGCTACTTAATCCTTTTTTGACTAAACTATACTGTACGATGTCAATGGCAAATTGACTTGTGTTGATTAAACGTTTGTTACTTCAGGATTGTGACAACAAAGCTAAACACGTTTGCTATCAACATTAATCACGTTTTCAGTCGTTTCGCAACTAATAATAGATTTAGGTACATTTCTGTTAAAACTATTGCTATGAATAACATCCATTACTCGTCTGACGTGCAGAGAAAGATAATCAGGATGGCTAAAATGGATATTGAAAGTCTAAATAATTTTAGGCTACTGTTTGCTTTATGTTATATATTGTCGCAAAATAGCACTTTATTACATTGATTGTGGGAAACTTAGTCCAGCACTATGTGATACTCAAACTAAACAGCCAGACAAAGTGTCTCTTTTGACAATTTGATAGTTATCTGAGGCACGCCTTAATTGAAATAAACCATTGACAACTTCAACGCGAGGATAGTAGTAACTAAAATAGTCTGACATGCAATTGCCAGTATGGACACGACCATGATTGCCATCAAGTAATGGGTGTTAGTTTATGGCAAGATTGAGTTAAAGCTAAATTAAAACTTTCTGTGTTTCAGAAGTAGAACTTGAATTGCTGGTAATACCTTACAAACGCAGATGAAAAAACATGCAGTGAGCGTCTTATTTACTATTTTAGGTATTTACATGCTATCACACGCATTTATGTAATTCTCAATGCATATCGTTATATGAATTAGTATACTTGAAATTTTCTAATTATTATTACTGGTGCGATGAAATGAATTATTTACAAAGTTATTCGATCACAGCTTGTTGTAAAAAATAATTTGGCTATATATCACTATTTCGCATCAAGGTGGCAATAAAAGAAGAAAAGCGTTTATCTTTAGCATATAATTTGTAGTATTTTTACTAAACTGTGTCAATGATAGCTCAATTAAACTATAAAACTGGATAAGTATATTGGACAGGTTAATAATCCTCTAACTTATTAATTACAGTATGAGACGTAATCGTTGCACAAAACGCGTAATTACGGTCTTCATCTAAAAAACCTTGGAGTTGTCAAATTTAGCGTTCACATTTGTTAAAAGGAATAGCGAAAGATTTGCTCATTTTAAACAACTAGCTTGAAAAAATTGAAATATTATCAGAATTCTTCGACATATCCGGCCAATATTACGTTAACGATTAAATTAACATTTACTACTTTGTATTTTAAGGGCTCTACAACTTACTTCTTTTTGATGATGGATAGTCAGTTTGTGAACAATATAACATTTTGCTAAGTATTATAATAATAAAAAAGTCTAAGAACTGATAAACAAAATTAACTGTTGCTAATACTTTATCAACTAACATTAGTAATAATAATTCATAAAATCTGAAAAAGTTTGAAAGTAAAATCGTAAACTCTTTATAAAAACTATAAAAGTCATAATTAACATCATTAAATGAAAAATAATTTAAATAAAGGAATGGAGAAAAGATGAGAAACAGAATATATTTAATCAAATAGATTTATAAAATTTGATTAAAAAAAAAGTGTGTATAAAATTAATTTGACATACAGGAAAAGGATTATGATATAATAATTTATATAATAGATATTTGTAACTGCTGTGTTATGATAACAATAATAACTTTTAAATGAATGTTACTTTTTTACTCAAAGGCAATCACTACTAACTTGATCTTTGATCGAATGTTTTTAACATGTGTATATGTTATAGCAAAATATTGTCTGCCGAAATCAAAATAAAATACTTTTCGTTTTATTATAATTGTTAATGATGGTCTATAAAAAATAATTTTTAAAATGGAAAAACTGCTTCTTCATTAAATAAATGAAACAAGTAAATTTAGAAACTTACATACGTCTTTGTTATAACAAAAAATGTTGTAAATAAAATTTTAAAGAAAAATTTTATTGTGTTATTGTGCATTGTTATTTTGTTAACTTTTTTCCCATTTCTCAAAATAAATGAGATAAGCTAATAATTAAAGAACTTATGAGAAATAAATATTTTTGATTTGAAAGTTAAAAGAAATGTTTGTTTTTCCAACTTACAGTAATCAAATCCGAATGTAAATAATAATAACTTGACAAGTTTAAAGTGACAATATAGACAAATCAGAGAAAATAATAAATTTTTTTTTACTTTTTGCACGATTTCAGCAACTCATTTTTTTAAACAAAGTAAATTTTGTACAGGAAATAAAAATACTTTAAGATTGTGGTCAATATATAAAAATAATTAAATTTAAATCTTTGGCCTTTTTTAATATTTACAAAAATTTTTTTAGTAAAAAATGGCTTGATAAAAAATTTATAATTTATTTAATTTATAACACTTTTACAATTTTGCCCAACGAGCTTTCTTGATAGCGCGACTCCATTCTCGAGCACGCTCTAGTCGTACGGAATTATCTGTTAATGTTGGTTTTACGACTTCGGAGGGCAACTCAGATTGACCTACACGACGAAGATCATCTAACGACTTCCATGTACCCGCAGCAAGACCAGCACACAGAGCGGCACCCAATGCTGTAGTTTCCTTCATAAGAGGAACATGCAAATCGACATTGAGAGCATCAGCTTGCATTTCCATTAAAAGACGGTTTCGTGTCAAACCACCGTCAACTTTTAACGCTGTTAGCTTAATTCCACTATCTTGATGCATTGCTTCAATAACATCGCGTACTTGCATCGTGATAGCTTGTAGAGCAGCTCGCATAATGTGAACTTTGGTGGTCTTATATGTCATTCCAACAATTGTTCCACGAGCTGTTGGCTGCCAATAAGGTGCAAGCAAACCACCAAAAGCTGGAACAAATACCACTCCTTCTGTTCCTTCAACTTTCCGACACATACCTTCCACTTGAGCAGGATGTTTAAAGAATTCAAGGTTATTGCGCATCCACTCAATGGTTGCACCTGCTCCAGCGATAGAGCCTTCAATAGCATAAACACACGGTTTGTCACCAAGTTTAAATCCGACCGTTCCCAATAAACCGTTGTCCGAAAATTTCGCCTGATTTCCAACATTCATTAACAAAAAGCAACCAGTACCAAAAGTGTTCTTGGCTTCACCGGTCTTAAAGCACATATTACCAAATAATGCACTTTGTTGATCACCAATACATCCCATAATAGGTGTAGGTGTACCAAGAGCAATTCGAATTCCTGCATCATTAGTTTCAACATTACAAAAGTGTTCACTGTTACTTCGAATAGCAGGAAGAGCTTCAATTGGTATGTCAAGTTTGCGACATAATTCACTGTCCCACGAAAGCTTCTACAAATTCATCAGGAATGTACGACTGGCGTTAGAAACATCTGTCAAATGTGCTTTACCGTTACTTAATTTCCACATCAGCCAACACTCAATAGTGCCAAACATAAGCGTTTTCTTTTCACGAGCCTCACGGACAGCGGGCACATTTTCAAGCATCCAACGAAATTTGAAGGCAGAAAAATAAGTACTTACAGGCAGTCCAGTAATTTTAGCAGCGAAATTAAAATCACCGTTTCCGACTGTTTCAGCAATACGCTTTTGTACATCATAAGTACGTGCATCACTCCAAACAATACCATTGCACAATGGCTTTCCAGTAACTCGATCCCATGCAATTGATGTCTCACGTTGATTTGTAATTCCAATCGCATCTAAACTCTTGAAGTTCGGATCTTTCTTTCGTAGTTTATTAAGTGCTTCAACGACGCAAATGCAACAGTTGGTATATATTTCTAAGGGATCGTGCTCAAGCCAGCCTGGATGGGGTGTTATCTGTTTGTGAGACAGTTGATGTTCAGTTACAAGCTGTAATTTCTCGTTGAAAATAATACAGCGAGAGGAAGTCGTACCTTGATCAATAGAGGCAACGTAACGCATTTTCTTAAATGTGTATTATTATTTTTTTATAATTTTATTATATTAAGTTATTTACGGTTATTATTTTTGTGAGATATAATGTTACTAAGTGATAATGCAATGAATTTACTATCAAATAAAAGATTTAGAAAAAGAAAACAGATAAATACGATAAAATATAGAAATCAGAGAATATGAAAAACAAAGCATTATTAACATAGTTGTTTCTAAATTAATACCACTCATATACTTTATCAAGTCTTTTCTTCTATAACACATTAAATAAATTTCCTTTAATTAGAGCTAATTTATTGTATTCTGCAATAATATTGCTAATGAATACTTATCGATTTTTACCAACTCCGTTTAAGATTTTTGGGCATTTTGTGCTATATACTAAATTACAAATCTCGCTTATAAATACTAACCCTCAAAATATTCTAAAAAGTAATAAAGAGGGGAGCGATAAAAGCTGAGTTACTATAAGATATCTATAATTAACTAAATAAAATAAAGTAGTATAAAATGCAGATATAAAAAAATAAATTAAAAAATTATATATTATTTTGCAAGACACATTTAATTTCACATAAAACATCAATTAATAACGTAGATTATATCATAATATAATATTTGATATATAACTGTCAGTTTGATAAACATTTAATAATTTAATTTTACATTCATGTATATCATTAACACTTTTACGTGGCATGAAATTTATCTGAAATTTTTAAAGGTACAGGTAATCCTGTAATTAAATGTGAATTCTTTAAGGTATTTATCACAGAATTCTTTTTGTCCTTACACTATTGTGGATGATATAAATCCTTCCTTCCAGTTACTATAACACGTTGACACATGCCAACATTCTAATATCTGTGATTACGTAAAGCAGCTAGACATACAGGTAATTTGCCTTTTTGCATCTTATCCAAGTCAATGTATTAGATAAACGTTCATTTAGAAGTGTTAGGTGAGACGGATGATACACCGTTTAATCCTAAAGCAATGAGACTACCAATATATTTAGCATCATTATTTTCTCATTCAATTTAACTGAATTTCTTTTGCACTTGTTTAACAGCTGCATCATAGTTGTCTGCTTTATTCTAAGAGTTAAATTCATAAACAACAGGACACCTTGTAAAAACATCCTTTTAATTTAAATACTCATAACTAAATCTCTAGGTAGTTACTTTGCGTTCTCCTACATTTTATGCATCAAAAATGTACATAAATTATCTAAAGTCGTCAAAACGCTTTTGAGATGTTTTACGATTATTTACATCATTGCATAGCTAGCTTGATTTTTATTCAATAGTTTACGTAGGAATTGTCTAGTAATACATATCATGAAGTTTTGTTTCAGCAGTTAATGGCATTGGCTAAGGAAGTCCTTTCTATATTCTTTAATAAAATTAACGCTTTTCTCTTGCCAAGCGTGAAAAATGTGCACATCGTTTAAAAAAGTATGCAAGCAGTATAAAAGAAGCACTTACTAAAGCAATAATTTCATATCCGTTCGTTTCATAAAGCAAATCACTTAATTTTACTGTTTTCTTCTGGTTTGCTTTATTATGTTGACTTTTTCATGTATACGCCTCAGTAGGTGGTGTTTTCGGTCTTTGTGTTTTCCGTATACGTTATCAAAGTTACTCTGATGGAGTGGTTTTCCGCGATTGCTATTGTTAAGCTTACTTCTATTTCAAATTCAATTTTGCACGATGGAGTGCTCTAAGTTAACGATATGCGGCATGAACCTCACGAAATTTGACAGGATCACCATTTGCCATATCAGGATGATATAAACGAGCTAATTCGTGAAAGCGCGAACGTATTTCATCAAAAGAGGTTGATGAAGAAACACCTAAAATAGAATATGAATTGACGTTTCTAGATGAGCGATACACTATAGACGAAACCGAAAACATTTTTAAAAATCAACAGCCAGACTGAATATAAGCAAATAAATTATCGATAAATATTTATTTTTAAAAATTGTATAAATGTCTTAATATATAAAACTAAAAATTTTCAAATGAAAAGAATACTAAAAGAATGTATAAAAATACTGATAATTGTTAAAGTAATTCACAATAAAATAACAATTAAGATTAATCGATGAAAATATTTAGTTAATTTGTAGCGCTCAGACTTTAAATTGTGAATAAACATATTGCATACCATAGTTCTAAATCAAAATACAAATATTTACAATCATTCACACGTTTTTCCACATTTTGTCATTCACTTAAATTATTTACTTAATTAAACGTGATTCTCCTTCAGTAATACCAAAAGCATATATTTAAGTTAATAAACTAATTAGATTATATACTTTTACCTATAAAGTAAACTATTTATATCATTATAACTATAATTATAACACTATATCTGTGCTTAATTTTTTTGTGTAAGGTTATTTATTTAATAGTTTTTTTTACAAATATTTTACAAATTGCTCAAATATCACTGTTTAATATAATTTACTTATTATTATAAAATATTTAGCGTTCTTATATTTTAAAATATTGCATTCTATAAAAATTTTTATCTGCCAAAAATTTTTTTTAACTTCAAAAAAAATTAATTAACCTATAACTTTTATATAAAGGTTTTTTCCTTAAAATCCACCATCATCGTACATATTTGTCTTGTTATTCGTTTTCTTTATCGCCGTTGGTTTACTCTATCCAGTACTTGTTTGTCCTCATGTCAAGTTTGACTTATTTACTGAATTCGGATCTTTATTCTTATTCGTTGCGTTACTACTATTCTTTGCAATATCACCGCCAAATCTATTATTTCCACCTGAACGTTTGTTATATCCTTGACCACGTGTCAAAAAGGCCTCACCTTCAATGATCTCTACCTATTGCCTCAGTCATCCTGGTACGTTTTGTTCATGCTACGATAAATATCGAAACAAGTCGACCGCTAATTTACGGTTGTCACGTGTGTAGAATGCCGTGGCAACACCCTTGTTACCCGCACGTCCAGTACGACCGATACGATGTGTATAATCGTCCATCTCTGATGGCAAGTCATACTGTATCACATGACTGACATCAGGAATATCAAGACCACGCGAGGCAACATCAGTTGCAACCAGTATAGGTGTTTCTCCAGACTTAAATTATGCAAGAGCTCGCTAACGGTCTTGCTGGCGTCGGTCACCATGAATGGTTGAGCTGGGAATGTGCTATTTGTTCAACTGTCAATGTAAATCTTCCGCTGCTCGTTTCGTCTACACAAATATCAATATCAAGTCTGTTTGTTTGTGCTTGAAAATAATTTACATTAATCGACTGACTTTTTGTTACTCTTGTACTTTTTATATAACCTGCGTAATATTTTTGGTGGTTGAGCCTACTCGACCGACTGTTAACAGGTAGTATTACTTGCGCAAATATCTCTTTGCCAGATTCAATATACGTTGCGGAAAAGTAGCACTAAACATAAGTGTCTGTCGCGCATCAGCGAGTGGCATGTCTGAGTAACGTGAAGCGACCAAATACTCAATCTGTTCCTCAAAACCCATCTCTAGCATTCTATCTGCCTCATCGAGTATGAGAAACTTGACTGCTTTGAATGACAGTGAGCCTCGATCAAAGATATCTTTCAGTCTACCTGGACAAGCTACCAAAATGTCATTCTCAAATCGAGTAGGGTATGGCGTACCACCGTACACCACATCATAAAAAATGTCCGTCCTAAATGTCAACTTGCGTACTTCATCGTATATTTGCAAAGCAAGCTATCGTGTCGGGGCTAAAATTAAACCGATAGGCTGACACACCCCATTTACTGCAGGTGAAACACCATGAACGAGGATGTGCTGAATTACCGGAATGAGAAATGCCGCTGTTTTACCTGATCCTGTTTGTGCACACGCCATCAAATCATTTCTGGACAACGCAACTGGAATGCCATATCGCTGCACCGGTGTAGGCTTTTTGTACCCACAACGCTCAATATTAGCCGCCAGTGCCGCTTACACTTTAAGTTATGAAAAATCTTACACCGATAGAACATCACGCGGTACAATTTCTACGGGAATGTTAGCGTATATGTCAAGTGAGATGCCCGATTGCTTGTGATGGACATTGAACAATTACAAAATCTCTTCATCGTTGCGACAGTTTTGACGCAGGTGTGGCGCTCGTACAGTTCGCTGATGAGGAATTGTCATTAGCATCGTGTTATTGTGCTTTTCGTCTTCTGTCATTGCTGTTGTCATTGTTGTTGTTTGTGCTGTTGTTTGCATAAATGTCGGACGGTTCGCTGCAAATTATGATGTGTACTGTGCCTAACATATTTGCTATGGGCCTGTATTTTATTCGTAATTGTTGTTTTCACGTGGTGCATAAGTACTACGATTAGTATCTGTAATACCATATTGGTAGCTTGCACGCTATGGCATTTGACGCTGTGATAACTATCGCCTTTCTTTGTTGTTGAAATTATCATCATTTGCCTCATTGCTGTAGCGATATTATCGAGCATCTGATAAATTTTCGTCTCTGCGATGAGCATTTCGATCAAACATGGTAATATTGTTGCTGTTGTTGTTGTTGTTGTTATACCTGTTGCCGCCAAAGTCTCTGCCCCTACCTCTACCTCGACCTCTGCCTCTCTCCCTGTCTCTGGTTCAGTTTTCACCACTCTGACGTGGTCGGTTGTAGTTTGAATGTTCGTATCTGTTTGAATTACTAAACCGCTACTGTGCATTATCAAATCGATTGTCACGACGTGCGTTGTTGTCGTACCCTCGATTGTCTTGAGGTAAACTTTGATTATTACTTGAGTATCTATGATCATTATCATTACGATTGTCATTGCTGTTATCATTAACATCAAAATTATTTACTTTATTGCCTTATTTGTCATTTGAATAACATTCCCGAGTGTTATTGCTCTGATGAGAGTACGCTTGCTATTGTCGGTTATTGTAGTCATTCTCATCATTATCATCATCATAATGACGTGCATTGTGATGGCCAACGTACGATTCTCTACCACGTCCACCTCTTCCACGTTAATTGTGTCAATCACGTTTGCCACCTCGCCCATGATAGTTTGCTTCCCTGTTATGTTGGCTGTTGTAGTTACGGTGATAATTGTCATTT
Source organism: Blastocrithidia nonstop (assembly GCA_028554745.1). Lineage (NCBI taxonomy): Eukaryota > Euglenozoa > Kinetoplastea > Trypanosomatida > Trypanosomatidae > Blastocrithidia > Blastocrithidia nonstop. The sequence continues at coordinate 453,525 of JAQOTN010000008.1, forward strand.
GAGGAGAAACGCTGTGGTGCGTTATAGCGGTCGCCTACTTGCAAATTTGTGTTATATCGATGCTATTGACCTGCATCTCGGCATGCATCATCTTCATTACTTATTTTCTGTTAGTATGACATTTCCAGCTTTACTACTTTTTTTTAAAATCAAGTTTTTGTTTTTGGACTAATGATGTACTTGAAAAAAGGTACAATAAAAAATAAATATTTGTAAACTCTCAAAAAGCGTTTTAAATAAAGATCAAACTTTTACACTTGATCAAAAAATAAAATTTTCAATGTTTACTGATTTAGTTTTTATATTCTTTATTACCTTGACAAAACTATTTGTGCTTTTACTTGAGGAAAAATATATATTTCTGAAAACTAAATGCAATCTTGACTAAAGTTTGTAAAGAAAAGCAAAGCTATCAAAGATATACAGAAAAAATAAAGGAAAGTGTTGTGCTTTCATAAAACATGTACAGAATTACAAATGTAGGTTGAACAGATTAGAAAATGCAAATTAAAAAAAAAAGTTGTGTTGAGAAAAAGAAAAAACACATATAACTTATTTTACTGGAAAAAAGAATACGTATAAATAAATACTTGATTTTTAAAAAAATACAAGAATACAATATTATATTTTACGTAATGTTTAGTTAAAAACTTAACATATTTCAATACTACTATTTTCTGATTAATTATTCTTGTATTATTTGATTTCCTTTATTTATAAGAAACGTTTTACATAACATGATAACATATAAAGTAAAAGTTTCGCAACACACTTGTACAGCATTATTAACAAGGTCATCGAAAATAAGTATTAAAAATAGAAAATAAAAAGTTTAAAAATACAAATTGACACGATAAAAATAATTGGGCGTTTCTTCAAAAGAATAAGAAATGAGGGAGGTTTGAAATTACTTGATTTCAATTTATAAACAAATACATTATTTGACTATCATAATTTTAAAAAAGGCACATCGTCTTTTTTTAATTTAATAAACGGAGTAAATATTAAAAAAATTTTATCTAAACTAAATTAGAAACAAAGCAGTTTATTGAAAACAGTAAACGAATATAATAAATGTTTTGATGAAAATATATATATATATAGTAGGAAAATAAATTGATGAATTTGAGTAAAAATAAAAAATTGTTATATATCAAATATAGATATTAGGAAGGATAACAAATAAACTTTTCTTCAAAATCCTAATAACATTGTAATGCAAATGTTATTAAAAATATTTATGGAAAAAAGATAAATTTAACAATTTTTTGATATTAGGAAAGAAAAGTGGAAAGTAAGTTAAAATAAATTTGTAAACACTTGGCCCTTAACATATGTGTATGTTATTCAGTAGAGCCTATAATAAACATTTATGCAATAATTATCACAACTTTTTGTAGTTAACAGAATAAGATAAATGTGTACAAAATTATTAATAGTGAAATAAGAAATGATAACACTGTCTTGCAAATTAACTTTTTTCCATAAAAATGTGAGGACGGAAAAGTTCAATAACTAACATTTTTACATTTAATATATGTGAATATATGTTCATCAAAAAGGAAAACTATAATTAACATTTTATTAAAAAAATTCACAGATAGAGTAATCAAGAAAAAACACATTATTTTTTTTTAAAGAAGAAAAGCAAACAGATTCTGAATAAAACTAGTTCTATAAGAATGTGTAAAAAAGGTGAAATAATTTTCCTCAGATTTTATTGTATATATACTAAAATTGTATATTAAATATTTTGATTATAATTTTCTCAGGGCAAGAGATGTGATAATTGTAATATACCTACATTTCATTACAATTTAAATTAATTTTAAATTTGGATAGTATTTTCTCTAGAAAAGAACTATATAAAATTATTACTGAGTTTTTACTATCAATCAGACAAACGATATATAGAATGGTATGTATATTTGTATATATATAATGATAAGATATTCGATGTTAAAAATAACGAAATATGTTATCATAAGTATATATATTAGATAGTATTATGTATTCAAAAAACTTTTTGTAAAGATATACAAAATTATTAACAATCATAGGAAATTGTGCGAAAATACGTATATTTATGTATATAATTAGTAATAAATGTAAATGTATTAATAAGTTAACAATTTGATGGAAATTGTTTACTTATGACTAAGCAGAGAGCTATGCTAGTTCGATGAAAAATGGTCGTATCATACACACACCAGAGATAACGGTGATGATGCCAAATGCGGTAAATAGTACCGATCACGAACTATATTATATTACAATGGAACAGCTTCCCTGTAAAACAGAACCTACTGACCCTATCCCACCAATCACACCACTCATCGCCGCCACCGGTGCGTGCACAGCCTCGCAATAACAAAGCAGGCATGGACCCGATTGCAAGCACTCTACGGCGGCAGAAAACGCTCCTACTAAAAAAATGAGTATGATACATAATCACAAGTGATTTGCAAACACTGACTAAAGTAAACCCAGCGCACACGCAATGACAGCTAGGATTGCAGTGGACTAAAGTAACACAAGCACACGACGCTTGCCTCCATAGCACTTATCAGCGCAATAACCTGACACAATAATCCCTATTGCCCCACCAATGTCAAACATAGAAGCTACATACCCAGCCACCTATGTTGATGTCTTCAACTATTTACTCAAGTAATATGGAAGTCAGAACATGAATGAGTAACGTACTAATTTATTGATAAAATAACTTACTCCATACCCTATTGCACCTGGAAATGACAATACAGTCCAAAAGGGCATTGATTACTGGTTACTAGTAGGTGATAATAATTGAGTTGGACTGACCGCATTACTTTGTAATCGTGTTGTTGTACTTTCTGTTTACAATACTACTTTTGTATGCTTATTGTTTTGTCCATTGTGATCTCCGTCTGATTTGTCATTAATGTCAATAGTAACGGTCATTGCTTTGTGCTGTAACTTGTGCAGTTTATTTCTGTCTTAATCAATATCTTCATCATTATCATCATTATCATCATCATTCTCTTTTTCATAATAATTACTAATGTCATCAGCACGTGTTTTGTGTCTCATTTGATTTAATTAACATTTATTTATGTTAATCATTTATGCACTGCCTTCTTTACCATCAATGACTACCACCGCACTTGACAAATGTTACACATTGTTAGCATCTGATTAAATTTTCTGTATTTTCACAGTTTGTGATTACAATATTGTCAACATGTTGAGAGGCATTTCTTTCTCATGTGCAAACCGTGATGACGGAATAGACATTTTAGTTTGGCAATCACTACCTACTAGCTGTTGTTAGTATGGTAATGGTTGTAACGGAGTTAGATCTTATAATTCGTTTTGTAGCTTACCGTGCTCTTAATGTGTTTTTATAGGTAAATGTGCAGTTTATTATGCTTATAATGTTTCTTATTGTGATGATATCGGTGTCACAAGAGAGGCAAAAACAAACTACCCATCATCTGTCATGCCAATCTTCTCGAGTGAACGAATCACTTACACCGTCAATCCATGCTAGAGCTGTTGAACCGATGGCAAGTCACACTGATTGGGATTCGAACAAAGTGTAAACCCTGTAACTACACCCATCGCTGCAGGGCCTACAATGACCTCAATAATAGTAGCTGTACGTCATGAATAGCCGCGGCCAATTAATCAGGCGGGGAGAACGTTTCCTATTACCCCGCCTACGGCCATGTTGGTAGATCATCACCCCATCACTCGTCCTCGTTCACTCGGTAGCACTCAGGAGTGTAAAATAGCTAGACACGATGCTCAGCCAGTGCCCTGTGCTACTCCGTTTAGCGCTCATGATAATATCAAACATCACAGATTAGGCGATAGTGCTAAACAAATACAACTCAACGACGAGCCACACAGACCAAACAACAAAATCCTGTAATAACTAAGATGTGCTTTGAATACTCCATAGAATAGTTGGGCTACACTATACGTGGCAGTGAATGAAACATCCACAAGCGATAGTTATGGTGTTGTGACGTTTACATCACGCTAAATCTCAACTCTTGCCACACTGAGCGGTCGGCGCACCATTGTATAACTGGTGTAGGCTAATCACAAGACAACCAAAACATGTCAGAAACGTTTGGCTTTGAACACTTTACGGTAAGCTTGATCTACCGTAACATTTACATTGGTCATCGTGAAGTATTATTAACACTGGTAAAATGTTAAATAAATTTATTAATATATATATATATATATATATATATATATATATATATTGTTTATATGTGTGTATATGTGTGTACCTTCGAAAATATGTAATGTATACATGCAATGAAAGTGGTATTTAAAAATATATATATATTTAATATGAACGTAATTCAAGAGTAATACATACATTTAATTCTTTTGTGATGATCAAATATAAGAAAATTGCTATATACTGCTTGACAAATATAATTATTGGTCTATGACAAATGTTGCGCCAAAGTATTAGCTTTAATGCAATAGTAAATTTGCTGTACATGAACTAATAAAAAAGCAAAATAATATATTACACTCATTACATCAAGAATTTAAAAAAAAAAAACTAATGTTTTTGATCAAAAGTATATATATTTTAACATGCATAGAAATGCCATGGCTTATAAAATGTTACATTTTTAACAACATGTTACTTCTTTTACTGCTAATACAACAAATAAAAAAGTGAAACAAAAAAATGATCTTTAGCTGTAGTTTGTGCTTACTTTTTTTTTCCTAATATTAAATTTAGCAAGTTTATCCGCCATGACGCCAGACAGTAACTACTGCACCATCTATCTTAAACCGTAACGACTTTCTTGTTTGGTAGGTAAAGTAGCATCCATACTCACGTCCATACACAACGTGTCAGATACCACCGAAATGATACTAAGTTTGACGTTTTATGTCTTCCGCAATCAAGTTAAGTGAGGTACGTTATACATCACGTTAAAGCTCACGTAGGGTGCCATCGTTATCTTTGCGTCATGTGCTCTGGGTAGGTATAAATACAAATTTATTGTACGACAGTAAGGCAATACTCATTATAAGCTTTGCATCAGTGTGATCCATGTCAGCGTGAATAAGTTCCATGCTGAGATACTGTGCACGAGGATCAACTTGTTCAATCTACTCATCACCATTGTCATTCTACTTACTGTTTTCGTGATGTTGTGTCGATGCATTATTTGCTAATTTAGTGTCAACTTTTAAACCTATGTTACTGTTATTGAACATTATATCAGCAGGACGAAGCGTATCATCGTGAAGCGGCAAAGAACGATCAAGTATTGAGGCCATCACGAAAAATATTGTATGAGACAAATTTTATCTTAAAAAAAAGCTATTTTAGGAATTAAGTTCTTTATTTTGTTATACGATAGAATAGTAATAAGGGCAAAAAGTAAAAACATCCAAGAATGAAAAATGTATAAATTTACTTTAAGGTAGTTAGGTCATAATCGTTAATTTCACATTTTGAAAAATCAGCACCAGAAAAAAAAATAAAAAATTGGTTATTAAAAAAAAAAACTATTTTTTTTTGCATACAATGAAAGTAAAAGTTGATGTTTTAATTTGCATGAATATCACGTTTTACAGAAAATAGTTTACAGCAGTGATTTGAGTGAAGTGTAAAAAAACAAAATAAATTTAGAAATAAAAATATGGTTGCATTTTCACAAGATAGAAAAATAAAGTAATAAGATAATTGTGATTATAATTTGCACAAAAAATTAAACAAGAATAAATTATAAAAAATCTTTGAAAATAATAAGCAGTGATATAAATCTTGTTAGTTGCCGTTTTTTTCTTTCATTTGGAAGCAAAGAAATATAGTTTTCAAAATTTTCGTTGTCCATAAATAAATATGAATATAAATTGTTTATAAAAATTGATGAACTATTGCGACCGAATTAAAAATAAAACACACAAAAAATAAAACATGTAACAACGACAATAAATCACATTGATATAAACAAATAAAAAAAAAATTTTTTTTAATCACGAGCATTAGAATATGAGATGATCTGGAAAAAAAAACCAGCAGTTTCAAATATTGGAACCATATTGCACAGTACGAATTGAAAGTTCAGTGAAAACAATATTGATTTTCTTTGAATAACATCAGCTTATCAGTTCGCTTTACATACTATTATTTGCTAATAGTAAATCTTTATGAAATAGGATTAAAAAACAGTTCACATAATAAAAACTTATTGTAATAATCTAAGTTATTAGTTTTTCTTTACAGCAAGCAAATCAAACAGTTTTTACCCGTACATGCGATATTTTTCGAAACTCTACGTGGATGTAGGATGCCAGTACATCATGTATTGAGACGGTGAATGCGTTATTGTGTTAGACAGGCGATCAAGTATTGCAAGTTCCTCTCAACTTTCTCGAGGCTGTACAGCAAAGACTTACGGCTAATTGTTACTGAAGTCGTTACGCTGCTCATGAACATATCGATAAGTGCTGTAAAGGTGCTAGTTCATTTCAACAAACAATTGTAACAATTATTTAATTTTATAATGTCTTTACTACCGTCTAAATTCTAAAGAAAGAGACTTGTTACTTTATAAAACCGAATATAAGTTTTTAATTTAAAAAAGTACAAGCTATCAATCACAAAATTTTCTATTGTGTAATGTACATTTTATGCATAGCATATAACATTTCACTATAAAAATAAATAGTTTTGATAATTGTAGAATGAAAAAGGGTTGAGATATAATGTGTGCTATTATAGGAAAAAAAAAATTTTGTTTGCAAAGATCTATCATGTTATCGGAAAATTATTGATCTATTTATAAATAATAATTTCTATATATCACCTTCATTAGTTAACAACCAGCGAATTATAACAAATCATTGCTATTTGCATATTACAATTTGCTGCGTTTTTTGTTAAGTTTTTATAATAACAATTGTAGCTGAGGTAATATTTCTGACATTTGAAAAAAAATAAAAATTTTTAGTGATTATATTAAATATAAACTTTATAGTATATAATAACATAATTATTACAAATATTTTTTTATATTTGAATACTGCAATTTGCCATCACGATCAGCATCTAACATAGTAAAAACGCGGGCAATAACATCTGCAGAGTACGCCAATTTCCCTTTGCCATAAGTCACAGTGTTATAAAGATAGTTACTATTTCTCAAATCATTAAATTTTGAATTGCACTCTTGAAATTTGTCACGCAAATTAGATGCACTTAGCAAATCTTACAGAATAATAAAACTTTTACAATTCTACTTGCCATTATTGTTGTTGTTATTATTATTTTTGCTGTAATTTGACAACGCATTAAATAACATTCAGGAGGTTTTATCTCAACTATTATTATTTTTACTACTTTCTGTATGTTATCCTTATCTATTGCTATACTATTTAAACTACACCACTTGCTTATAATATGGTGCAATTAGTAGAAGGAAGCGAATAAACGTCTACTTGTCAATAATCAGTGCTGATGTATGTATTTTTTACGTACGAGTTTATTATGGTAGAAAGGATATTAAGCTTTGTAACAATATCTATGATGGGTATACGCCTAATAGTACATATATAGCCTATTCTACTGCAGTCAACGATATAAGTGAATTACAACACTCTACATTTTTTCCATATCTTGTGCGACCGCTTTGATTTTATTGTTCATATTGAGCAAATAGTTAAAATACTTAACTACCATAACGAGAAAGCTAACTAAATGAGCGATACATTGCTATCTTTTGTATTTGATAAAATAGTTTATTATTAAACTTCGATATTGAAACTAATTTTTTTAATTAAACACGCCTAAAAAGGGGGGAAAAAAAAAGGTAATGTGTAAAAAAGAAAATAATACAACTCAAATTATGTAATGATATATGTAACAATCTTACATTCCTCAACACACACACACTGAAATGTAAATAATAATACCGTTTAATAGGTACACAGAAGTCATATTAATTCTGTTAACGTAAATACTAACTACTGTAATAAAATTATCAATTTAACTTATGTCATTTATTAACTACTTGTCACCACACTTTTTCGTAACTCGCTAATTTGCAGCGAGTTAAGTGTTGACATCAGTAGGAAAAGTGAAATTTAATGAGTTTGAAAGTGTTTTATTATTTTGTTGACAACTTTTATAAATATATTAGATTAACGGTTATGATAACTGTAAATTATAAATTAACAATTTTTAATGCATAATTATCTACACTTTGCTATTTTTATTAGCATTATGTATCTAACTGTACGTTAAGTGGAAGAGTGCTAAAATGAGCTAAATTTGCTTAGTTCTATATGCGCACTAAGACATACAGATTAGACAAATGATGGTTGATTTGCTATATGTACGACATTTACATACATGTTCGTGTAAAGTCATACTGTTGTTATTGTACGCAATTGTTGTGATGCCAACTAATATGCGACTAATAAATTTTTTTAAAAATATATATACTTTTTTCACATATTAAAAATATAAAAGTTTGTTAAAATTGCGATCAGCTTTGCACGACGTTCGTTAATGAGATTAAGTCACGCAGAATAATTTAATGTCAAAAGAAGATAAATGCACAGCACTATTTTAATAATAACTAATAGATAGACAAAAAATATTATTTTAGAGTGACAATCAAAAAAAAATAAAATCAAAACTATTCATTAAAATTTTTATTCTCAAACGTATGTATGTATTTGTATGTATGTGAAAGTGTTTTTACTTAATATTTAAAATTGTTAATGTTAGCTTTACCTTAATCTTTTAGAATCATGAAATTAATTGCTTGTACTCTTTATCATACGAAAAAATGGCAGCGCTGACGTTTCATCTTTGGTCAGTGTTGTATTAGGTTGCACAAATCGATCAAATTGCAATGCATTCAATTCATCAATAATCTACAATTGTTTTTTCGCATACTATATATCGGTATGGATGAGGCATTTTAGCTCATACAAATCTTTACAACACATTTCATTATGTATAGTTCCTAGAATGTAAATACGAATTATACTGCCATAAAAATCACAACCATCGTAATTAATGAAATGAACTTCTACACTCAGTTGTTGATCGTTAAAATGAACGTTAGTGCCAACTGAAACGGCGACCGGAAATGGTCCTCATTACTTTCGTTGATGAGTATGGCCCGTCTTGCAACATTACTCTTTTTCGTGCTATTCTGATGTTTTATTACAAAGTAAACATTCACTGTTCGGTTCGATGCAGCCTCAGCCGTACATGACTAAACCATGAAAGGGTATAAGTAAATTCTTTAGCTAAATTGACTCACAGCTCTAATTGTCTGCATTACTGTCATCTTGGCCCTTGCTTTTTTTATAGTTGCATTCATTACATACATTTTAACACTTGCCAGATTATGCAGATAAATTGTTGTGGCAGGTGCATAAATCGACATTTGCGGTTGGGCAGCCAAGCTGTGATCCTCCTCTGCCGTGACCGTGAATGACTCTTCCGCGTAGCTGTCACCGAAATGGAAAAGGTGGTGGCGGTGAAGGGTATTGAAATTATATTAGACTGTCTTGCGCACTCTCTACAACGCTAGACTTTGCCTTCAATTACATGTGAAGTATTTTTTTAAATATGTTTGTAAGATAGCTAAATATTTATGTTTGATGTAATTGTAATAACTGGTTTATGAAAAGAAACGAGTGTAATGACAAAAGTCATTAAATAAATATGACTATAATAATTACTTGTATGCATTTTTATTAAAAATAAACATTTAGCTTTTGACTAATGTATAACATATTCATTAAATTTTTCTTTTATAATCAGAAATCAAATCAATTACTTTATTAATTATTGTTTCTATTTAATTCAGGGCTCAATGTTGATATGTATGTAACACAATATATGTGCAAAAAAGTACAAAAGTACAAAAGCACAAGAGAATAAATTAACAGAGTAAAGGTGAAAATAGAGAAAATTAAATACTCTGCAAAAAAAACAAAATTAGATGTATATAAACTTAAATATTAGATAGCTAGGTAGATTGTATGTCAAAATACAAACATTATGTTGTTAACGACTTAACATTTCTTCTCAGCAAATATGTGTATGTTTGAGCAAAATAAAGAAGAAAAGTAAGTAAGTTCAAAATGTGCTTTCCACCATTAACACATAAATAACATCACACATATCTCAAGAAAAGCTTTATGTTTAAAAAAGAGATTTCATTACGTGTAAACAAAATATTTTTGAATTAAAAAAGTTGGTTGTATTGTTTTTTTTACTTTTGCATTTATTTGATAAATTATGCTTTGTTTTTTAATAGTTTTTTTTCTTATTGTCTACACCGTAACCTATCATTTGCTATAACAGTCACTCCTATTCGTCACTATTCATTTCATCCTCTAACACATTACCGTCATTTGTATGAATGTCAAGACGACTAGCAATGATATTTGCGTTTATAAAATTATTATTATTATTATTGTCAGTATTAATTCTATTAATTTTTACACCATTATGGCGATACCGCCTGCTTTGGCGTCGACGTGTGTCCGTATTCTTTGTGCTGGTAGGTGCAGGCAAAATATTTGCTGTCATGGACTGACTAATTTAGGCCTGACTAAAAAAATTATTGATTTGTTATAGTTGTTCTTGTGTTAACTACTGAAATGTTTTGTACGCTGCTGATAATGTAATGGATGACGCCTTGTCTTGCACGGTATTGGCTAATGGAAAAGTAACACCATGAACATTTTGTTACAGTTAAGTAGCATTATTAGTAGGTGTGACATTAAACTAGTAATTGTAATGTTGTTGTTGTTGTTGCAGCTGCTGGTGTTGCTGTTGTTGTTGGCATTTGTATTATTATTCTATTTTTCTAGAGCTGTTATATAAGATGCGAACATTTTCGTCATACGCCTGTTGAACTTCGTATGGTAGCATACTAATTAAGTACTGAACCTAATCACCGCTCATTCCGTGCAAAATAGCATAATATGGGTTATGCTCTGTGAGAAACGAGGATGCATTTGTGTAACTGTTAATACCGCCATGTGCGTCTACTACAACGTTATCATCATAATCATTATCTGTAACTGTGACAGCAATGGAATCTACTGACTTCAGATTGTTTTCTGAGTTGCTGGTAACATTGGCAGTGTTTTATTTATTGCCCATAGCACAACAACTATTATTATAATTATTTATACTTGGAATAATTGTACCTTAGGTATGAGCGCCTACTTTTTATTGCTATTAATTATTAATATTGCCAAAATTTGACTTTATCTATTATGATCCTTAAACCGTTCACTCGCTGCTCACAACTAAAGAACTATTGCTTGAATCGCCTTAATGAGTTGCTAGTTGAGGAAGTGTTTATATTTTTTTAATTTATGAGTGTATATTTGAGTTACGCAGAAATGACGGAATGAAAGGAGCTGCATCTCCTGATAATAAGTGAACACGTTTAGTGGCAGTGTGTTAAATACTTGCAGCATTAGACTACTTCCTTGACGGTATTTCGCATACTCTACTTTACTGGCTATCCTATTTGATAGCGTTTATATTATGATGTGCAGAAGAAGACATAATTATTAGTATTAGGATTGTTATTTTATATTTACTTTAATATATGCAAAATTAGCGTATATATAGATATATGTAAATGAAGAAAATTGTTTGCCAATACTACGTGGTTATAACTATCACAAACTCTTTTAACTTAGTTTCTTGAAACCTTCGAAAAAAAAACAACCTTCAAAGTACAGTTTAAGTTGTTTTTTTTTAAAATTCCGTCAAAACAGTTCCTTGTGCATTAACATATACAACACCATAAAAATTAAACTTTTTTTCCTACAGTCACACATAACCTGAAATGAAAAATTGCTCCGTGAAATAAATGTACACAATTATACAAATGTATACACACAATGAAATACATGAGACAAAAAAAATTATTACACATATATTTTCAGAACATTATACAGCAAGTGATACAAACAGAAAAACAATTTCTTTCTAATAACAGTGGTACAAATTATAGAAACGCAACTAAAGCAAGAAGAAAAATTGCCCTTATACTTTGTTGAACTAAAATAACAATGCTTTATCGCTGATATAAATTCTATATAAAGTTTATATGTAGAATTCAGAGCAATGAAAAAAAAAAAAAACCACAATATTATTTGACAAAATCTGTATCACAATCGATATATCATATAATTGATATGCAAGGAAAGACATAACACAAAGAACAAAGTTATAGCAGTGAAACAGAAAAGAAAAATTTGCTGTTTATTTTATTTTGAAAACAGAAGTGCCTTTCAGAACGGTATTGTATCGCAAAAAGTACTTCACTGGTAATACAAACGAAATTCGAACAGATAGAGTGAGATAGAAAAAGAAACGTAAAAAAAAAGTAATACACAGTATTTTATATGCGCAACGGAAAATAACTTTAGTAATGGCAAACTTTCCCACGTTAACAATAGTAGTAACCACAGTATTCATATTTAATGAACAAACAAAAAGAAAAATTTGAAGTCGTCTTGACTATTTGCTAATACTATTTTACAAAAATACTTTCTGTTACCGCTTTGGGGCAGAGTTATAGTTATCTACCAATCCACGCACAAGATTGCTCAATGCATACAACACAAATAAAACGTAGTTTATGTTATGCCAATCGTACTCAATCATATGGAAACAAGCTAGAGTGAACGAATGTGTGGACGTAGTACTTGTACGTAGCAAACTTAATGTGAGTGAACAGATAAATGAAAAGAGGTCGGTGATTGCCATGATGAAGGCAAATTTTAGTGCAAAAGCTATGACTTGTTTTAATACGACTACAACGCCACGACACAGTCTATGCGGAATAAACGATTACAACCATTAGATTTGATTAACGTGGCATACCTCATTCGTTAATTACATAAATGCGTTAGACCTGTATGGTGTGTGATAAGATGTAGGCTAGACTATTGAAAAAGAATAAACAGACGTATTTGTTAACATTGCTTCAGTCGGTAACTGTTTAGCATAGTTATCACCATCATCATCATCATCATCATTATTATTGATATTGATATTATTGTCATTTTCGCCTTTATTAACATTGTCAATGATTTTATTCACAATGTTGTCATCACGGACTTGTTTATGTACAGTGATTGCACGCTGGTAAAAAGACATTTCGTTTTGTGAAGTAGTGACGCTAGAAATTGTGGGATTGCCATCATCAATATTGTTATCTTCATTGTGACTAGAACGCATACTATATTTTTAATCAAGAGTAAAATCATTGTCAATGTTATCATTACTAGAATTATAAGTAATATTGTTATCAATTGCATTTTTGCATTTAAAACAATTTGATGTTGGCTAGCTATAACTATAATTATTATTACTTCTTTTCACGCCTTATAGTTAATGGCCTTCACAGTAATAATCATCATTTTAGCTACAATTTATAATATTATTTATCCGATTACACTAATCTAATTCCTCCTCTCCTTGTGCAATGTTATGCACAGATGTGGTAACCGCAGTGGGTGAAGCTAAGTCAAGCTGTTCAACGCAGCACCGAAGGTAATTTCAGCAAGGATGTGATGATGCGTAGATCACAAGCCAAAATTGAGCAAATTAGCAAACAATAGCGGTGATAGAAAAAATTATTAATGTGTAGTTGTGCAAATGATCTACTGACACAATGAACAGGCTTAATAGTAGTATTAGCAAAAACAGTATAGTCATCACGCGTAATACGCAACTGAAATATACGAAATTAGGATAATACAAATTATTATGAGCAAACGGCTGAATAGAAAAACAGAAAGAAGGCAAAGCAAATGAACGCAACACCATAGGATGCAAATTACAAAAGTAAAACTAATTTTGATTTATAAGCTAAGACTAGTGAACGCGATCACGATCAATGGTCGTAACGTGTTTCAATGAATTAACATCGTCGTCAGCAACTTCAACGTATACATTTTCTTATTTATTCTGTATATGATCGTTGTTATGTAATTAATTATAAATATTAGTTTGCAAATCAAGTTTATTTTATGGATGTGTATTTGATATAGGGTGACCATTCGTTTTATTGTTACTATTAGTGTGTATTTATTTTTTATTACTAAATGCAGCGTGCATGTTTTCACCTTATCATTCACGTGAGTGAGCGCTGTAATCCGTACTATTTGCTTGATCACTTAAGCGTAGTGCTTGTCATCGTCGCTACTCAAAACGCATCTCTTTCTCTCTACATCTACGACACACTGACGTATCAAATGAGCCGCTGGCTGAGGTGCTGGTAAAAGTATTTGAGTTATTTGAGATAGAACTAGCGCTCACATTACATCGATTACTATTACTACTACTGCTATTACCTATAGCGATGCTACGGTTATAGTTTTTATTATGATAACGTCAACTATCATTATTACCACCACCACCAGTGTCACTATATATTTAAGTATTACTCATTTTATTACTGTATTCCGGTGAATTGTAATCATAATCTTTGCGCACAATATCACTTCATTCACGTCCGTTTGTCACTTACAGGCGTGCATAATTGGTAACATTTGTCTTTGGCATCGTAGCTCTTGTCAGTAAGTTTGTCTACATGGGATGTTTGGTTTATACACAATCTATAAAATTTGTTGTAATTGTACGATTGTTACTGCTTGATATAAATTTTACATTACTATTTTATAAATTGTTGCTGTTGTTATGGTTATTCTTGTTAATATCGATAATACCTTGTTCGGTGTAAGGTGCTCTTGATCTAACTTTTTTGCCCTTCCGTTTCATGGTACTCTTGTGATTCGTTTGGTTACACATGTTAGAATTGTTTGTTCTAACTGGAGCAGTGATGAGTGGGTAGGTAACACACATTCCATTCTGTACACCTTGTTGTGGAAGTGGATGCTCAGCAGCAGTGCCCTGCAGCACAAGAGACGCATGAGGATAAGGTGCCTTCTATGTATGCTGCGATGATAATAATTTTGACTCTACACGAGTTGTGTATTGATTACTATTATAATTAGTATTATTATTACTATTATAATTATTATTATTATTATTACTATTATTATTATTATTATTATTATTAGTAGTAGTAGTAGTAGTAGTAGTAGTATTAAAATCAATATTACTGAAATTATAATCATTGTTACTTGACGGTGAACGTGGCATGGACTGTCTGAAACTGGTCCGTGTCTCACCTTGTGATGCTGTAGTGGCCAACGACTATGGTGATACTGTTTTCATTTTATTGTATTTTGTTTTTGTTTTAATGTGGTTATTTACATTTTGACCATATCCTGTAATTTGTTTTCTCTACTGTAATGACACATTTTTACGTAACCGCGGTGTCACTGCAAAGGGCACAGACTAAATAGACTACTCATTGATGTTCGTCTATTTATTTTGATGCAATCCACAATGGTGTCTATCCACCTGTGATAGACGTATGTGCTATGGGTAGTGGTGTTTGCCCATTGTATCATGACATTTGTGATTGTCGATCATGTTACTGTAACGTGTTCGCACTCTTGATGCTGGTGCAGCTCCTACATGTTACAAATTGTGTGTAATGTTATGTTTTTTTATTAATTATTGATTTTGCTTGTATCGTGCTGCTTTGGTCGACTACCGTGACCTGCCATGAACTCGTTGAGTGTGATGTCTTTGTATTTATTCTCCATTATGTGTTGCTACGTTATCATATCGGTGCTATAATGCAGAAGACGATGCTGCTGCTGCTGACTATTTGCTTGCATTCTGTCCACTTGTAGATTCAGTAGTAATACCTTTATCCGTTTTCACATTACTAATATTACTCACACCATCATCAATTCACTCCACACCAGATGCGTACTACAACGTAAAGTTATCATTATGCGCTGCCGTAGACCGTAAAATAAGATACGACAAATATTTAGTTTAATAAACGATCAGTGATGGGTAGAAGTGATTTAGAATTGCACCGAGTGCATCACCGTGTGTGATGAGTATAGCAATCCGCAACGTGCAAATATTATCATTAGCAACATTATTGCTCGTTCTACCATTACCACTACTCCTTTCAACAACCTTTTTACTTCTGTCAATAATCTTCTAGTTTGGCTTTTACACTTTTACATTTGTCGCTTGTCATCTTAACTTAGTGTTAACATCACACGTCCTATCTTTACGTATCACACACTATGGCAGATGAGTCAAACTCTCTTGATCGGCGCTGCTGGAAAAGTCGGTGTTGTTGTTGTTATTGTTGTTATTGTTATTTACACTAAACACGTCGTTTCTCTCCGTAATAGGCGTCGACACAAGCATCACATCTTACCGATCATCAAAATCATCTACACCTGACGTTTTGTGATTATCTCTGTAAGTTAAATTTTAACAACCACTGCAATTATTGCTACTACTACTACTATTACTACTACTACTAACGTTATTCACACTATTTATTTAATGAGCGATGACATTGAAGCGGTTGACGAAGCGTTATGATGCATTGTCAATAGTTTATCCTCATTGAGGTAAATTACCTATTACTTTCCATTATGATATTTCGCTCATGTGATTTGATAGCAAGTCACTAAAACTATTATTGTTACTGTTATTGTTGTTTCTGCTATTAGAAAGTTGCGAATAGTTAATTGTATTAATGTATTTGTCAACAGCTAAAGTGGGAGCTTTGCCTGTCTTGATACGTATCGGGCCATAAACTTAACAAAGCTAATTATCTACTACAAATGGTTGAACTAGGCCAATGCCATTTTATTGAAGTACTACAGCCGTTTACAAGGTGCGTGTGAATGGTGAGACGAACAATTGGGCATGTTAGTATAATGCGTTTTCACCAAATCGTGTTTGTAGTATGTGCGCAATAATCGCGGTTTGTGCTTTACCTAGCTCAGTTAATGGTGGATCTTATTCATCGGCAGCATCAGGTGCATCATCACTACGTTGTCCGTGACGAAGAACTATAATGTACGAAGGAGTGTGAGGCATTACTATAACAATAAACAAACGTGAGCTCAAACAAAACAAAAAAAAGTACAATAATATAAAATTACTAGCTCAGCGACACTACTCAGCAAACAAACAAACAAACAAAAATGTAATATAAGTAAATAGATAAAAGTTTCTTTTACGTATAAGGACAAAATGTTTTTAAAAAAAGGTATAGAAATTGAAGAAAAATACAACTCTAATCTGCTGTTCTTATATTTACAATTTTTCTCAAAGATAAAAAGAAAACAATTTTTGTTACTGGTGTTGTCACTTTGCACAGCAAATTTTATATATATTCTGAGCAGCAGCAACAAAGTAGATATATAAAGATGTAACAGATTTTTATACTAATGTAAACTAATTATACTTTTATTACAATAAAGTCACTGTGTTTGTATATACTTCTTATGTACAAAGAAAGAAGAAAATAACCTTTTTAAAAAATTAATACTAATGCTACTATATTGGACGTAAAGCAAAAGTTCAAGTATAAAAAAATTTTTTAACACTGCTGATTGTTGCATCTCCTAAGTTTGCATACGTTAAAAAAGATGTGTTCAATAATCAGAAAATAACATCTTTGAATTACGATCATTGACAAATTTAATTTTTAATTAAAAAAAATATATATATATTATTTATATTTGCTTTAAAGGCTTACTTATGTTTTACATCAATTAATAAATAATATTAATAGTATGATTATAAGAGAAATAGTAGTTTTTACAATTAATTTATTTATTAAAATTAGTGTATTTTATTTGAAGAAAGGTTAGTGTGGTGATATAGGTTTAGTGCTATTTTTCAAAAAGAGGCAACAATCTTTTTCTCGTTTCTCGTAAATGCTGATTTCATGTGTGTGTCAAATATTGTTGTACGAGTATGAATGCTAAAGTGATCGTTCATTATTTTGAATCGATTACAATTAAATACGGCTATAATAATGATAACAATACAACAACCTGACATAATCATACACAAAAAAAGAAAAGTTTGCTTGCCTTCTGCAAACCTTTCATAGGTATGCAATAAGCTAATAAATACGCTTACAAACATACTAACATTAATGACAACTACTTTAAACAAACAGAAAAGAAATAAACAAAGGAGCATTATTTGCAAGTATAAGACACATTTCCTTCTTTCCTTCAAAACATATTTAGTTACACCTTTTGTATTTTGAAATAGCTAATTTGTCTTTTTCTTTAACAATATAAAGCTATCAAAAATAGAAAACAACACTTGCTTTCATGACCAATAACTGATATTTCTTTCTACATGCGATGAAGATAATCATGCCGAAAACACTTTTTTAAACACACACATTACAGTTTTTCCATCTTATTAATCTTGCTTTGATACCTTCGGATCAATGTAAGACTAACATAGTTGTCTAATGATTGACAAACGTAAAAATACATTTGTTATCAATCGAATCTCTGTTGTGAAAACATCATTTGCACAAACTTATTTTTTATTTCAGTACATTTTGCGTGCAATTTGCACATGAATTATAAACACGTTGCTTTACTTATAAAACATACGTTCTTTAAGAAAAAACATTGATTTTTTCAATGTGTAAACAATAAACAAAATAATGAAAATTGTAAAAAAAAATAGTAAATAAATAAATATAAATAAGTATATACAATATTTTACAAAATGTTTAAAAAAAATATATATATATATATATATATAATGCCTTTTTTGATACAAATTAGTAAATAATTACATTCTTATTAGCTTCTTTTGCAAGAGAAAATGTGAATAAATAATCAAAATAATAATAAAAATAATGAGCATTATTTACTCTTTATTTGTGTAATCTTACTAGTCTTTTTGTAATTTACTCAATTTTTATTTTATCAGTGCTTTTGCAATTAGTTACCTTTGTTACATGAAATTTTTTAATTTTTTACATGTACGGTGGTGGTGGTGGAGGAGGTGGTGGAGGTGGAAGTGATGATTGCATCTATGATGGCGGTAGAGTCATCGTCGGCATTGCTGTTGTAGCTGCCGCAGAAGTTGACGCGGTAAGTGAAGAAGACATGCAGGATTTAGATGACGAGAGATGAGTTGACGCCGATATGGGTGGTGGTGGTGGTGGTGGAGCAAAAGGCGGAGGCGGAGGCGGAGGCGGAGGAGGCGGAGGCGGAGGAGGTGGTGGTGGCAGTGATGCCTGAGCTACGTGTCGCGGGTGTATAAATGGAGAGATTGGTGGTGTATTTAGGACAGGTCCTAGTGGTACACTGTTGTGTGGGTGTAAGAAGGGGGTTGTGATGGGAGTGTAATTAGCCTCACTGTGTGACATGCTCAGGCCTCCTTCTGCGCCTGTGACTAACTCATGCGAGTTGCTTCCTAAATATGGTGGTGGAGGTGGAGGAGGTGGAGGTGGTGGTAATTCTACTGCTGACACGGTTATTGTTGTTGATGTAGAGTCCTATGCTACAAACGGCAATGAGTTTGCATGCACAGACTAGTTGCTCGACACTAATGGAGGTGGGGGTGGAGATAGTGTGTACGGTGGAAGAACAGTCGACATGACAGTGTTACTTGGACTACTCCCTCTCGCGCTCAGCTCCGCTGGTATGGCGGTGGTGGTGGTATATGTTAAATGTGTAGATAGTGGGGCAGAAGAAACGTACCCAATAACAGACGCCGCTACAGAATTGCCATAGGATGGTGGTAACGCCTACTACTCCACGGCTTCTACCGTGTAGCCATCATTGCTCACCGCACTTACCACAAACTCACCGCTGCACTCCTATTCCTTGTTACTGCTCAGCACTGTAGCAGGTGCGTAGCTGCTTATAGGCGTGGACGTCAGCAAGGTGGCACCGACGGAGGCTGGTGGAAGAGAAAGTCCTGTAAGAACGTTTGAGATGGATGGCTCATGACATGGTAGGCCTACCCCACTGAGCGCTGGTGAGGTGCGTAGAAAATTACGTTGCACATCTGCCGGGTAGAACTATGGGGTGTCGGCGTTAAGCAAGAAGTGTGGCACAAACTATTTGGCCTCTGCATTCATCATGGACGGAGTTGACTTTGTCTTCACCGTAGATGCGTGTGCAAGAGATGTTTTCTACATTTTTGAGTTATTGGCAGAGTTACTAGGATAATTTATTGACGTAATCTTCTACACTAATTTAGCTTCTTTGTTATCATTATAGTTATTGTTTTCGGTATTACTAGTTTGATCATGTGCATTAGCACTACTAGTAGTATCTTCATTAGCCATTTCATTTCCTGCTGCAATAGGTTTTAGAAGTGCGTCAACGTTGACTTTGACACTTGTCATGGCAGATAGTAATTGTGTGAGAGAGCGAGGCTTCTACACCCCAGATGCGATATTAACTTTGTTAAGGACCAATGGTTTACTTAGCATATTTAACTACTCTCCAATTTTTTACGGTAGTTGAGCTTCGTAGATGGTCGTTGTAATGTCACTCCCATTTGTTGACTTTGAAGATGTGGTGGTGGTTAATATAGTCTAATCTTTATTTGCTTATGTGTCTGTCTGAGTATTCTGCATTGGAGTAGGTAGTTGTGATTTTTACTTGTTGTCTTGTTTGTCGGTTAAGCCATCTTTTTTCACTTTGGTACCACTACCACTGCTATTACCACTACCAACATTATTATTATTGACACTACTGTTCTTATTCACACAATTATCACTCTAATGATATGACATGTTTTACTTATTTTTAGCAAGGTCAGCATCTTTATTTCTAGTTTCAGCAGCAGCCTTTTCGTTATTATTGTTGTTAACATTTCGATGCGACGTATAGTTATGATGATGATGATGGTAATCACGCTCATTACGCCTATGGTTGTTATTACTATCACTCCTTAGATTATTTTTGTTGATATTGTTACTGCCACTATTCTTTCTATTATTATTATTGTTATTGTTGTTATTATTAACATTGTTGTTGACATTACGACGATGATTGAGACGCTGCGAATCATCGTACACCTTTGTGCCCCATCGGCTCTATGAGATGTACGGTGGGGCCACTTGTACTCGTAGCGTCTTGCCCTTCATACTTTTACCATCCAACTCTAAACCTGATCGAGTTGCCTAGGCAGTGTCAAAGGTAACAAAGATGCGGCGTCGGTGATATGGGCTATCGTCCTGAACGCAAATGGCTCGTGCTACTGGCAAGTCATGAAAGTATCGTAGAATATCTCGTACATTGGCACCATCGTACAAGTTGTACACCATCAATGTATTGCGTGATGTGGCAAAGTACGATCAGAATTGCTCGATTTCATGCCAATACTGCTTACGCAACTTACGCAGTGTAGCATCTTCAATAGATGGAATTTGCACCTGTGGACAGACGGGTCGTAGTGTAAACGGTAGCAAATCACCATAGTCATCTGCGTCCTCGTCCTCGTACTTATCAAAGATGTCATAGGCGTCTTGAACAGAGGGCATGACAATAACACCCCCTTTCATCTTATCCTGATCGTCAAAAAAGCGTAAATCAAACTTGTTTCACCCACTAAACAACTGAAACTAGCGGAGTGCATTCTGAAACGTTCAGTTGGCATGAAACGTAATTTCGATGAGATGGTCATGTGTAGCTAGTTTTAGACCGTAATCGTGTGCCAGGTAGAAACCTCGGCCATGAACTTAACCTAATGCAGACTCGGTGGCAAACTCACGGTAGTCTAAGAAATGTGCCTCGAATTCGTTGTTGTACTTGATGGGTGTGTCCTGTTTATTGTCACGATTGATCTTTTAACAAGATGATTGCGTACTTTGAGTGTTGTGTAATGTGCAACGTTTGACTCGATTAACCGGCGCAATGTGTAGCGCACTCATGAGTTACTATACATGAAGTGCTCCTGGTAAGTAATCAGCATACCGCAGCAACGGCATCACAGCGCTACCGCGTAAGTACGAGCCTGTTTGTGTTACTGACGATATATTATTATGGGTAATGGTGGTTGCTATGGCAACATTTGCACATTATTCTGTGTCTGTGTGATTATTTTATTTAGTACTATTCTTTAAATTATTTTTGTTAATGTTGTTTTGTTAAGGGTTATCGGATGAGCTGCTGCTGCTGCTGCTGCCACTACTATCTACATGTACACACTACAAACCAAATCGTGTGGCACACAGCTATAAAAGTTTACGAAAGGTGTCTGCTAATGGCGGGAAGTACAACGTGAATGGACGACGTGTGCCTAGCTAGGTGACACACAGTACAACATCATACTCAATACCTAATAAGAAGCGAAGAGAAGAAGGTACACTCAGTGCTTTTAGCTAGAGTGAGTGCAAACCATAGTCCTTTCTGCACAGCATGATGAATAACGTACGACTGTAGTTGTTGTTATACGCTTACAGATAATTGCAATGCTACCTCTTATAAAATGTAAATACAAATCTGCAAATGCAATTTGAATGACTTAACTAGTAGCTCAAAACCTATATAACGCAAGCAGGCCAAAAAACAAACAAACTTTTTTAGATGATTTGATTGTATTAAAAAAAAAATGGGCAATTTATATGAAAAATAAGTGCAATACAATAGACAATAGTGAAGTTTTGCAAGTGTTTGTCAAACATGAAGGAAACAAAAGTAAAAACATGGTTAAGGTTAAAGAATTAAGAGGACAGTATGTAAAATAGGCATGTTAGGTAGTGAGAGGATATTATAGATGAAGTCTAACATAACAAAAATATTTGAAATAAAGCAACAACAATAACAACACTAGAAGGAGGATAACTTGTAACATTGAAAAAAATAAAATACAAACACAGATAAAAATGTAACATAAAAAAAAAACTTACGTCTATTCACTTATGTAGTGTATGCATGAGATAAAGGAAGATCGTGTAAAGATTGATAAAGGTTATAAAAGAGAAAAGTAATCACTCAAAAGCACACAAAAATAAAGGGTAAAAAACATTCAATATGTGTTTGAATATTAAACATTTAACAAATCAAAAAAATTGGTGTGTGCATGATAACATGCATCATTCATTCCAAAACTGTGTAAAAACAAAATAGTGCAAAAGATAAAATATACTAATTACGCGTAGACATCAAATTTATCTAAAACGTTATTGTTACAAAAAGTAAGCTAGCTGTGAATGCTAATAAAACAAGCGCTTTTATATATTTCTTGTAGTAAATCTTTGACATTAATAAAAAACTAGTTTTTTTGGTAAATTAAACTATGTTTATATTTCATTTATATGCACACCTTTTTTTCACAAAATGTTATTTGATTTGATGTCCTTCTACTAATTTGGACACTCATTTATCTCAAACGTGTATTAATCTCTTTTTTTCTCATCAACAATACAAGAGTGAAACTCACAAAAAAAATAAAAATTTCTTTCATTTGATCTAAAGCAATACTGCTCGCGTAGTACACATACAAATATTTATACTCACAATTACAGGCATGATACAGATATTGTCTCAAAATTTTTGAAAATGTGTCAACTTTTTTTACAAATTTCAAAGCAAAAATTATAAAGAAGAAAAATAGTGTTTTTCACAAACAAATTAAAATAAAATATATTAATCTTTTGTGAACTTTTGATGAGTGTTACATTGAGAAAAAATATATATACAAAAGTTTGTACCCTGTATTCGTCGACATGCTGCTTATTTGACATCCGCTTGTGAATGAAAATATAAAGCATGCGATTAGTATGCATGAGACTATTTGTGTTAAATCATAAAACGATATAGTGATGATACTATGCTGCAACTCTTTTTTTAAACACAATTAATATCATCACCATGCACACACTTTTTTTAAAATGCTAGCATCTTCTCCGTAAACAGAGATACAAAACAGAAACTACTTTTTCTTTTTTGAATCTGAAAACCAGACAAAATGTTTGTGTACAGATGTAATAAGTATATTGTGTTAACATCAAACCATTAGCATATTAGTAATCACAAAACATCATGAATAGCATTTTCTATAATATTACCTCCTCAAATATTTGCTTCAACACAATATCATGAGTTTATCAGAAAACACAAATATGCACAAAGAAAAAAAACGTAACAATAACAATGAAAAACGAAAATATGAATTGATAAACTACAATTTATTTTTTTGAGAGTTGTCAGTCATACAATTAATTAATTAATTAATTATGATAATACATTCTATTAATTGTAGTTGTAATGTTACCTTGCAGATATGCTTTAGCAGAGACAAAAATGATATGATTGCTCTATTTAGGAACGAGCAACAATTTTCTTTTTCACCTTATGTGTAGCATACAGCATCTCTGCTCATATAACACTATCTTAGTCACACATAAGGTAGACATAACTCTAATAACAACTTTTTTTTTGTTACACAAAATATATATATATATATATATATATATGATCAATGCATGGACGACAAACCTGAAGGGCAAGGAAAGAAAAATTTGCAATCATGTATTTTACAAAAAAATGAAATACGTAGACATTACAACTCAACATGCAAAAAAAATAAATTTGAAAGCACTCTTTTCAATGACGAACAAAAAATTATATTTATATAAATGATTCATTAAAAATTACATGCTGCGACCTTACTGCGCCTCTGCTGCCATACGATCATACTACGCTCGTGCAAAGCGATCCCAATCTGTCTTCTACGGTCACAATTTCTGCTGATGCTACGCAAACGGGTCACGATGCTCAAATTGCATAAACTTGTATGCATTGAAGATCATATTGAAAAAATGCGACGGAGTAGGACACGCACGCAAATCGGCAAGTGTTATGCCAACTTTACACGTCTTCATACCATCAAAACCGATCATGTCTAACATCTGACACATCGCATCTTCGTACGCCACCTCACTGTCAATTACATCATTGTATTACAAAAAGCGTTGCTGATTTTATCGATAAAACTGGTTGAGCTCATACCCACTCAAAACACCATCACCGTCTGTGTCAAGCACTTTAAATCAGTAAAGCACCGCGGGATCGGTGTTTTTGTCCTCTTCGCTGAGGCAGAAATACACAAAATCTTCAAAATCTAATTGTCCAGGATTTGTTGAGCTGAGCGGTCGACCATAGCCATCTACAACTCGTTTTATCACTGAAGGCACCACGCTACCTTGGCCATAGTTACACATGTCATCATAATCTACCAACTGGTCACGGTCCGTGTCAAGCTACCAAAATTTGCAATACAAGACGTAGAAATGCTCGTACGAAAAATACTATAATACCTGGTTAACGTCCACGTTGTCTAGCAAGAGCATCTTGTCTGGTAAATTACTTCGGTCAAAGTCACGTCATGTTACTTTGCCACTCTGTTGACGCTAAAGACCATACATAATACGAATAGCCACTGTTCGACAATAATACTACTGAAACTACGGTTGCTTAAGAAACTACAATCCTGGATGAGTAAGCACCAAATACTTGGTCATGGTCTTTAATTGATCTAACGTAATATATTATTATTACTATTATTACTACTATTACTATAACTATTACTTTGATTTTTATTTTTTGTTTTACTACTTCTACTACTTTGAGTGTTACTAAAAGTGTGTGCCACGAATGAGCTCAAACAAGCGTCGTGTAGGGGTGAGTGATGCACACTTCTCGTTGTAAAATTTCGTTACATGCGCAGACGTCAACACTTCAGAGGTGCTAGGCAACTGTGCATAGCTGGCAATCGTCTCATACAATAAGTCTTTCAATCAGATAGGTATGGCAAATACGGTCAAGCTAACATCACCAAACTACGCCTTTTTTATAATCTTGCTTTATGGGCATCTTTTGGCTAGCTATTTCAACGCACTTAACTCGGTATCATTACTCTCATCTAGTATACCTTTGGAGATTTTTTTGGTGTAAAAAGTCGGGATATCCTGAAATGAGGCCAGCTTGCCCTCAGAGGACGACAGCAGTGTCAGGCTCTTTGAGGTGTGCAAGAACCGGTTGTTGTGCACATCACGTGCTCCAGCTATGTTTATCGCACTACTACTGCTTGGCAAACTTTACAGCGAGGATGCCAAGTCCATACTCATCATGACGGCATCTACACCAGGTTGTGAACTGAGGTGTGAGCTAGGCGGTGAGAGTGTGCCACTTGATGATGGGCTACTACTACTACTATTACTACTAGTACTACTGCTACCAACATTATTATTATTGTTACTATTCGAATTATTGTTCTGCGGGGAAAGCGAAGTGCCATGCCGAAGAGGCGCCATCGGGTCTACTACAGGTTTAATATGCGGTGAGGTTGGTGTAACTCCAGGTGATCCTAATCGATGCTGCGGATAGTCTAACTCGTCCACACCAAAAAAACGTGTTGATGATGATGATGATGGCGAAGTAGTAGTGATGTTACTATTACTGTTGTTATTAGTGTTGGGAATATTGGTACCAACACCTCCGTTAAGCAGAGACAAAGAGGATGCTGCTAACCCTGACGTTGAGACTGATCCAGCAGAGTGCACTGGACTAGGAGATAACTCATCCACGCCTGCTCGACGGTGAGCCTGATGTGACGGTGGCGTTACAGGAGGAGACAAAATGGTGCTATCGCCGTCTACAAACACATCAGATTACTGTAGCCCTTCAAATGGATCGCGATGATGTGCGAGCAACTACCCAGCGTGCATCTTATCCACACTGATTTTACCGTTTTTGTTTACGGTGATATTATTATTATTATTGCTACCGGCAGCACTATTATCATTTTTCAGTTTTTCGATTTCAGTACTATTGGTCGAGTCGAAGAGCACTCTGCTTACGCCATCTTTGTTAGCACTACTTCGTTGTCCATGATTTACTAATTAGCTTTACTTGCCAATACCCGTTTGCGAATGATTTCCAGAAACTATCAAACCATTAGCGGTTCGACATTCTTGCAACGGTAGCGTGCTGTTACCACTTGATACTAAAATTTCATTAATCAAGCCAATGAGTTAGCGGCCAGTGTCAACTTCACTTGCTCACTTCAAATACAACTGGGATAAGATAACTTTAACCGCCTGACTATTGTTACGCTGTCGCGTTAACGAATTCATCTACGTTATGATAGTTATGTATGTGTGTAGGTGTATATTTATCCGAAACTCAAACAACGCTATCTATAGAACAACAAAAAAAGATGTCTGCTACCACTTGTATTAGCAGTAATAGATAAATACTATTAACTATATATTATTATATATGTGAATATGAATGCTAAAGTGTATACTCACAAAAACGCTCAGACACAACACACAGACCTAACTAACTTACACAACTGTATGTGTTGTATTATAGCTATTATAGAAAAAAATAATATTTTTTTATGTATTCTTTTGGTATATTTTTTTATTTGTGTGAGAAACGGTTAAATGTTTTATAAAAGAATGAATGATAAAATAATGATAAGTAACATATAGAAGAATGATCAGTCATGACTGAAAATTTATCTTTCACTGACTCATCATCAATTATGTTCGCTATTTTTGGCGTGCAATCAAAGATAAAATATGTTGCAGTAATCGTTTTCACGTCGTTGTAAAGTTAACATCTTCCACTCATTAAAAAAATTCATATAAAGTACATCACTATGATAAAATAATAGCATTTTTATACTTTACATGCATTTGGTGTAATTATGAAGTGGTTGTAGTTGTTTGTTTCAGCAGAACTCATTCTACATCACAAAATTTAGTGTCAAAATGCAACTTTATTAAATATTTACATCGACTAAACTGAAAAGATATAATTTACTGATAATTAATATAAAAATATGTGTTAATTATACTATTTTAGGCAAACTGTTTTACATTTACTCGGCTGCTGCCATTTTATTAACACTATCGTCAATTGCTATATTTTCTGTCTGCTTTGTTGCATCATTTGCTGCTGTTGCTGCTGCTGCTTCAGCTTCTACTCTAGCTTGCTATTATTTTTTAGCTGCTTGCGCTGCGATTTTAGCTATCAGCAGCGCCTTTTGCACATTGTCGCCACTAAAAGACTCTATTAATTTTCCATAACTATATGATGCAAAATATGGAATAGTATTAATAGATAATTGCTAACACAACTCCTCAGTTTGACTATTAGCTATGAGCACTACTATATTAATCTTTTGTAACATATCAGGTCGATCATTGTTTAGTTTTGTCAAAAAGGGCATTACTGTGTTTACACACAACTGACAAATTGGTGTTACTATTGATAGCAACACTGCACCACTGAATTGAAGCACAGTCATCTCATAATCGGCAACGGTCGAGATTACAATGATCTGCGGAGGTGGCGGTGGTGGTGTGTTCGACACGTCAATTCCAGATTTTGATGATCCTTTTTTCGCCTTCTTCTTTTGCTTTTATGCCGACACACTTCTTTTCACTGGCATCTTATCTATTGAATTTTTTGTTCTATTATTTATGCTTTTAGTTTAACTTAACTGTTTACAGTAAAATGCAACTATCAGTTCTTTTTTTTTAAATAATGGCAAATATGAAGCAATTATTATTAAGCAAAACGGTAGTAAAAAAGACGGAAAAAAACATTGGCACAAAAATATGTATACAAATATTCATGTGAAATACGTTATGCATTCACTTCCTTTACCAATAAACGAATAAAAGTGCAGATGGGTAAACAAAAGAAATGCTAATTGCTGGTGTCATGTTACTCATAAAATAATTGTTACCATTATTACTATAATTATAGTGACATATTGTAATATAAAAAAAATACAACATTGTCATTCTATTAGAACGTTTAACAGTTTGCTATTTATCACCAATGTAAATAGTTAAATAAAATATAATTTTTAAAAAAAAAACAAGAGGAAAGTGATGACTTGAAAAAATAACACAATAGTCTTTACTTGCAGTTGATATATGTTACAAGCATCATCATTATGTTATCAAAAAGTTGTATGCGGTTGCATATTCTGAAAATATGAATGATTTATTTATATTTTAAGCATATTTTTTTTTGCTTTATATATATTTACAGTTGGCTACCTTACAAAATATTGATGTAATTGTTGGCTATTTTTTTTGTGTGTGAAATAATAATGATTGTTATTAATAGTAATATTAGTGGTAATAATATTGTTGTTAGATGTGGTAATATTTGTGAAATAGTTTATTATACTATTTTCGGTAATAGAAAAGGCAAAAGAAGGAAAAAATATGAAAATAATATTAATTCAAAAAATATGAACAGTGGAAGAAAAGCTGTACAACAAAAGATTTTAAAAGTAAATATAAATATTTATTATTTTTTCCTTAGAATGTTGGCCTTAGTATCTTATGATCAGTATGTATTCTAAAAATGTTTAACACGACACCAATGCAGTGTTTTTTGGTAATAATTAATTAAACACGTTTATAAATAATTTATTTAACTTCGAAAAAAAAAAAGTTTAGAAAAAATTAAAAAAATTAATTAAAGAAATATAATATAGAATGCAACATTTGTTTATCCTATTCATTAATGTTTATTACTCACATGCTCTTCACGTGGTTAACGTAGTAAAGCGTCAAGGGCTTGTTTAAGTGCCGCAATAAGATCCTCTCCATCTTCAATACCGCAACTCACACGCACAAAGCCATCGGTAATGCCAACCTTGAGTCTGTCTTCTTTGGTCATGTTTGCGTGTGTCATGACAGATGGGCAGGTAATGATGCTCTCCGATGCACCCAGATTTTCACAGAGTGACCATGGGCGTGGTATGGTGTCCATTAATCGACGGCCAGCCTCTGTCCCACCACGTACTTCAAACCACAACATTCCACCGTGTAAACCATTACGGTGTTGACGATCAGCCAGTTCCTTCTGTGGGAAGCTTGAGAGCCCAGGGTAGTGTACTCGTTCCACCGCTGGGTGCTTAGACAAGAACTAGGCCACTTTCTGTGCATTATGACTTTGCTTGATTACACGCAAAGAGAGTGTCTTGACCGTCTGCAGCTGCAAAAATGCCACATGCGGTGACATGGAATTACCAAGAATATTCTGTGTCATTCGCACTTTCTCGTCAAGGGTCTTGTCCTGTGTCACGAGGGCACCACCGAGGGTCATGTCATGTCCATCAATAAATTTGGTGGTACTGATTAACGTTACATCGGCACCAAGGTCAAGAGGACGCATAATGTACGCCGTGGCAAAGGTGTTATCACACATGTGAACAATGTGGTGTGACTTGCACAGTTTCGACAATTCGGCGATGTCAATCAAGGTCAGTGTAGGATTTGCAGGGGTTTCACTGATGACCAGTTTGGTGTTAGGCTTGATCGCCTTTTCCACGTTGCTGATGTCACGCATGTCAACAAAGGTAAACTCCATTCCAAGTCGGGTGAAGAACAACCGACAGGCACGGTTGGTACCACCATAGCTGCAATCCGTCACAATGGCATGATCACCGGCGTTCATGAAAGATGAAATAGCCGTCGTAGTGGCTGCCATACCAGTGGCATAGAGCGTACAGTACTCTCCATTCTCCAGTGCACACAATTTTTCCTACAGCACCGTCACCGTTGGGTTACGGCTGCGGGTGTAACTGTACCCACGTAACTGATACTTTTCAATTGATTCTTGCACAAATGTGGTACTTTGGTAGATTGGTGTGATGATTGAGCCGGTGACGGGATCAGGACGCACACCCGCGTGTACCTGCAGGGTGTCAAAGCCCTGTTCACGTTCCGCCCATGAGCCTGATCCTTGCTCGTAGTCTGAAATCAAGTGTTGTTTATTAGGCATGATGATAATTAAGTAGTACGTAAAAAAAATAAATTTAGTTAATATTTTTTTAAAAATGTATGTAAGAGTATTTTATTGTATAGCAACCTATAAAAGTTTATTTGCTTTGTGTATGCTCTTATGATCGTGTGTGTACGTGTGTGTATGTGTGTGTATATGTATGTGTGAGTGTGAGTGACTGTATACAATGCAAAAAATATAGATTGTGAAATGCGGCGAGGACAAAAAAAAACATTAGTAGTGAAATTTGTAGCGTTGACTTATACAAAAATAGATGTGTCAGTAAATACTAACAGAACAAGTATTTATATTTGATTTTGACATTCATGCATGCTTGTTATAATAAACAGAAGGTAATTAACCACAGAAAATTTTACATGTTAATCTTTACTGTACATGTACAACACACAACTAAAATAAGTTGTCATAAGAGCATAAAAAACAAGAAAGTAAAAAATATATAATATATTTTTTTAGTTGTTGTTGTTGTTTGCTAATATTAGATTTAATTAACTTATCTCTCTATATATATATATATTGAAAATGTGTATTGCCTTATGACATCTATGGTGTGAGTAGTAGAGTATCAGCATCAGATAACGCTAATAGATTGGTAAATGTATTTGCCGTGATTGACAAAGTATCATCTGCATTCTAGCACACTATTTTCTGTCCAATTGGCAGTAAAGACTAATTATTGCTTATGCTCCGGTCTACCTGTTGTGACTGCTAATGAAGTATGTTGTTACCATTTTCTTTTTTACAATCAAATACACCATCGTGTAGAAAGTCTTCTCGTGTGACTTGTTTTGTATTGTCTGTAATCTTACTTGATTACATCTCTTATAGTTATTGTTGCTGATCAAAATTATTATTGCTGTCAAGACTATGATTATTACGGTTATGCTATTTGTGAGTGTCA
Source organism: Blastocrithidia nonstop (assembly GCA_028554745.1). Taxonomy (NCBI): domain Eukaryota; phylum Euglenozoa; class Kinetoplastea; order Trypanosomatida; family Trypanosomatidae; genus Blastocrithidia; species Blastocrithidia nonstop. The sequence continues at coordinate 485,194 of JAQOTN010000008.1, forward strand.
GCATTGTAGTTGTACATAGCATTTTATTCACACACTTTCAGTTATGGTGAGCGAGAAGGTGAATCGAATGTGGTGGGCTAAGAGCACGTAGAAGGAGATGTGACATTTTTACGTTTCGGCACATAATTGTTATGCATTGTCTTTATTTGTTTATTGCAATCGGTGTTATTATCATAATACTCATCATTTTTTTTGTTTACATATTTTTCCACTTGCTCACGTTTATTTCATTTTATATTGTCTTTACCTTCCTTCATCACATGTGACGCTGGTGGCAAGGAAGATGACACCGACCATGAAGATGGTGTTGGTGCTGGTGACAATCTTGAATGTGGTGGTAACAGTAGTTTTCTCAGCTAGTGTTCGTGTTGCTTTTGTTATTGATTTAACTTTCCCTTGTTTTGCTTTTGTAGCTTTTGTTGCTGGTGTTGCTTTTGTTGTTGCTATCGCTATGATGTTTACTCCTTGTTGTGATGTTGTCGGAATTGCAAATAATTATGCTTGTCATTTTAACCTGAGCTCTATCTATTCACATGAAAAGATTGCTACTAACGAGTTATACTACGTGCAAGCTCGTCTTGCATTTCACGCAGTACCTTGACTGGTAATCGAGTGTTGTAGTTGACACCATTATTACGTTGATTAGTTAATGCACGTGATTGTGTACGAATTGCTTTACTTCGTATTTCGTATTCATGTTTGCTATTGCGCGCTTGCACAGATGCTCCTAGCCTTGCCATAAGCTACTCTGCAAAAGTCAAGTCTTTAGCATGTCGTTTACGAGTCAGCATAAGTTATTTGCGTAGACTTTACAACGATTGTACCTCAACAACAAGTTGAGCCTTTAACCCATCTACTTATCTTTGTTTTTTGTTCATCTACTCTTTTTCATTTGTCACTTTTTGTAATTACATTTTAATTTGTGTGCTTTACTTTTGCACAGATGCTACCTACTATGTGATCAAATTGTACTTATTCGTTACCTCATTTTACTGATCATGCAAAACGTCTACACCGTTATGAATTGTCTCATGAAATTAGTGCAGCACTTGTTGAAGTTCATGAACGTATTCTTGCATGATCTGTTTGTCATTCTTCATCGCAAAACTGCGTTACCGTAAGACGCGCAATAAACGATCAAATTCATCAGTTGTGCACTGTGTTTCACGTTGAATGAGTTCTCTTCATTGCCGGTAACATCGCGCTCATTACTACTTTGTTGATTTGCTGCGGGCTTCAAACTCGTGCAAGTTTAGCGCTTCCTACTACAAACAACCTCGTAGTGTACTTTCAGCAATGTGTAACTTATTTGCTAAATCACTGACATGTCGACGCTCACTGTCCGTACGGTCACACTACACCGTAATAAACGATTGAATCGCATGTAGCATCTCTCGTTGCGTACAAAGAGCAGACTTGTGGTTTGCATTCAACGCTTGACATGAGGCATCTACTCCATTTTCATACTTTTTCAAGGAATGCAGTGCCAATTCTATCTGTTTCTGTATACTCTAAACGGTATGGCTATATTAGCTGCCAGCATGACAAATGTGCCTAATCGCATCTTACCGCTACTTATTTATATGCTCCTGTTGTGATATGAACTTGTGTAATGCATCCATGGTGCGTGTGTGTAGTTACTCATTTTGACATGTTGCTTGTTCATGCTTGCCATGGCACTATGCTAACTGCATCTTGTACAGCTCGTCTCGTCAGCGGCACTGCTCGTTCAGCTCATTCTACCGTCGTGCCATGTGGGCTTTCATTTGTGCCGAGAGTGTGATTTGTTGCTGTGCAATTCACCTTTATCGTAACTGATCAAATCTATTCATAACTTTGCTACTCTATTCCTATAAGGCACGCGTGCTTTGCTATGCCAGCAGGTGCAGCTCAGCGGCAAATGCATCATCTAATGCATCAAATCGACTATGCTATTGACTGGCCACATCACGCACAAAGGTGTCAAGTTCATCGATCAACTAATGTTGACGCTTCTGCTAAGATTATCATTCACTCTACACACCGACGGTAAAAGAGGTGCGAACTTCATGGCCTATTTGCTACCGCAACTACTCACGTCATGCCATTTTATCAGCAACATCATTGGTTGCAAATTCATTTTATAATTTGGTCATGATCGCCTGAGCCGCATTAGCTACTGCCAGCATGACAAGATCATCTTGTTAGTCATTGTTGCCCTTGTTTTAACTACTTCTATTTGTATTATTATTAGCATTTCCATGACTAGCCTTCAGTAATGACATAAGCTAACGTTATGATTATTGAAGATGAGATAGTTTGTCCTGTGCACATTTCACCTGCGGCTCAAATTCTTACTTGATGCAAGTTTACAGTCTACTTCTACTCTTGTGCACTTCACTCTAACGTTGATCGTCCTAGTGCTGTATTGCCCGCTAGGTTGACGCTTTCAGGTCATCCATTTCATTTCGTAATGCGTAGAGACGACGCTACAACGTTGTAAGTTCAGCTTGCTTGCCTGCACGTGTTGTGCGTCATTTATTCTACAGCTATTTTTATTATTCACGCATCAATTACAGTGTTTTACGCTTTGTTGCAATTTATAAACGTAATTTTTATACGTCGCTCATCTCTTGTGGCATTGTATTCGTGTTTGATGAGGCAGCAGCAGAAGCAGTAGCAGCAGGAAGGACAGGAGCAGGTGCTGATATTACCATTGACGAAGCTGCCCTCATTTTATTTGTCGCATCGTTCATGTTAACTTTACCTTTATCGTTTGTTTACAAATGAGTAGTACTAACACTGCTACTTTTACGACGAACTTTATGTTTAGTATTTACAGACGGCGATATAGTGCTAGATCTTTGTTACTGATGCGGTTAGTGCTGTTACTCGTGTAAATTTCTGGACGATTGCAACGATGATGTACTGTTCTATTTCACTGTAGATGAATTTGTCGTTTGCGTGACCATCGCATCGTCCTTGACATTACGGCCAGCTATGTTTGTTTGTGCAGTGAATGCGGTGACAGTAGAAACACCTTTACGCTGATTTTGAAAGGCACGACGTCGTGCAGCTAACATGGCAGCTTATCCTTTTATAGTATCACTATTATTATTACTACTATTATTTGTGTTGTTCTTATTATCATTTCTATTATTACTACCAACAGGAGAAGATGATGCTTGTTTTGCTGCACTGACTGCAGGAGCTACTGGTGTAGATCAATCTATACTGCTATCACTATCACTATCCAAATTCATTGGCTACAATCACCTGTAATTTAATGTAAAACGAAAAGGGACCAAAAAAATAATATTGTCTAATTAATAAATCTATAATAATCCTATAACTTGATAATTATATATGTATATAAATTCAGAAGGTAAAATTACATAACAGTGTTGTAAATTTGTACATCAATCACAAAAAACAATGTATGAATTTCACAAATACTTCTCTCTTCGTTTATCATTGTTGTTTAATTAATAGCAAATAAGAGCAGTGTTCAATGTTTACATTTTTCATGTTACCGTGGAAAGCATAAATAGTTTATTGAAATTGTCATCAAAACTAATATATTTTTTTATAACTAATAAATATTATTAGCTGACAAGCATATTGATTTTTTTCTAAATAATTAATATGTTATAAGATAACAGGAATAATAAAAATAATTTGATGTGCTCTTTGTTAATAACAACAAAAATTGATGCACTAGTCAATTTAATTATAGGCACATCAGTATTCTACTTACCGTCAATTTCTATGAAAATTCTATAATTTTTTTGTGGAAAAAATATATAATCAAATAAATTAGTTGATATAGGAAAGCAATAAATGTTAAGTTCGTTTATGTAAATAACATAATATGTTAACTCAGCTTTTAACATTTACTAGCAATTTATTTTACTTGATTTTTTGTATTAGCTAAAGTGTTAACACTTGTGCCCTGCGTTACGGCCTCCTTCACTAATTGGAATGCACCTAATATTCCACACAAGCCAATCTTCTCAGTTGCCCCACCAGCGGCGTAATACTAGATATCAGCAAGTTTGTTAAGTAGAAAACACTTACACTACTGCGGTAACTCCATTGCCATCATCACAGGGTGTACCTATCGCACCAAGTCCGTCACCGCTATTCCGTTGTCAACCACCGTATCATAAATTTGCTATCAACACGTTGGGAAATCATTGTTTAGCATGTTTGATACAAGTGATGTCACCATCGCTGGTGTTGGGTTGCCAGTGACCTTGTACACACTCTACTCACTAATCACATGCATCGACAACGCCGCCGATTGCATCGTGTTCAGACACCGACGCAGATCACCTTGACTGAGTCGATACGCCGCCGCCAAACCAGCCTGGTCAAATGGAACATGCTCACTTGACGCGACAAAGGCGAGTCGAGGCAGCATCGCGGTCTTCTTTACTGGAGCAAAACGGAAACGGGTGCAGCGTGATTGTAGTGCTGGGATAATTTTGTTTATGTGATTGCACAAAATACAGAAGCGCACATTGTTGGTGTATTTTTATATTATTCGTCGCAGTGCCGCTTGTGCGTCATGTGACATTTGATCTGCTTCATCTAAGATTACAAGTTTATACCCGCACGGTTTAGAAGATCTCATTACAGGTACTACTTTGTTTTCATCTATATTGTTTTTATACACAGCATTTTTATCTTTACCATTTTCATTGTCTTCTGCTTTTACCGCAATTTACATACGGTTTCCTATTTTACTACTATTAATATCATCATCAACACTACTATTTTTGTTATTATCGCTAATATTATTATTATTATTGTTATTGTCAACAGCGGTAATAATATTTGTTGCTTCACTAATTGCGTTATCACGTTTTACAGAAGGAGTAGAAGCAAACATTGAAAAAATAGACGACGTACTCGCAAACTAGCGTATCTGTTGGCGAACCACGTCAATTCCGCGATCATCTGAGGCATTCATCTCCAACACATTAGCTCGTACTCGATCTTTGCCGTACAAGTAATAACTACATGCCTTGATTGTGGTTGTCTTACCTGTACCAGGCGGTCCATAAAAGAGTAAATGTGGCATGTTTTACCCATCCATTAATCTGCGTAATGTACTTAAAATCTATTCATGCGCCACAACGTCCTCTAACGAACTGGGACGATACTTTTCTACCCATGGTAGATTACGATCACCTTTGTTGTCACTTTTCGACATCATTATTTCTTTTCACCTTGATACTATATTTATTGAATAAAGATTTTTTAAAAAGTTTACTTGCTGTAATTGTGTTATTTACAATTTAATGACGTAAATTTGTAATAAATCTAATTAAATACATATATATATATATATATATATATATATATTATTGCAGTACAAATTTTTATTGCATCTAACAATTATTGATTTTTCCATGTTTATTTGGCAAGAGATGTTTATACTTATTTATATCAAGTAAATGAGTATATGTGTAGTAATTATTATGTTATGCAAGAAACACAATCAAGAAATTCAATTATCAATTACAAGCAGTAGTACATTTTCAATACGCCTATCTTACATAATATTTTCTTCTTTTTTTTTTTTTGCGTTAACACAACACATTAACCAAACAGATATATGTTGTATTGATATGATAGAAAAAAATTTAATGACAATTCTGACAGGTTTATTTATGATATCTACCTATGTTCTCACACTTTTTGACAGTCTTGTCGTTACCAATAAATTTGTTTATTCTATATTATAAAATTTTTTCTTTAATTGATAAAGTTGCGTGTCAAAAAAAATAATACCTTGCACATTGCCTTGTCAGCTTCGTCGTTGCTATGTTGTCTGCAAGGCAGACGAAAAAGAAAAAAATAATGTTACATTTGAACTGTAATATGTTAATTATTTTGTTATTTCATTATTGACAATACAACTGTACTACCTATTAAAAAAATTTCGTAAGAAAAAAAGATAAAGTTTATCAAAATTTAGTTATTAATAATACGTCATAAATTCTTGACAGCGTTTTAATTAACTCACAATTTAAAGTCAATTAGTATTGTTATTTTTTAGTATGCTTTTGTTATTATTTTTACCTTTCATGTTGAAGTGTAGTGTTCTTATTTTACTTTCTCTAATTATAATTGCACAAGTCATCGGGTGTACTGCCCAGTTCTGAAAACTGGCTCATCAGCTACATCAATTGAACTACCCGCTGATCATCGTTTGCGGAAAGAGGTACAGTGAAAAACTCACAAATTTCTTTTGTCTTTTCATACTGCTTTTTGTATCGCTATTTTTCCTCTGCACTTAGTGCAGCCTCATGACTACGCAGTCAACCGTCATAGGCGTCACGCATCAAACGAATCGGCTACACAAACTACGGATCACAGAAAGTCGTAATGAGCATATTTGCCAGCTGATCCGTGGCAGAGTTGACAAGATTGTCAGGCACATTTGCCTTTGTGTCTGCTGCGGTTGATGTTAACTATGATGATTTCGCTGTTGATGTTGTTGTTATTGCTTTTGCTGACTAAGGCGACTGATTTGCACAGGATGTAAAATATTGCTGTAAACCTTGTGATAAGGCATACATACTATTTGCATTTTTGTCATTTGCACTTGAAGGCGCCATGGGTAGCGGTAATGTGGTAGAGGATGCTACGGCATTAGTTTGGATAGTTGCACTATTATTAATGTTATCTTTACTATTGTTAACATTATTGTTATTATTGTGATTTACATTATTTGCTTCTGAGTTTGTGTTGTTTGCTTGACAATTAGCGATGGCAGCAAATAAATTTTGTAACTCGTTTGCATTCATCTCACCACCGGTGTTGCCCTCACTTGCAATAGTATTAGGATTATTATTGTTGATGCTGTTACAAAAAGGATTATTTGGTGGGTTTGCCTTGAGAGCATCTACGGAGCTAAGAAACTCATCGACCTTGGACGGGTCACTGTCAGCCAGGGCAATGAGGTTTTGCACTTGTTGAATGCTCTGCTTATCTTCGACGGTTAAAAATTCGGAGTGCTACATTTGCGCAATGACGCTGTCGATGTTGTGCTTTAACTTTTTGAGCGACTACTCATCCATCATATCGTTACTATTACTACCACCATTGTTACTATTACCATCATCACTGCCGCCTTATTTTAGTGTGCCAATCAGCTTCATCAGGTTGGCCATTAACATTTACGCATTTGCGTCATCGTTACCAGCTGTTTTCTCTTCAAGTGCGGCGTTAATTTTATCATTGAGCTATGCATCACGCACCTTCACTTACTCCTCGTGCTTCCTTTCCTCTTCATTAACTATATCCATTGCTTCGTCGAGCAAATCGTCAAGATCACTTGACTAAGCAGGCTAACTTATCGATGACATTCTCTTTATTTTTTCTGATTTCAGTAAATTTATGAAAAAGTGATATCTGTTAGATGAATGGCTCTTACTTTGTTTGTTATATGTATGTATGTAAACGTCTACTTTACTATAATGCAAATACAAAAAATGTTTTAGTAAGATATATATAAAGTGGTTGCACGTAAAATATTTAATAGATAATAAATACTTACTTAAACGTTAATTTTACGAGGGCAAATACATCATCATCATAAAAACAAAATAATATTTTTTTAAAAAATTCTTTAGGAATAAAGTTATAAGTTTTTACAATGTTAACATAATTTTACTTACGAAAACAAGCGTTGTTGCCCTTGTTATTCCTACGCTTGCAATTCGTATACACGCCCGAGATGTCTTTGTTGAAGGCTTTTCTCTACTTTGCTATTTGTGTCTTTCTCTATTACATTCGCGCAGCCTTTCGCTACATTTTCTGTGCAAGTTTATGCCGTTTACGACACATGGTTGTGTTCCTATCATTCTCACGTGACAATAACATACTATCACTATTCTTACTTTTCGTATTTACTTACTTATTATTAACGTTTCTACCTGCACTTTACAGTTATTGATGATTTGAGGCATAAGCTTTTGGCTTTGGCAACGACTGACGAGCTCGTTGAATATCTTTTCTGCTAGCATTGCGAAGAACAGACTATGCGATACGGCGGCGTGCCATTGCCACCATGGCTTATTTATCGACACTCTAGTAAGCATTGCTGCTCCTTTCGTTGTTGCTGTTTTGGTCATGCTCATACTTTAATCGATTGAGCTTACGTGTTGGCATTGATTGTTATTTATTGTTGTTGTTGTTGATGTTTTCTGCAAACTATGCAAAAAAAGTATCCACGCCGTCATTTCACTCTTCGTCCATTTGTCCTATCTAAATATTTTTTTATTAACAATATATATGTAGATAGCAGTATAGTAGCACAAAAACAGTTTATATAAAGATAGATTTATATATAAATGTTTTACCTAAATATACAGTTAAAATTCTGTTATCCAAACTTATAACTTTATAACTAAAGATTATGTAAAGTAATAATACAAACAAATAGCAAATAAATGAATTCAAAAAACACGTACTATAATACACAAATTACATATACCTACTTACTACATTAGCAATCTTTGTCATTGCCACAGTTCTGGCACATGCGTAGCTGTTGTTAGTGACGACAATGTCAATAGTTGCTATAAAATGAGAGATAACAAATTAAAATTATAAAATAAGTAAATATGAATAAAGAAAAGAAAAACAGAAATAAATTATGTCAGTAAACCTTGGCTGTTGTTTTGCAGAATATTTTTATCTGTTGAAGTGTTAATAACCTTACTGCTCAATTACCTTTGTGGTAAGACCCTTAAAGCTGGCAACGGGCACGTTGGAGACAATGGTGTAAAAGTGCTTGTGCTTATTACCTTCCTTCATCTCAGACTTACGCTGAATGTGTACACGTACACGGCCTGGTACACCTTTCACACCTTTGTGCCAAATAAACGTATTGAGTGATGAGTCAATACGGTTATCATCGGTCTTCATCATTCGCTTCACGAATGTCTTGATGCGTTTGATGGCAAGAGGAGCGCGCTTATGAAATGTTTTCTTCTTTAGCAACTTGGACAGGTGAATTGTAGCTTCTATGGCAATCGAGTCTGGTTTTCGGCCAGTGCGTTTTCGCAATGATGCCCTAGTTGCTCCTCGCACACGTGAGTTCTTAGCAGTGTTGCCAACTCCGTGAAACTTCTTGCGCTTTTCGGCTGTCATCTTTGACAATACACGCTTCCAGCGCTTATCGTCACGATTTTTACGGCTTTCAGCAGATTTCTTGCGGGCTTCAATCAGCGCAAGCTTCTTTTCCTTGCCTAGCACCTTACCTTTAAATCCAGCACGAGTCATGATTTGTTAGTAATAACTATAAATAACACTTACTAGGTTGGTTTTCCTATATTGAATTATAAATTAATTTTTTTTATAATTATAAACAATAAAAATTTTATATATACAGTATGTTAATAGAGAAGTTCAACAAAAAGTGTAATTTAAAATTGAATAAATTTAATAATGATACATAATTAATTGCAATAATGATAGCCACAATGCTCAATATATACAATTTGCACATTGAAAACATGTATTGCAAACACAGCATCAATGTTCTACAAACTTATAATTTGAAAAAAAAAATTATATATCAGAGAAGTGTAAAATTACACATAAACTGAATAATTATTTTAAGATCGTTTTGCAAAACACAGCTATGACAAGTATCATCATTAACAGTGCCACTTAATTGATATCACAAACGCAAATTGTATAACTTTGCCGGAGTATAGCCTTAAATTTTTTTCAATGATACATTACGGTACCATCAATTCCAAATTATTCTGAAATTTGTGCCTTTGTAGGATTTTAGAACAAATTGGTATAAAATTACAAGTTAATTAATCAGACTTGCATTATCAGATAACATATTACTACATTAGCAATCTTTGTCATTGCCACAGTTCTGGCACATGCGTAGCTGTTGTTAGTGACGACAATGTCAATAGTTGCTATAAAATGAGAGATAACAAATTAGAATTATAAAATAAGTAAATATGAATAAAGAAAAAAAAAACAGAAATAAATTATGTCAGTAAACCTTGGCTGTTGTTTTGCAGAATATTTTTATCTGTTGAAGTGTTAATAACCTTACTGCTCAATTACCTTTGTGGTGAGACCCTTAAAGCTGGCAACGGGCACGTTGGAGACAATGGTGTAAAAGTGCTTGTGCTTATTACCTTCTTTCATCTCAGACTTACGCTGAATGTGTACACGTACACGGCCTGGTACACCTTTCACACCTTTGTGCCAAATAAACGTATTGAGTGATGAGTCAATACGGTTATCATCGGTCTTCATCATTCGCTTCACGAATGTCTTGATGCGTTTGATGGCAAGAGGAGCGCGCTTATGAAATGTTTTCTTCTTTAGCAACTTGGACAGGTGAATTGTAGCTTCTATGGCAATCGAGTCTGGTTTTCGGCCAGTGCGTTTTCGCAATGATGCCCTAGTTGCTCCTCGCACACGTGAGTTCTTAGCAGTGTTGCCAACTCCGTGAAACTTCTTGCGCTTTTCGGCTGTCATCTTTGACAATACACGCTTCCAGCGCTTATCGTCACGATTTTTACGGCTTTCAGCAGATTTCTTGCGGGCTTCAATCAGCGCAAGCTTCTTTTCCTTGCCTAGCACCTTACCTTTAAATCCTGCACGAGTCATGATTTGTTAGTAATTACTAATAATAATGCTAGTGATTTTGCTGAAAAGACACTACACTGTATCGTCAAAGCAGTCAAAGAAAACTATACAAGTGGAAATTCAGAATTTAGGGAAAGAAAAATTATTTAAGAAATTGATTTACATGGTAATGAGGGTAAATAACACACATTTCAAATTTTTTTTTACATCACACTTTTGTTTTGCGTTGACTATTTTGCAAATTATTAACTGCACACATACACTTTTTTTAGTTCACAATTGTATTTTTATACGGTGAGTAAATAGTTTACTATAATTATAACTATATTCTCATTACTATATCACACAGTCAAACATATAAAACAAAATCAAATGTAATGTACATTGTAAGCTTTAATTATTATGTAAGTTTAAGGCAAACATTGAGAAGTTTATAAATCAACTATAGCAGAAAATCATCAAAAGCATTCAATGTAAACGTATGGTTATTTTATAGTATTTAGTACTACTTATGTACATATAAATCGTGAAAATAATTTACAAATGAAAAGAAAAACATAATTATTAGTACTGTGATAGTTGTTATTATATATCTCGTATAAATATTATTTTAAGTATTAGCATTGCTTTTGTAAACGATCAATAACAGCCGTTACGTCATAACGTTCTAATCTACCGTCATAGCTACCCATTACAACATATACATTTGTTAGCAAATTTGCTTGTTTTGTCTACACACTACCACTTCCACTATTTTGCTGTTTTCCTTTGTAATCCGTTCAACAACATGCTGAGTATGCCAAAATACCTGGCCCATCAGCACTACTCATGATATCGTTGTCTACCTTCAAGTACTTTACTGCACCATGATCACTGCAGGCAAATAAATACTATGACTACTTTATTTCGCTGCCACTGTGCTTGCCATTTCGATTGCAAATTTTGTGATTTTTGGCTTCAGTTTTTTATTTTGTCTTTACGTTTTTTGTGCGCTTATCACTGTTCTGAGTAGCCTTTGATATATGTATAGGCCCATTTGCCAATTTAGAATAAATTACATTTTTTTCATTTTTGTTTGTCTTTTTTGACTTTTGCTTTACTTTTGTCACATGTTATGTGGCTTTCATCGCAATTGCTGTTTATGATTTCGTTGCATTTTTGTTTGTAGATGCTTTTTCGTGGTTCACAGTCTACGTATTCGTAATGATTGGTATTGCAACTAGTGTTTGTACTCACGCATTATGCGGGAAAAGATGCATCTTTTTCATTAGCATAATTGGCATATTCGGAAATGGACTTTGTCAGATAAGTAATACTCCATTAGCATGACCACTGTACAAATTACACAAAGCTGTCTTGACTAACGTATCACTAGTCGACAAACATGTTACACGCCTGTCATCATAGCTAACATCTTACTTCGTACGCATAAGCTTTTCAATTTATTCTGCTAAATGCTGATCTTACTATTTTATTTTGCGTAAAGGTTTACCATTACTAATAGCAGACTTGTGCACACATGCTTTATTATTATGGTTATTTATAAACTTTTCACCAATATACTAGTTATTACTTTATTAACTTAATTATTTTATTTATGCACCTTATGTAAATAGTGTTTTACCTTTTGTGGTGACGCGGTGTTTTGTACTTGCATTGCTTTGCTACGCTAATGCATTATGTGCCTTTGCATTGTTCTTGTTAATGTATAGATCATAACGCAACTTATTGTACTGGAAAGATTATTATTTCAACTGACCAGTCATAACGTCTAACTTAGGTTAATGTATACAATTACCTTGTAAACAATGACGGTTGACATCACTTTCATCACCAGGGTACTAAAGTGTATCTGCGTATTCTCAATTACTGCTATTTCAACAAATTAGCTGACCGTTTTATTGGCCAACAATTAAATAGGTTGTCACTGAGCTAGCTAATAACGTAACGCAAAGACACTCAGTAGGATGAATTAAGTCATGTATAAGCGTCAGTGAGGTGTCAACCCATAACACAAAAACGTGATGCATCGCTGCAACATACGCACGACCACCTGTGTTATGATCATTGTTGACTAACTTGCCTTTGTCGCTGTGTACTCTACTTCTACTAATATCGATTTTGCTGTTATTATTATTAACATCGCTAACATCATCACTGTTTTGTTTGCTGCCCAATACGTCGTTACATTTCCTATTTAACTCCACAAGATTTGATGTGCAATCTTCTTAACTTAATTATGCATCATGTATTACTTACCAATCAATCTTCTAGGATTAAATGTAAATTGCAGTAATCGAATTTAGACTAAGCTTTAAACGAGCATGAACTGAAAACGTGACAGCATCTCACGCAGAAAGCACTCCATCTTCGCATCCGGTTAATACATACACTGTTTTCGTAGAACGTCTCCGTTACGAACATTTTTGTTTTACAGTTCGTAAAGTTTGTATTTTCTGCTAGTTGTGGCGTGATAGTGAAAGAGACGGAAAACACTTTAGCGCATTTACTCATGATTGATGACGTAATACTGCAATTGGTTTATGCGAGTATAAGTCTCATACAAATACCCCTTCCGATCAACTTGCGGCATATACACGTTTAGCTTACACGTCAACATCAATGCATTTGATGCTGTCATGAGAGCCATGATATGATCTTCGCAACTCACTAAATGGTTATAATGCTTACGATAAGCTTACACTTGAACAATAACTATTTAATTTGTTTTAACCGTACACTACGGTTTTTTAATAATTTGTGTTATTGCCTTCTTATTTGTTGACTAGCATTTACAATACGTAGTCTTGATTACTAAATATTTATTACTATTAACACTAATGTTCTTATCAGTTTTTTTCACGTGCTTACATACTAGCTGTATTTTACAGTCTACAATTGTTGTATACTTATTTCTACATGTTATTTGTGAAATAAATATAACTATAAATTGTTATATGTAATTTTAGTTTGTACTATCAATATTGTGTTGAAAAGATAAAGTTGTCAAGATGTGAATAAAAGAGTGCAAATGTTTTGCAAACAGAAGTCAGTTACAGAGGTATATATATTATCATAAACTTTTTTTTGTAAGTGCACACTGTTAACATGCAGACGTAAGCCGACAATGTAAAGTTAGGTTTTTTGTAGTGTAATGTACTTTATACAAAAAAAAAGATTATTGTTAATTATATTGTTTTTGTGACGGAAATATATAAATGTAAATAAAAGTGCTTGAGTACAATTTACATCACGCTTGCTATGAGCGTATGTATTCTAAAAAAAAATTTTCCATATCGATAAAAATAAGTGAAATCATCATGGTCGCAGTTACGCTTTATTTTACGTAGATGAATGTGTGTATTATGTGGGTTTTTTTGCCAATTAGAGCTTCTATTTTCTTTATTTTCGACTTGACCAAAAAAAAAATCAAGTATGCATTCTAGATATCACATGACAGACATACAAGTCTAAATTTGCGTGCTTTAACTAAGATCAAATGCAACTTGTCTATTGTCAGCTTCGGCTTCATGTACATGAGCTGAGCTGTAAAACAAATCAAGAAATAAGTAAAAAGGGGAAAAAAGGTAATAGTTTATCACAAATTGCAATATGGGCGTACAATATTTGAGAGGAAAAAAGTAGACAACAACAACAACAACAACATATATATGCTAGTAAACTTTATTTGTTCGATGTGTTTTGTTAAAATAGAGAACAATTATCTTATTTTATTTTCAATATTCATAGTTATTTTTGGTCTTAATACTCGTACATAGAATCAATGAAAGATCTAATCTCATTCAGTCCATTCGTACTGAGCTACGAACAGAGTACTTTGACGGCTTGAATTACTCCCAACTCGGTTGGTCCAAATTCAGACGCTGTTGACGGCATACTGTTTTGTGCTTGAGGTGATGTACCGCTGAATAGTCTATATCCACTGCTACTAACACCAGCACTAGTGTTGTTGTTATTGTTCTCATGCTTCGCACCTTGACGAGCCATACCCATACTATTACTACCTTTATTATTGTTGTTATTATAATTATTGGAAGATGTAGGACTGTTATTCAACCCACCTCGTCGTGGTGCCTTTTGAACAGAAGCTTATCGCTGCCCACCTAGTGCATGTCGTTGTAACGCACTAGCATTGTTATTGTTGCTACTACTATTATTATTTGTATTTGTATAATTATTACCACCGCCACCACTAATACTACTACTATTATTATTAGTGACATTCACATACCCGTTACTGCTTTCATTACCTTTACTGTGCTGTGTAGAATGAGCATATGGCACCGATGCATAGCGTCCGTGTAGAGGCTATGCATACGGTGATGCTGGTGGGGCAAAATGAGTTAATTACGGGAAAACGCAAAGAGCATCACGCCGCTCCTCACCTGTGATGTCAATGTCATCTAATTTAGTGAGTGATGGAATGGCGGCGATGGTAAACTTGCGATAATTTGGGTCAAAGCAGATTGGGTTGTCAGATAAGTTGAGAATCGACAGCTATGGGAGTCGAGTAAGGTGAAGCACCTGATTGATATCGCACACTTGATTTCGACGCAAGTACAACTCACGAAGTCGCATACATCGTGAGATGGCTCCTAAATCGGTAATCTCATTCAGTGAAAGCGATAACACCTACAAATTTACAGCAAAACGCAACACACCAATGTCCTGCAATTGTGCACCACAAACATTTAAAATTTTGACTCGACGAATATCGTCTATACGAGCACGTTGCATCACAAGGTTATCGGTTAGCACACCAGCCATTTTTGAGATCGCAAAAAAAGAGCGAGAGAAAAATATATGAAAGGGAGATGAAAATGCAAACTGAGACAGGAAAAGCTTAATTTCCAGTAGAACTGAGTTTTTGAACTTTAGTTGCCTAAGAAGAAGAATAGCAAACAACAAAGATGATACGAAGAGGAACAAAAGACAAGCTGTAAAAAATTTTGTTATTCTTATCGATAAAAATCTAATTATGTTCTAAAAGCGCTGACGATGTTAATTGCGTTTACCTTAACACACAAAAAAAAAAAATGATTTTATTTTGAGTTTTTATATTAGACAATGAATATGAAATCTGCTCAGCTAAAAAGAGAACGCATGTGTGTGTGTGAAAGATAATTGTTAAAAGAAGAAAGAGTAAAACAAAAGTAATTATTTGTTGCAAAATGTAATTATATATACAATAATAACAGCAAACACATGACATCATAGTTATTGTTTGTGTTATCACTTTCAATTATTGTTTATTTGTTTTTATTTATTTAGTTTTAACAACAAGTAAAGTATATGCTGCCGAACAAGGAAATAAAAATATGGTGATGATTATAAGAAATGTATTAAATATATGATATAGCATGTTACAGTTTCAGTTTACGCTAACGATCCCATACATGTCGTGCAAAGTCAATAACAAACACCGATTGATGCGGTTTACCGTCTTCGGGTTGATGATATGTAATTACCTCTGCATCAAAACCCATCGACTGCAGTGCACCTTGGACTACTCCTCCAATAAAACTGGCATAGTTTACGTTTCACCGACCTTCGCTGTCAACGTAATCAGGAGACGGGTTGACAAAGCGAAGCACGAGCGGGTCACTGTCAAAGATGAAGAAGCGATCTGAGTTACTCTAACGCTGAAGATCGCTGGCAGCTTTGCCAAACCACTGCGATCACAACTTTCCTTGAAGCAACTTCAAGGCAGCGTCAATGGTCAACGGTCGCTGACGCATCTCTGCCTGATCACGTAACGAGGACAGAGTGATAAGACGTAAACCAACGTGCGTGCCAAGCAACGTCAAACGAGCTTCTACCTACTCCACATTGCGTACCTTGGTAGGATAGTTATATGCACGTGTACATAGCTAGGAAAACAAAAAGCTGTACCCAGAGAGTGAGACTTGGTCATTTTCTAAATTTTTACCATTCACCGAAGTTCGTGCATCACCGATAACACTGCCGCCCATACGTCGGCTCATAATTGCCTATCTATGAAAAGAAAGAAGAGAAACGGAAAGATAAGTAGTAATCTTTACAGATATTGTTTTTTGTTAAAATAATTTAATCTACAACATTTAACAAAAAAATAATAAAACAAAAGACTATGAACAGTGTATATTTTACGCAGATTTTAATTCTGAGACAATATTTACTTTCACTGCATCATAAAATTTAATAGCAGTGTTTTGTTTTGTACACTCACAAAACATTGATAAATGTTGCAATTGTACAAAATAAACATGAGACAACTCACAACATATGCTCTGGCGCACACATACATACAGAGATGAACATTTGATGATTAAAAAAAAAAGGCAAAATAATATACAATGTATTATATTTGAAAAGAAAAGCAAATACGCATACGCATAGCGAATAATAATATTTCACGAATAACAAAAATATATTAGTAAATTAATTTTTTGAGTAGATATGACAACCAAACAACTATGTACTTCTTAATATAAATGACTAAAATAAAATGGTGTCAATTAATTGTTAGCGTGATAATGTGCTACAATGTAGCTATTGGCAGAACGCACAATGTAAAAGATTAAAAATAAAGAATAACGAATTTTGTTTAAAAAAAAATTAACAAGAACCTTCATCACTTTGAAAGAAAAATATCGCAAATAATAAAGTGTGTGTGTAATCACGTATTCATTAATCACAGGCTAACATTTTTGAATACTATGCTGAGGAAAAAAAAAATTTTACAATGGTCCAAAAACATATAATATCATCAACTATTGCTCTTTATTCTACATGGGATGCGATTTGCTAATACATACTTCGAATACCATGTAAACACTTCTAGTACAATACAAATGCCATTACCGTAGAAGGTATCACACGTAGCACATTCACGGGTAATCCACGGTAAAGTCCCAGCATCCCTTACGTCCGTCAGATTGTCTGTATACCACTTCACATACTACCGTATTAACGACTGCCAGCATTTCGTCGATCTTGTAATCGAGTTCGGACAACCTCTAACGGGTTAAACACCGTGGTAGAGACGGCTTTGGCAAACGCAGAGGCAACTGCCACCTGCCATGGACTCGGATCGGTGTGATCGGTGAAACAGTAACGTCTAAAGCACTCATATATCGTCACCTGCAACGTTGTACTACCAGTGAGAACAATCTGAGGGCTTCAGCCACGAAACATAGCACCTCAGCCTTCATGTGAGATAATCTACTTCACCCCGTAAATACCTTTCGGTTGATGAACAAACAAGTGATGTCGATCAATGGCAGCATCGTAGAGCTGTCGTCGTGTCTTGATGACGTGTAATGGAGTAATAACAGTTCCCGTGATCAATGCGGCAACACAGGCACTGAGAAAATCTTTCAATGAAGTCGTCAACACACGTCATTTAGTCTTTTGCTATTTCTCATCAAATGAAGACGACAGGCCTGTACTACCACTACTTCTACTACTGGTATTACTTCTGCTACTGCTTTCATTGATACTATTGTAACTATTTACGTTGTTATCAAAAATTAACTAGAAACGCTTGCGTGCTGCACGAAACGCTAATAGGTACAAACCTCACCCAATACTGTGTGAGATTACAGAAACGCAGATACCACGGTACATACTTTTCAGTCCTTACGCGTGAATAATCTCACTAGCAGAACGCAGTGGTCGTGCTCGACTGCCCTGGTGTAGCGTATGCATACGTGTACGTAGAAAATCTAACGGGTAAAACATAGACATGGCGATTGCCCCACCTAACACACCAGCCATGCCATGCATTCACGGTTTCTCATTCTGCACACGATTATAATCGTCACAATTTTTCATTAACGTGTTACTAATTAAGAGGCACAAATTTTTTACAGTTAAAAGTGCAAGTATGAAAAGTAAATAAATGGAGAGTTTACGTGAGAACAAACATACACACAAAAAAAGGAGAATACTATTCGAATGTTAATAAAAGTTAGCAGCACAATAAGAGTACGATTAAATCAATTTTGATATCAAATAAAACCTTATAC
The DNA here is from genome assembly GCA_028554745.1 of Blastocrithidia nonstop. Lineage (NCBI taxonomy): Eukaryota > Euglenozoa > Kinetoplastea > Trypanosomatida > Trypanosomatidae > Blastocrithidia > Blastocrithidia nonstop. The sequence goes on from JAQOTN010000008.1 coordinate 503,844, forward strand.
TGTAAGCAAAATAAAGTAAACTAGGTGATGATGTGATATGAAAAGTAATTGATAGTAAGCCGTGTAATCTTATTAGTTCAAATTATTATTTGAAAACGACTAAAAAGTACAAGTGTACTTGATATACCTATTTAAAAAAAGTAATGTAAAAATGTGAATAAAAGCAAACGCTACAAAAAGAAACGTAAAGAAATTATTTCATGTAACATTATATGTATGAAGAGTAATCTTGCATGATGTACATTTATCTCATACAATATTGTCATGTTCTTTTATCGCTAAAAAATTTTCTTTTCCTTTTGCAAATACACATTACATTTACTAACAGTGCTTTTTTGCTGGTATTGTTAGTCATGCAATCTAGATAAGTAAATCAAGTAAATATCAGTGTGCGAACACAACGTTATTAGCAAATGTAAACTCCCATATTCGATAGTTCTTTATACTATTAATTCTTTTGATGTCCATCGTATTCGTTTAATACATTTTAATGACCTGAAAGATTTTACTCTGCAATAATATTGTAAAGACGACAACACTAAAACATTATAATATTATTTATTTACTTTTTTTACAAAAATGTTAATGAGAATGGGAACTATAATATTGTGATAATAAATTTAATATATTTTTTTTACGTGTTAAAGACTAAACTGCATTATTAACAATGTAAATTTGCGTGCAAAATAAAAATTTTTAATGAAAAATAATAAATGTCAATATTTTTTTATTAAAAAAAAATGAATGGACAGAGTGAATAATAAGTGCATCTTATGCGTGAATAAAATATGTTGTAATTTGTTATTTTGCTAGTAGTTGTGTCAATTTTCAACGTCACTAAAATAAATAATAGTGGTGAGAATATTTTTCAATTATTAACTAAAAAGAAACAAATACTAAATTGAATCAAAGTACAAGCTGATAAATATTACTTGTTTTCGTCGATAAGTAACTAGGTTACTTGTTTGACGATATAATATATAATTTTTACAAGCTTAAGAAAAAATGCAATTATAAATAAGAAATTATATATTTAATTTGTTACTGACATATTCTATTTTATTTCTTTCTCAATTATTTCTCTTAAGTTAATTTTCCATTAAAAGATAGTATTATAATTGAATATAATAATATATAAATGTACATATTTTTACGAAAGGCATAAAGAATTTATTGTTTACAACCTCTTTTACTGCATCTCGGGCCAATCAAATGACTCTTTTCCTTCACGATCAAGTCGCTCGTAGCCATGACGACCAAAAATGTCACGTTGAAGTGAAACCAGCTGACCATACGATAGCACCGGTGTAAACATCGCGTTGACGTAGCTTAATGAGGCAGTTAATACGGGCAACGATAGTGCAGTTCGTTGTACGAGCAGCCCTACAATAACACGGTAATTATCTAAGCCCGCACTAATTTCTTTCTGGAACGCACACATCAAATTACTGAGTTGCGGGTTGTGCTCAAAGGCTTCTGTCATGGGTTTGAGCAAATATCCTTGCAAGATGCAACCGGCACGAAATGTGGCAATAGTGGCTGGCAGGTTGAGCCCAAACTAATAGACCTTGTCTAACTCTCGTAAACACTGAAACATTTGGGCGTAGCTGCTTATGATACAGATGCACGTGGCGTGGTACAGCTGCTCAATCTATGGTGCACTAGGAGATATAATAGACAATTTCAGTCCTGCACCTTGTGGGAAGTTCACATAACTTCTCGCATTAGCAATTCGCTCATCTTTGTACATGGTCATCTATCGTGAGATGACCGCCGCGTTGAGCGATGGGGCAGGTACACCAATTTCCAGTGCCTCCTGCGCTGACCACAATCCTGTTCCCTTTGAGCCGATTCGATCTTTCACTTTTTCAATGAGGTAGTTGCCCTCTTTCTCCTTTGCACGACATGCCGCAATGGAAATGTCGAGCATGTACGATTTCAAGAATCCACGTGCCTTTCATGACTCAAAGACGTCCGCGACTTGATCATTGTGTAGGCCAAGCGCAATCAATGCCGAGTAGACCTAACCCCAAATTTGTAAAATGGCATACTCACCGGCGTTGTGGTACATCTTCACACATGACCCAGCCCCACCACGTCCGTTAAACGTAACACACGGTCGACCGTCCTAGGCCTTGGCGGCGGCGGCTTAGACAATTGGTTGTACCTCCTTCCACGTACTGGGTGTACCTCCGGGAAAGAACGCAGGACCTTTACGTGCACCTTCTTCGCCTCCTGAGATGCCCATTCCCATAAACCGTAAATGCTGCGCCTCAAGTTACTTGGCACGAATATCTTGATCTTTGAAGTTGGCATTACCGGTGTCAATGATAATGTCATCGTTCTCTAATACCGTTTTCAGTTGCTCTATTGTTGACGTGGTCGCCGCACCAGCTTGAACCAAGATGAACACTTTACGTGGCTTTTTCAGTGACTACGCAAACTCCTTCATTGTGTCATAGCCGTGCAAATTACTCGCAAAGGGCTATGATTTATGTGCGCCTATAAAATCGTGTGTCTTGGACGTGGTTCGATTAAACACCGCAACGTGAAATCCTTTCTCGGCGATGTTTAGGGCAAGATTTGCCCCCATAACACCCAAACCAATGATGCCCAAATCATTAGACATTGCTTATTTGTGGATACTTGTTATAGCTTTCAAATTAAGAGAATAAATACAGCAACAATAGCAAAAAGATTAAGAGGTGCTAATTGTAGTTATAGACAATGTGCTACTCTACAATAAAAAAGGAAGAACGAGAAGAGAAAAAAAAAAAGTAAACTATGCAATTACTAAATTAATTTTATTATAATAAACACGTAATATATATTTGCATAGTAGATAAAGTAAAAAGATATATTTAGTATTTTTACAAGTTCAATATTACAATTATTTATTTTCATTTATCTTTTGCAATGAATAAACTAAATGATAAGGTTGAAGATGATAGCATTACGTGTAATTGTGTTATGTTTGACGAGCATCATTTGCGTTTATTTGCAAACGTAGCTGCAACTTTTCCTGCTCTTTTTCAATCTACTGCAAAAGTTTCTCGCGACGACTACACAAAAGAGCACGTCGTCGTTTCAGCCGTTAACGACGTATTTAACGCAGCAATTTCTTTTTGCGTGAATTGTTCACTTTACTATTACTACTACTTGACTTTCTCTTGTTTATACGATTGTGATGGTGATGATGTAGTTTTGTCACACCTATCCTTTGCTATTATTAATTTTCATCAGTTTTTGTCAAACGAGGCACAGCTTTGTCCTGTGAGGCGTGTGAAATAATCTACTGAATAGGTCGTCGTAGTCTGCGTCGCTTTATTGCCTCCCGCTACACTCATGCCGCCAACTCGTCTGGTCCTGCTCCAGCGATGATTAGTACAATTTGTCCTTTGCGAAGCAACATGTTTGCCTCATGACGTAAATAGTATTGCACCAATTTTTACACCCTATCGGAATGAAGCGATTCGTTTAGCTTGGTGAGTTCATGAGTAACAAATACACGTCGTCGTGGCAGCACGGCGGCGATGTCTTGCAAGATTAAAAGTAATCTGCGTGGTACCTCGTAGAAGATGCACGGGTAATGTGCAGGCCCTACCACATTACGTAGCAGACGTAAACGGGCACTATGTGATGAAGGCAGGAAATTACCAAAGTAAAAAGAGCCATTGTTACCTTCTATTCCACCATTACTACTATAACTATAATTTTCACTATTAGCATTGGTGTTAACAGATGCAAAATCCTTATCTTGCAAATGATCATATCCATTACAGTGACCTGTAGACGTTTTCATGTTTTATTAAATGGAATCTACTGACCTTTCTTTGTGTTTGTGAGTTTCATATGGTGAAAATGTGACACCACACATCACAAGCGCACTCAGCAGCGCCGATGGACCAGGCACCGATGTCACACGTATTCCATTTTCTTGCATTTAGGATACCAATTACGAACCCACATCTCCTACACACGGAGTACCACTCGTAGTCACGAGCGCCATACTTCGTCCACCTTTCAACAACTACACCAACTTATCACACGTCGCACTCTGATTGTTTTTGCTATAATGAATTAAACGTCCCTGTGTCGGTACATTCACCAGGTCAAGCAACATCTTTGTCGCAGGACGATCGCTGGTTATGATGTAGTCTACTTAGCGCAACACCTACAGTGCACGATAGCTGAAATCTTTTAAATTGCCTATAGGTACTGAGACCACGTGTAAGGCTGCCTTGTCAATGGATGGTGGTTTAGTCAGTGGGTTAATCGCATCTTCGCCAGTAACACGTGTGTTACGGTAATGTCCCTTTTTGTTTAAATGATACCGTGTGTTGTTAAAATGACACAATTGTGTATATAACGCAGACAGTCTATAGCTTGTATTCATCATTGCGCTTTTGTTTACTGACATTTTCTTGTATGTACTTCACTACAACGATAAAGGACGGTGTTAACATCGGCATTGACTAGCTGCTAACATTTTCATTATTTGTGTTTGTCTCATTTACTTGTCACTACGTAATACAATGACCTATTTACTTTAATTATGTATAAAAAGAAAAAATTTCGAAAAAGAGTTAATTACAATAAGCTAACATAATAACACAGACAATAAGTGCATAGTGATATTTGCACAGTTTTTACAATAAATTTAAGTTGAGCCATTTATTATAATTATTTATGTTAATGTAAACAAATTTTGTAAAAAAAGAGTTTTATTGTTAGTAAAATTAATTAATTATTATAATAATTATTAAAAATTTTGAAAGTTTTTTTAAACAGTTATTTATTACAATTATTTTTTATATCTTTATTGTGCTGTTAAATTTTAATTATTTACTATAATTATTATTATTCTATTTCCTATGATCTTAGCTTTTACTTTAGCTTTGCACTTAAGCGAGCTTTTGCAGCGTTATATGCAACATCAAGTTGCGTAAATCGATATGCTTGTATGTCAACTGTAGATTCAGGAAATAACTTGTGTAAAATGTACGTTATCATTGTTGGCTCAGCAAACATATTATCAGACTATCGCTAAAACAAAACAGAATTAGTAACAGCATTTTCTTCATCAACTTCATTCTCATCATCACCATCGTTGTCTTCCTTATTATTATCATCATCATCATCATCATCCTCACCCTATTCGCTTTTTTTGTTATTATTATCTTCACTATTTTTCGATGCAATCTATGCCAATTGTTAATTCTGTTATAATAAATAATCACGACATTGTGCATAATTGATACTTGTTGTTTGTTTGATTGCTGACTCTAATAACGCGGTCAAGGACAGCATAACGTTTGTGTGATCTTACGGTGAATATAGTTGTAACACGGTATGTGAGACAATCACACACGTCTTGATGCGAATGTCATGTACATCATCAAACAATAATCGCAAAAGTGTTAACAATCCTCACAGTTGTTGATCAGCACTCATCACACAACATTGTTAACCACTTTCATTGTTTGTATTTCTGCTTCCATTCTGTAATTCTTAGCTTGATGATAAAAATCAAGATGCAATTTGTGTGCGGTAGTGTGAGAAAATTATGTTAGTGGTTTGTAGAGCAGCACGTCGTAGACAAAGAGGCTGCGTAGGTAGTGAGCAGACACGTAACAACAACATTAGTGTATCTAATGCTTTAGCAAGAACACACTATTCTTAGTTATTAACATGGAAAGTGTTACTAACATTGATGCTGGTATTACTACTTGACCTACTGTTGCCATATCGATTATTTTTTCTTACTGACTTACTATCATCATCATTATTCACGCATTTGTGTTAGTATTCTTGAGATGACAGTGCAAGTACGTATGCCACGTATTGCAATGCTGCACTCTTCACTTATGTATTGTGCCATAATCTGTATCCACTACTATCATTGTTAGTCATGTCTTTGTTACTTTTACTTTCACATGATAAACACATTGACTACGATATTTACTATAAAAGACTGTTGATTAGTGGCAACGACGTGCATATTGACTATGCAAGTGAATGCAATGTCATTCGTGATGAAAATGTTGTTGCTGTTGTCAACGAATTAGCTTTTCTACTTGCTGACTTTGTTGCTAACTCTGAGGCAATGCAATTAGTCATAAACTACAAGGCGGACGTAAACATTTGTACTGTAGTAGCATTGATATTGAGATTATTTGAGCGCGATTATGTATTGTGCGTCTTTGGCAGAAGAGCGTTTGTGAGTAGTTAGCCACTGATAGCTATGAGATTACAATCAAAGTAGTTAATGAAGTTGTTCAGTACATACTTTACATCGTTCGCATGTGAGCACTTCTATTACTGAATAGCGTTAAGATTACGGTAAACGGTATTATGCGTGTTTATTAACTCAGTACACTATCTACGCCAATTTGGATATTGTACTAAACAAGAAACGATGCTGGAGATAAGATTGTGGCTGCAGTTAGTTCACCTTGAGTACAATGCTCGACACTCTGCTTGTACTATATTTTTTCATGACGCTAAAACGTTGTGCATTATAAAGCTTCCTTGAACTGAAATAAATTAATTAGTTGGTGCTTGTCTACTAGTACTATCACCATATCGAATAGGAAAAGGAATTACACTCATAATTACACTTAATACAAGAGCAATGCTGTCTATTACAGCTTTTCTACCTGCAAACGGCTGCATCTACTCTTCGTCTTTTTAGTTCAATTATTATTGTTAATGTTATTACTATTATTAACACTGATGTGACTGAAGTGTGTTGCTGAATTGCGACGCAGCTTTGAACTGGTGTGTAGCGGTGTGTAGTATGAGACAAATTAACATTTACACCATTTCATCTGATTGCATAGTCGCTGCTTTGTCAAGAACAGCAGCATCGTCAGTATTATCAAAATTTGACTATTCATGCATAACCTTTTCTTATTTCCTGTTTTTTTCTACATTTTATCTCACATAATTGAAATAAAAATAAATAATATCTGCGACGAGTACACATAATTATGTCATTATGACAGGACAAGTTGACGCGCAATACATAACTAGCTGAGAATGTGACAAAATTGTCTTGATAATGCTAAGCTGTACATGGTTTGCTATCGTCAAGCTACAGTTATTGCTTTTTATACGATGCCATCTATCCTTGTGTAGTGTGCCTACATAGCAAGTATGAAATGAATGTAATTGTAACAGTACTCCATGTACTACATTGTAATTTACTTTAGATAACTTGTTAAACTAACTCTACCATTGATTCTGTTCTTGAAAATCACAATCAAGTATATTTTTGTAATTGGTGTTGATTTTAGTATTATTGACGTAATCTCCTTTTTTGTAAATACTACATTATTGCTGTTATAGTAGTGCAGCTACATTTGTGACAATAACTTACACCACATTATTTACAGGAACGATGCTGGTAAGAGCATTCGCACTACTCGCTCGAATCAATCAATTACTTGATGCTGCACAGTAAAGTACAACGCGTACAAAGTTGGATGCATTACACAAAGTTGTGTTTGCATTTACACTACTGCTCTGTTGTTTCCCGTAACTTATTTACTGTGTGTGCTTTGTGCTCTTTTGGCAATCTACCTATTCATTATGTATGTTACCATCACCTCTACTATTCTTGTTACTGGTTGTTACTGGTAATATAAAAGAAATTGTATGTGGTGAAAGTGTGGTAATCGTGTTAATACGATGTGGTGGATCAGGAGTTAACATGCACAGCATTTGCATAATTGGGAATATGGTTAAGTTGATGTCCTCATTGTCATTACTGTATTTCATAGTTTATTGATTTTTCTCGTTTTATCGTGAGTCTTTCTTATCACCTGCCTTTAATAAATAATTTCATTATTATTATTATTATGATGATGATGATGATTTTTTGTTGACCATGTCGAAGCGTATTGATTAGTTATAACGGTGAAGTTGATGATAACAAAACGATAAACCACGTGGTGTACGCTTATGAATGTCGTACAGTGAAGTATTATTATTACTACTATTAATGTTGTCTTGACTTGAAGGTTGACATATAAATCGTTGCAACACTGCAGAAAATAACATCAACGAACTATTACGAATGTACCAGCTGCGATGACCAAAGCCATCACACGAGGTGGTAAAGGCTTCTTCAAGAAAGGACATCACACGATGCGCAAAGGTTTTGTCTTCAAAAATAAATTTTAGTACATTCAGTGCATTGGCACAGGCACTTTCATTGACAGCCTACGTAGACGATGGCATTGATTCGCATAACGCGTTTTCATGTGATTGAACATGTAAGTATTACCAATGTTGTTATTGGCTGACAAGTTACAAGTCATTTGCCCTTTCCGCTTGACTTGACGTATTCTGTGTAGTGGATGATGTATTGTGCCATGATTGTGCAATACACAGTAACGATTTCATACAATGACTAAATAGTTTTTTTGATAATTGTGTACTTTAGGACTGTAAAATGGCAATTATGGCATGAGGCAAACCTTGACTACGTCGTAGCATTCGATTTTGATCACTTGACGCTACTCCATTCTCACCTAATAACGTGGCTAATAGCATTTCCGGTAAGGCGTGCAGTCGCACAAAAGCAGGATCGCATCGCATGAGTGCAATACACAACACCTTCAGTGAGGAGCGCACACACCGCATCACACCATTGTGCTTGGTGACTAGCAACGAGTTAAGTAAAATGCTACACACTAACTACACCACAGTAAATTATAACTTGGTAATATCACAGAGTTGTATGGCACGCTCTATTGCTTCGGTACAAGTACGAATGGCTAGTCAGGTGTTGTTGACTACACCACGCATGACAAATTACTGCAGTGGGTGTTACTTGTCGTATACATGTCCTCTACAATCCACCACCACCACTGGCATGGCCATCTCTTTAGCTGATGATGATAATGATGATGATGATGATGGCATTTATTATAATTTACTGATACCATTTGAATTACAATTTTGCGTCGGCAGGCATGGAGTAGATTATGTACCGATGAATGACACACAGGTTTGTATAACATGACAACACATCTGAAGAAATGTGTTTGACTACTAATACAGTACGACATTTGTTTCACTTTTATTGTTATTTTTGGTTTCTTTGCTATTTTCATTGGTAGGGTTGTCATTACCTACCTATATATTGTCATCTTTGCATTCTTTGCTTTTTTTGTTATTGTTGTCAATATTAACTTTTTATTTGTCACGTAGGGTGAACAGTAGAGAAAGCACCGATGTAGACAAGGATATTAATCCATGATGTGGGTGATCATTAATGTACGTAAAAATTTATGTGATGTTATGTAGTGATTGCATCTGTGCACAACGTGCGTTAATTTCATCTTACGTCAAGTGCAATTCGCGTTGTAGATATAAAAACCGATGATCACGTTGTGTTGACATGGTGGCAGTGTGAGTAAAATGGGTGTAAAGCAGTGTGGCTTACGCTACAGCACCTTCAGCATATCGGTACGTTTTAGCATTTTGTACTTTACTCTTGCATGCTTCTATTTTACGATAAATATTATTGCATTACACACGTGCACTGGACTTTTCATTTACGTTACGTGTCATCACACCATCATCACCATCATCTTCATGATGAAAATGATCATACATCTTGACCATAGCAATTTGCTTTACTTTGCATTCCTCTTGTTATGCGAGTTGTTGTATTTTTTTCTACTACTATTAATGTTTTCACAATGACATTTATCTACACATATTACGTAAAACTAACGCTGGTACATTTTTACAATATAAGGATAATAAATCAAATGAAACGTGACGACAATAACTTCAGCCATCGTGAAGATCTTGCACTAATACTGTTATCAAACACTACGGGAAGTATTAATAGAGTGATGCGTATTCTTTCTAGTACTACTACTATGATTACTGTTATGCATTCTGTTTTTATATTATCTGCAAATAGATTTGAGGAGAAATAAGTGATAATGACTGGAGTAAAGTATCTAGCGTCAGTGTATATAACGAAATAGCTAAAACACGTCGCTACACTGATAAACCATCATGAACTTCACGGCATACGCCGATGTTTTACATAAAAAGCTGCACCATGTTTGCGAAATGGACCAGAAGCATCTTCTTGTACAATTGTCATTAACTCTCACTAATAATGTTATTAGCTTCTTCAGTATTACAATTAGCATTTTTATCGTCCAGTGCATTTTTTACAGACGTAGCATTGCCAACATTGGCTGAAACCTATGAAAAAGTAGTACTATCGTTGTCGAGAGTATTGTTTGTATTACGTATGTCAGAAACATTCGTGCGTTTCCTTTTGTCATTGCAACTATTCTTTTTTCTGCCTTAGCTTTTCGGTTTATAACACGTTGACAAACTTTCGTGTATACGTTTCAGCCACTTCTTGTACACTTATGTAATTGCTCGTTGCGCGGCAGTATCGCCTCCGAGGTGAAGATGTAAAGCAATGTATTGCTACATGGTTGCACATTGCAATCTACTCACACAGCGCACCTTACGTGACCCTAATGTGTACAGTGATAATGCAGATAGGCTGAGATCGAATGATAAGCTGTGAATGCTACGTTTTATTATTTCAAATACAGAAGATGATGGATGAACATATGCTGCTGTGTCAATCCCACATGAACGAGCACGAGAGAGCAACTCAACAACGCAGTAATCTACACTAGATGACTAAATCATCGTGTGTGTATTATTTGTTTGCGTTTCTGCTTCTACTTCTGTTTTTGTTTGTTAGTGTAACGAAGATGATGCCATTGTTGACGACGTGGTAGGCATAGGTGCCAATAACACTTACAACAATTCATCTATAAAATTTTTATTTTACTTTATGAGTGGAACGATAAAGTGTACAATAATGTGAGAAATGCGTGCTTGAGATTAGGCATGGTCTAACAAATATTATTTACAATCAACATTACTACAAACAGACAAGTTACCCTTGACAGATGCATCACTACGTAAAAGCACATTGCACAATGGCTGCATCAACCCGATCGATTATATTTTCAAAACATCGATCAGCTAACTCTTGTCAGTTATAGTGTGAGTTTTGTTGACTTTACTAGTGTTGTTGTTAATATCACAAGTTTTGTCTTTATTTTATGTAATTGTACAAACGGTAGGCGAAGATTGTAACACACGCAACTGGGTTATTAATGAGACAAACATTTCACCAGCAATACTGCAAATTTTATGGTTGTTGGCACTTGATAAGAGCATATGTACAAACTTTTGTAAACCGTACATATTCACATTACATGTACCTGTGTCAATATCATGTTTATGCTATTAAACTTGGTGATTTGACTTTTGCAAGCATTTCTTATCTTCATTACTATTGTTTTCACAACTGTTCATGTAATCACTCATTTTTACATCATTGCCCATATATTTGTTGTTGTTATCATTGTTGTTGTCAGCTCCAGAGTAGTATCATGACACACTTTGTAAAAATTTGTCAAGCGGCATAATCTTCATGAGACCAAGAAGTGCGTGGTATTTGCCTCGTCGATTGTCATGCATTTAACACACATGACGTAATGTGTATTCAATATCAAAGTGTGCGTTACTATTATAGTCTTTATTATAAATAATTTCATTGCTATACTCTACACTATTTACTTATAATTACTTATTATTGAATGAGTGCATCACTTTATTTAACTACAATATAACTTGATGCACATGTAAAATTTAGCTATATGTACTGTAAAGTGCACCTGATACTTGCGGTGTGCCGTCGTCTCATAATTCTATTACAATGTCAGTAATCTTATTTATCACACTATACATGATAGTCCACGATGCACAGCATTCAGACAAGATAGCTTGCAACTGTAACGCAGACTATGACAACTATTCTTATTTCCATGCGTTGTTCTGCTTTTCATGTAGATATTGTTATAACGATTATGATGATGAAGATTGCTTTTGATGTTGTAAAATTTGCTACCGTGTTTAGTTTGACTTTACAGAGAGCATCTTCAGTGCAAAGTTAAACGTAGATGACAAGTAACGTATAGCTCCATCTAACGTCTGAATTGCCATGAAACGAACTTATGGTTACTGCAACGCATCACAGTAATCTAACGCGGCTGGAATGATTATGTCGAAGAGAGTAACGCAACGATGAGAACTACAACAAGTAATTAACTACTCACTACCATTAAGACTACATTTATGTTTTTACGATTGCATGCTTTGTTTCTATACTCTTACATCAGATTTTTGTTCATTCTATCATTCACGTGTGTAAAATATGCGATTTTTAGACATCAGTTTAACATCAATGACAGAACCACGGAGTAAAACACACGAATTTTGCACCTACTCATGCACCGGTGTGGATAAGTGAGACATTATTCCTTTCAACAGAGCAAACCTGCCGACTTTTGTCAGCAATGTTGCAAAGACACAAAACACTTTGCGTTTTACATGTTCGTGTAACGCACACAAAGCATTAGATGGGTTACCTGCACAAACTATTTGCGCTAGAACAGGTATTATAACATCTAGTTCATCGTAAACATTGTAAGTGCATTGTGAACAAGAAGAACACGATGAAGAGTTTTGCGATGTTTTACTTATTACCTCCTTTTCATGTACACTGCATAGAAATTATGCATTTGCAAATGTACAAGTACAATAACACACTGAAGCAATAAAATTGTGATCACATGTTCGAATTGTCAATAACGATGCAACTAACAGACCTGCCGCGTTGAGAATATCTTTAGGCAAATTTTGATTGCACAACATAAAGAGTCCAGAATATAGTAATAACTAAACACTGTCTGTAACATCTGTATTAGCTATATTTTCCTGAATGAATTACTTCTTATCTTCTTACTCTTTCACGAGCACTTGACGAATATTTTTGTTCGGCTTACGAAAACACAATGGCGCCGCTTATTATTGTTAGCGTTGCTATTATATTTACTATACTTACGATTATTGTAAACATTATTATAAGTTTGCTTGCTACCATACTTTTCTTACTTCGCCTAAATATCTATGCACATATGTAGTTACTGCTCGAATGCAGAAGCGAAGCTAATCAATATTATTGACAAGATCGTTAGTAAAGCTATTTGTTTCCTGTTTGTCTAAACCTAGTTTATCATTTTATTAATTAATATAATTAACATCTGGCTCATTTATGTCGGTTTTATTATTACTCTCATTTTTGTTGACTTTTGTATTTGACACCCTACCTTCACTATCATTTCTGCTAGCTTCACATAATTTTGAGTTACGTTTGCATACCATTCAGTGTAGCACTCTACTCAACACCGGAAATATTTGTGTAAATGTAGATGAAAATACATCAGGCATTAATGGCATGACCGTATTAGACAAGCCATCAAGACTATTTAAAAAGTGTAATGCAAGTTAGCTGTTAATTTCTCGTTGATCATGCAATAGAGGGCTAATTAGCAACTAAACAAACAAATTACGAAATTGCCTTTTCAAGCACGTGTCTATTACATAAATAGATTTGAATAGCGAAGTGAGTGCACGATGCAAATAACGAACTCGACAGTCAAGCAAAAATGGGAAGAGTCATTAAGTGGCAAGTACTTGCATGAAGCGTTTCTTGAAATTACACTCTTATTATTTACTATGAATAATAATTATTTTGTTCTCATTAATAGTACACCTATTTTATCTGTGTGATTGACCTTGTGGCACTTATACTGTTGGTGTTGATGATGAAAATGATGGTGCTATTGCTATGTTATTTTTATTAACACTACTCTTTTTTGCTTATAAATTATTTTGCTGTTGTAGATTACATCTCGACTCTCGTAACATGTTTGTCAGCTTCGCAATACATCTTGTCTGAAGTTAGGGTGTGGATGAAGTGTGTACAAAGTCATCAAGCACATTTCGAGCTGCCAACATTACTGTTATACTTTACTAACACTATGAGCATTGATTTTGTATTTGCGTTTATACGTGCTACGTGATACAACTTATAGCACTCTCAACGCGTTTACACAAATCGGCAGGAATGAGAAGCGTATTGTCAAGCTGTGGTCGCCGCTGTCGTCGATGCTGCAACGTCAGTGATGTATCTTGCTTCATTATAATATTTATATTTATCTTTTTTGTTGTTGTTTTATTAATTGAACTATGAATGATATAACTATTTTTATCAGCTATCACAAATATTGCAAAAGAATAAAATATATTTTCATCGAAGTGTAGTAAAAAAAGTATTTTATAGTCACTTACCTTACATGCATAAATTTTTTTAAAAAATATTATTTACAAAAATAAAAGTTTATTTACAAAAGCTAAATTTTTGCAAGTTTGGCAAATACATGCATCTGTTATTCTATTTGACTAAACTATTTTTTACTTACTATCCGTTCTTGTATGCAAGTAAAAACTAAATTGAAATAAGATCTGAGAAATTATTTGACAACATAAAGGAGAAAGTAATATTGTAATTGTAAAATAAACTAAGAAATAGAGCTATAATACATAAATATATATATATTAATAAATAAATCAATTGAGACATATATTATTATTTATTACTTTACATCTGGCAAACTATCAAGTCGTTGTCATTTCTACAGGGCTGTAAAAGAGCTGTGCGCATTGTGCGCATGAAATGGTGAAGGTTGTGGGTAATGTTTACTCCGTTTAGCATCTTTTGGCAACATACAGCGTTTGATAGTACTCTCAACACTTCGCTGTGCCGGAAGGCGTGACTGTATTGCCTCATAACGTGTAAACTATCCATCACTATGCAATGTGAGATATGGTGCAAAATGTGTTGCGTCTAATATGGGTTAGCAATCAAGATGGCATACATGCATTTCATCATGGTTGTGTTTTGCATTTTTGTTATTACTGTAAGTTTTACTTTATTACAAAAATGCAATGTCTTAAATTTTATCTTGTGCCGTTCTTGATTGTTTCAAAGTACGTAAAGTGTTATCTTGGTGTAGATAATTTTTAATAGGGAGTACGATTGCAGTTTTGCACAATGCCTTGCGTTTTTGCAATTATGTTTCAATAGCACACAGCTCTTTTTACAACATCGACAACTACTTATAACTGAAAAATTGTTGTTACAATTTCCGCTTTTACTCACAACATTACAATAATTTTTACTAGAACAATTTTTTACAATAAATTTACTAGTTAACATTTTTATTAACACTTTCATATTACTCTAATCCTTTGCGCTGCTCAATAGCCTTGCGAAGCTGCACTTCATGTTTAATCTTTGCATACTCAGCCGCTAGGTTTTCCTACGTCTCATCATCTAATTTTCTCATTCGCCGCATTTCCTATGCAAACGCAGCATTGCGTTGAGCCTATGCCGTTGAAGCATCTGTTTGCTTTACCGTATTTGCAATCCTATACAATCGTGTACGCTCGTACTATGACAGCTTCATAAGTGAGTTATTACTACATCGACTCAAGTCGTCCATACGCATCATCTCATCAATATCTGTATCGTTCATTACGTTCCGCTATTTGCGTAAATACTTTATTTATGATTAAAAATATTTTGTTTGGAGCTATATGCAATATACATATAAAAGAAATACAAGAAAAAACAAACAAAGATTAAGAAAGTTTAGAATATTTGCACACATTGATTACCGTCATCTTCACTCAACTGCTAACACAATAATGATAACATCAATCATACTTTTTAATTGCACTATTTATCGTGTTTATTTTATTTTCGTCAATTGTTTTACTGCAAGAAAAGAAAGATGAATTAGAGGCGTTGTTATTAACTTCACTTCTTTCGTGCTTCCTTACGTTTCTCAAAATAAAAATAAATAATTTATAACATTACACTCGTAAAGTAAAATTATGAAAAACATTAAATAAATTGAAACACGTAATCGTAAACATTATACTCAGTAAAAAAAAGCAAATATAAAAATTTTAATAATTGGGGATGTTTGTTTACAAATAGTTTTCACGTGTTTCTTTAGCTCTTCTTTTCTACAATCTCTCTCTATATCTCTCTTCCTTCAAACATGAAATTTTTTAGTTTGTATGTTGCACTCAGCTTTTACAAACAACCGAAGTACGTTGTACACCACAGATTTGCAAAGAAAGGTAAAGTCGTAAACTGTAATTATTTACTATTATGTCACTTTATAACATGGTTACTTCTTAATATTGTGCATACATATGGCAACATTTGAAAAAGAAAAAGATGCAAGTATTGTAATTATGCATGAAAAGCAAAATAAAACAAAATGCAGTAAAAAATATTTTGTTTCTCACAAAAGGTAGTCATTACAGTGTGCGCATTTTATGAGAAATAATGATGGGCATTAACACTTAGGTATATACGCTGACAAGAATACAAAACACACACACACACAAAAAAAAAAAAAAAAAGCAAATGCATATAAGGTAAAGTGAAAAATATATAATTATAAATAAATTGCAACAAAAGGCATAATAATAATTTGGTTTTTTTTTAAATTTAATATGTTGATTTCTGAAAATTAATTTTTACTTTCCGTTTTTCTTTACCAAATTTTATACAAATATTTGAAGTATTATTTATTGTTAGCTTTTTTAACTTCTAGTATTATTGTTATCATCATTATCATCATCATCATCATCTACGAGAGGTCCATGTTTGGCGAAGAACGTATCACCATAAAACTCAATATCGTCATCTTCGTCGTCTACATACACATTATGCTCATCACCTCCGCCAATGGAGAATACAATGTCATTTACCTCATCATCCTCGTCGTCTTCATCGTCATTGATGAAGCTGGCTTTGTTATTCACCATGATATTTTTATTTGTAGTGCTTATCTATTACTTCATCATCGTTTCAATATTTTTATTTGCTAAGTTGACCGGAGTAACATGATGATTGATATTCGCACTCTATGTAATTGCCGTTTAGGCAGTATGGTTAGTTTGTATAGGCTAACTTATCATACCTAAATGCATATTGCCAAATGGGTGTGCCTGCATAGATGGTGCTGCTGTGGCCCCCGCTGTCTTCGTCATCATCATCATCATTGCCTGCGCATCTGGGAAAGTATTAGTAAACTGGTTATTGGTGTAGGTGTGATTTGCAGCTGCATTGCCCTATATCGTCGTCGTTGTTGTTGTTGCAGTTGTTGTCACTACTTCACTAGCAGGGCTACGTATAGCCACAATAGTTTCCTTGTTTGTCTGACTTGCTTGGTTGTCTTGTGCCAACGAAGGTGGTGGTTGTTGTAACGGTAGTAGTATTTCTTTATTTGTTAAATTTGCTGCTGTGATATTAACTCCCAATGAAGCAGACATCATCGAAGCTGGTGCTGCACTAGGCACATTTCACAACTCTCTGGTGCAGTAGTGACGTGCCATGAGTACATCACTCGCCTCATGCAACGCCTCATCTGGTGAGTTGGGTAATGCATTTAGCCGTGGTGGAACATTAATAGAGTGAATTTTCAACGTTTCAAAGATCCCTTGGTGCTCCATTACATCCAAGTCAAAGACTAACTCTTGCAATCCACGACGAGCCATTCGATGCATCTCATCCGGGTCAAAGAGCGGGTCGGTTTTCTTCATCTCCAACACAAATCGCCGTCTGGACTGCGTTCGAGCAGAGAAACGAAGTGCCTGTAACGCACGTAATGCACGGTTAATCGTCTCACGGTAATTCAACACACATGTGGCATCTTCCATTCGCAGACGATAACGCTTCATGTGACGGTTACACGTAATGCCAAAGTAAACCACCACATCACGTCCAATTAACTCGACCGGTGAGGAGTACTACACATGTGGGCACAGGAGCAGGAGTGCGGTGTTGCAATACGATGCATTGAGCAGCGTCCACGATGAACTGGACATGACACTCGATGAGTTGTACAACTTGACCGGTACCAGCACGACGGACTACGATCACGGCGCCGTGGTGCTAATGTTGCTCATGTTATCACAGCTATTGACCACTTTCTTACTTGTGCGAACAAACATGAGTGAGGCGGTGGTGTTGTCATCCGCATGGCACACACTGGTAAAGGTTGATTTACTTTGTACATGACCACTCCTCTTGTTGCCACTAGCACTGTTATTATTTGAACTAATCTTGTTTTCTTTTTCGTCCATCATAGCAGCCGTATGATTGTTCGCAATATAATGATCATCAACACTTTCAGTCATAACAACATCATCAGAGGAGCTGTCCTAGTCATCAATAATAGCATGATCTACATTATCAGCTACAACACCACCACTATTGGAAGTAGATTTGCTGTTAATGGTGTTCTTCTGCACGTTATTCTTATTGGCCAACTCGGCACGACTAACCTTGTTATTTTTACACAGCTTAATATCACTCTTTGTCCTGGAACTACGTACGATGCAGAGCTGTCGAGTGAATGCGGCGGCACTCATAAAGAGCAAAATCGCCGCATTCTCTTTAATCTGATGGGCAACATGAGACAGACTTGTCACATCGGACAAGTGTTCAAGAAAGGTGTAGTCGGTCAATTGCTGCGTAATGTACAAAACTAACTATCGTATTCACTACAGTCGAGTTCTACTCGCACCGATTTACGTTTCATACTGCTCTAGTTCATCGTTTGCCCTGATGGCTGGACATGTCTACTAGTGATGTGATGAGTTAGCACGCGTGGGTGTACTTGTGCAGCGTAAACTTCATCACTTGATGAATAGCAGTGCATCGGATAACAAATCACTCTCTGAGGTGAGAGCTGCACCGGCAATACGCTATCGTACAGCTTGCACCTGTGCATGTGTGCCACTAGGCATCCCCACACTACTATTTTCTTTATTACTATTATTATTATTATTATTATCAACACCATCTTCTTCTTTATTTTTGCTTTTACTCAACGTGTTCGTATTACTAGCGTTAGCACTACTTTCCTTATCACTATTGTTATCCTTGATCGAGCCAAACGATAATCGAAATGGTAAGTGTGCTACACTGGCAATAACCACAGAGGCCTCACCTAACCCAAGTGCACAACCTAAAATAATATAGTAGGACAAATCGAGCGAGAGTGGAATGCGTGAAGCCATTTCACCAATAAACGTAATTTATGGTACACTGATAGATGAATTAGGTAATGCGTTGATCATCATATTGCCACCACTATTATTGTTACT
Source organism: Blastocrithidia nonstop (assembly GCA_028554745.1). Classification (NCBI taxonomy): domain Eukaryota; phylum Euglenozoa; class Kinetoplastea; order Trypanosomatida; family Trypanosomatidae; genus Blastocrithidia; species Blastocrithidia nonstop. The sequence goes on from JAQOTN010000008.1 coordinate 523,005, forward strand.
ATTATTACCATTCATCATCTCATTGGTAGAGCCTGGTATGGTTGCATTACCGTCATCCTGACTCTTCACAAAACCTTTTTCCATCAAATTAATCAGTGCCTGGTCCATGAGTTCGTTACTCAGCGGTTGTAGTGCGGCACGCACGTAATCCATCGGTACACCGGCTCGAATACACTGCAAAAAGGCGTGTTCTACTTGATGCAAGGACGAGGTCACATGAAGTGGGGTGGGCGAAAAAAGCTGCTATGCATAGGGAGGGTACAGTATCACATAGGCACCATTGCACTAATAGCTTTGTTGTAGTGTATTGTTACTAGCTTGACCACCGCCATGATGCATTGGATGAGGGTAGTTGATCGTCATGGCTTTACGTTCATCAATCTGTGACTGTGAGGCTCACTCGATGAACGTCAGTGGGATAAAACTCTCTGATTTGGGTGGGTTGACCAGACGACGAGTAGTACCCATATCAAGAACAAAGTCGACATGATCACAATGTGCATTCACATTACCAGTAATCTTGTTCATTTTTTAACTTTTGGCCTCTTTTTTTGTGTGTATAGTATTATCATTATCAACATCACCACTATCACTTCTATGAGCATGACTACACTAATTATAACAATTATCATCAAAAAAGTATGACAAGTCGTGCATTACGTAAATATGATGCTCAACTATTGCTACTAAATTTTACGTAGATTTGTTATCACTTGCACTGTAATTGTTGTTACTGTTAATATAAACATTACCATGGCTTTCTCTGTTTTTACACTGCGTTGCATCATATACAGGTACTTGATTGATGTACACAATAACATTTTGCAAATTACACAATTGGAATGCCATTACGGTCGCATGTACATCAGCAGTTATCACGTAAATACGCTGAGAACGTGTTGCACTGGAAGTAATACGATAAATTAACTTGGCAGCGACTTGGACAAGGTGCTCCGTTAACTTCTGGTGTGGACTCGTTCGCTTACTGTGCTTGTCCTCATTAACGTTTAGTACATCCATCTAAGCCAATGCATGGGCTTCATCATAGGTAAACATGGTTAATGCATTGCTTTTATTCTTATCTACGTTGACATTGTTGGCCCTAGACATGATGTCCTCGTGAAGCACTGCTCCGTTAATCAGGTTACCAGTGCTATCATTAAGGTTTGCATTTGTCTAATTTTGTGATCATGTAGGCAACGGGAGCAGTGCTACACGCATGTTACTGAAAAACATCTGCATAAAGCCCACATCGCCGTCATACGGGTACATAATTCAGCGAAGCATTACTGGAACATTACCGGCGGTGCTGTTTCAGCGAAAGAGTCGTTAACGTAGTGCCAGAATAAAACACGAAAGCAACGGGGTAGATCGACAAATGCCTGGGAAGATGACATGGGTAAATGGAGCAAGGAGAGGCTGACCGTATAAACAAAACGCCGTCTACACCGTAGCCACCCACAATCGACACTAGTGGGATCCGACATGCTGTGCACCACACAACTAGCCAATCATACCACGAGCATTCTTTGGCCGATTTCCAGACTCGTTTGTGTGTTCTGTGTTGGTCATGAATGAGTGTGTCTGCAGAACGCGTAAATGACGAGCAAGTAATGCCACCTGGTAGTGATGTGGTACGACGACGAGAGTATTACTGTTGGGAGTGGCACGCTGAATCGCAATAGCCAGCATGAGTGCATCATGTGCACGTCGAGTAATGACCACATCATGTGTAAAGGACTCCGCGAGGCCAGGTACACATTCTAATCTACTCTCAACCTTATTCACGTCTGCACCTTCCTATTTATTATCTTGTTGTTTCTACTATGACTTCTTCTTCTAATACGAAGATTAGAGTTGCTAATTCTGACTAGACAAAATGGCATTCTCTTGATGTGCTAGCAACGCAGTAAGTTTGTCATAAACATATGCAAAGGAGCTGGTTGGTTTGTGTGATTGCACATGTACCGACTTGCCCCCACCAATCATGACGCCAAGACCAACTTGATCGACGGCATCTAAATTAAACTTAAACGCATTCACATCGCTTCACAGCAGAGGTGCAGGTGGGGTGGTGATGGCGGATGTTATCTGGGTTGGTGTTGGTGTGTCTCGATGCATAAATGTAGACGAAACGGTATTAGTGGTAGACCTAGACTTGAGTGGGTCATGAGGCAATGCATAGGCACTTGCACTGAGGCTGACATTGGCATTTTGCTCATTTGCACTGCTCCCGTTATTAATTGATGTTTATTACACGTTGTTTTGATCACTTTGATCGTTTACTTTAGTGTCGTGATGAATATCTCTATTTGTTGCATTGTTATGTGCGCCTTGTATTGCATCGTTGGCCATACTACTTACATCCTGTTCATTTTTGCCAATATCACCATTATTATTATATTTAGTGTTATTGCTGTTGTTATTACTATTACTACTACTGCTGTTGCTGTTTCTTTAAGTTGTGTGAATCAAGTTTGTTGTAGAAGCAGCATCTAGGTGGGCAGGGTGCACTGCGGGTGCTGCAGTGCTTGCGGCTTCAGACTCAGCAGCCCTGTTGACGCTATTGGCGTTGCTGCTGGCGCGTTTACTGTCAAGTAACGCATTCAATGACAGGACAAACTCAGCCCCACCATCGCCGTAACCTGGTGGGTGGGCTGTGATCTTGGATAGTCCCGGTGGCAGTGTGGCCGGAGAGACAATGAGTGGGGTGTGAATTCCGCCAGCAATGGCGGGAGAGCTGGAAACTTTACCACCTTTGCGGCCTTGACGAGGTGCAGTCGGCATCGAATGAGATAGTAACAACAACAACAACAATAAAGAAGAGCAAAAGCGGTCAGACGAACAAATAGAAAGAAAACTTGAAAAAAACTCACCAGCAAAGAACAGTTTACAAGTATTTTTCTTTTTTAACAGATTGATGTTTATTGTCACGGCCTCAATTGCAAACACTAATGATAATAAGAATTAGAATTGACTCTAACGACTAAACGTGTGATAAGTTTACAATAAAGTAAGTGAACGTTTAACCACTTGACTATCTATAAAATACGTAAAAAAAACTATATTCTTTTCCTACAATTTCTATTTAACTTTTAACAAAGATAATAGAGTAGGCGTATGTATTAGGATGCCTTAGCTAGAGTTTACTTCTGTCTTATAGAATATGATGAAGAAACTGTTGCGCTTTTTTTCTTTGTGTCGATGTGTTGATTAGTTTAATTGTTGAAGATATTGAGGAAAAAAAAACTGATACAAATAAGCAAACAAACTATACACATACCTATTACAATTTTTTTTAAAATACTACATTTTTTACAAATCAATGATGTATGGTAATGCAAACGAATGAAATACACTTATAAACAAATATGTTATCAACGATATTATATTTATTTAGTTATTTTTCGAACACGATTAATTAATTTTTATTTTTTTTTAATACTCTACATAAAATTTGTTAATTACTTGACTACTCTATCTACGTTGTTACTCATAACCCACTAGCAGAGTGATGCTCATGCTCATCAATGTTACTTTTCCAGATGGCACGTTCACGCTCATTAGCAGCGGCACGTATCATTTTCCTTGTAAAATTCTCTCATTCATTACTTTTGGGCTGCTTTACACGATATTGTTGATTTGGTAAATTATGGCTTGAATTATTATTATTGTTGTTGTTGTTGCTATTATACATTGCACCAATGACAACATGGTCAATGCTTTCCAGTTACTCCTTTTAGTTAGCACTGTTAACTTGATTTTTTTAATTACTACTACTAATGACATGTTCGATGCTGTTGATCGGTTGACGCGCATAATTTAGTAAAATAGATTATCGTCTACGAATAACATCTGCAAAGGACACCTTCAGGTGGGCTGTAATGCGTTATGACAAAGACCGAATGCGTGTTGTAAGTTCATCTGAATTATCAATACTATCATTTTGTAATTCAGGAAACTATGATAATAAATACTTTTTAAGACACTACACCTACGCTGCGCCATCAAAGTGATGATCAAGTTGAGCGTCGGTGTCAAGAATGTGATTGAAGTGAATCTGCTACCGCACACGTGCGTTGAAGAAGAAAAACTGATTCTACACATGTGCCACATGATATCATTTCTGTCACGCTCCTTGAGGCACTACTAATCGTCCTTACGTACTTGTCGGTCGGGTTCAGATTGGGAGCAGAATATCACCACGCAAATAACGCACCGTGCCATTTTAGTTAATCAACGAGGATGGAATAAGTTATCCTCGTCCATTGTGCTATGTTGCCTTGGTGGTGTACGGGAGACGAAATTTGAGCATACTATACGAAGCATGCAGTATATTGGTTCAGCACTCCTGTGCCCGCATATTTTACGCCACATGCTCCTCAAAGTTGTTCAACTACACACTACCTGAGCGAATGTCTGAGATGAATAAGAGCGGTTTGTGACGCTGCTCCAGTGTGGCACGACACAGCAGCTCAATGCCACGTGGTAGCTGCAGTGGCTACTCATACATGGATGGAATATCTACCGTCCCACGGGCCACATCTAGTGTGCCCATTTTATGTTGCAACTGTGCATGTACCTCACTCATGCGCTATCGTGAACTCATGGAACGGATTTGTCTATCAACATCATGTACGTTTTAGCTTTCTACATTCCTTCTGTTAACGACGATGTTGTTGTTGTTGTTGTTGTTTTTCTTATATGTTTTTGTATTTTATTCAATTGATAACGTGTTTGATGGTGTGCCATCAATTGTATTTGTAGCGTTTGTTGTATTGCCTTTGTGTGTTTATTGTTTTCCCAATCCGTCTATGGTAAGGTGTGCGTAGATGCAACCTAGTGCAGGGGCAACATGGTGTAAACAATGTGCTACAATGTCATACGCTGTGGCATTGGTGAAGAACTCATTGCGCAGTTTAAAGTTTGGTCGAGACTACAGTACAGTTCTGTTAAACTGCCCAGGGTCAATAAGCTATCAGGTATGACGAGAACTAAACATGTCATCTAAGAAGCCCAAGTGTGTACCAGGTGCTGATCCTGCATACACAATATGATACGAGGTTTGCGGTGTGCAGTATTGACTTAGCAGCTGAATTTACGACAGAAGCAGCTTGCGTTGACCTCAGTGCACCGCACTCTTAACATCTTTATTGCGAGATCGGTATGGTTATTCAGGAAAGGTGTCTGTCAACAAAACAGGGAATGGTAGCGTAGATGGGTAGTGGTACACTTTGCGTGAGAACTACACTTGATAAACATTTTTGTTGTTGTTGTTGTTGTTGTTTCGATCGCAATTTGTACAATGATTTGACTAATTGTTCTACGTGCTCTACTCATGTTCACTTTACCGCATTCGTTTACTTGCTGACGTATTAGCCATTTGCAGCATACTCTCTTTAAAAATATATATATATAACTGGCAGCATAGTAAAGATGTTTGTGTTTGGAATTATTATAATAAAAATTTGAAAGGAAAGCAAGATGTAAAAGTAAAGGCGACAGAAAAAAGTTAAAATAGAATTACAAATGTGAAGAAATAATCAGCATTTCCATCGAAACTGATACTTTTGTTTATAAAGGTTGAACAAAGGAGCAAATAGAAAAACACTAAAAAATAAAGTTTGATGTTTATTAGCAAGTAAAGAATTTTGTATATACACAATACTATGTGCGACCTTTATAGATATCGCAAAAAGAAAGAAAACTAAAGCACATTAAATACTTTGCAAAACATATTGTTTTATATGCTACTTTACCAATCAATGTCAACAGATAACAAATAGCGTTGTATAGCTGTTATCATATCGTTTCGCATGGGTACGTCAATGAGACTATTTCTCTCATCACTAATTGTAGATTTGGTTCGTGTGTTATTACCTTTACTACTGCCTTTCAAGCGACGTCGTGCAAGTAACACACAACCTTGCAGAAAGTATTTGAAGTATTGCTATACCTATTCACCATTGTCGTCATAGTCTTCATCTACATCTTCTTCATCTTCATTATTTTAATTATTTGTCACGTGATGTAACTAACTATTTGAATTCTCAGCATCACTTTTAGTTGCAATCGAGTTAACATCAACCACACATTGCATACAATCGTTGGAAGTTTCATTTAAATTTTACCTGTTATTATTAACAGCACTAAAAGAAATATTATTAAATACACCAAGATGGCTTGTAAGCAATTGTTTCATTACACCAGAAGATGATTATGACATTTTCTGTGACAGCATGGCAAGTCAGGCTTCACTCAACGTGGCATTAGTGTTGCCCTTGTCCTTGTCTTTATCACTACAACACAACACCTGCTTTAATGTTCTTCGTCATTGCGCCAACGTTGGCACTGGTGTATGCAGATAAAGATGTGTGTATACTTTTACAAGCAATTACATGAAACAAAGCTATATGTACTTATTGCAAACTGATGGTTATGTGGTGGCAGTAATGAGATGATTGTAGGTATTATTGTTACTACTTGAAAACTTTTATATTGTACTATTACTTTCACCTTCCCTTGCGCAAATAATACTATCATATTAACCATTATTATTATTATATGCGTTGCTATCTTTACTAGTAGATTTAGCTGTACCTACTTTATGCACTCTTGCATTGCATATACTAATCTGTTATTCACAAGGCGAATTGTTATTATAATACAATCGCAAAGCTTGAATGATACCTTTTGCAGCACACAGTGCATCTGCCACAGCAACTCCTCTAGCTCGTGCCTATTTACCAATGTCTTGCACAAAATTTAGTTTCTGAACGAGGTATATACTATCTCTTTCTACAGTATATCCTTTCAATATTTATTGCTTAGCAGCTTAAACAGCTTTTCTATAATTCTCTTCAGATAACTAGTATCCTTCTTCATAGTTATCAAACTACATTTTTCCTTATGGTATAGTGAAGATAAGTCAATTAATTTAGTAATTGTTATCACAGCACTTGCAAATTTGTATTTTGTTAATGTAAAACATGAAAAAGACTTTTTTTTTAAAAAAAAAGAAAGTTTGCAGTGAATGTTGTGTGTAGTGTAATCGAAGTAATAACAACTTTGACGTGTAAAATATTACATGTACATGTACAAATACTAACATATACACAAGTAAAAATTAACGTTTGCTTGAGCCACTTTAATGAAGAAAGGCAATTTGATGTTATTTCAAAACAAAGCAAGAAGAAAGAAGATGAATTGTGAGTAGTACGTTAATGTGAAAAAGAGTGTGCAAAATAGACTAGATGTGTTTTGTGTTAATGTTAGATGGGTAAATATATGTATACGTAAGAGTTAATAATATATTCTAGTAATTGAATACATTCACTTTAGATAATTTATATTATATATTAATAGAAGTAGAATTATATGCATTATTGCAGAGTAGAAAACAAGCAGTTTATTGATGACAATGATGTTGTTGCTATGTTTATTTACTAAAGAAAAAGGTGTTGTTGCATTTTACTGCTTACTCACGCTGTAATCGAGCTATTGCTCGTAGTGCAAACTTTTCACTAACGCATTGTCAGCACATGAAAAAGAAACAGTTGACAATGGCTAAGATGCTAATGACCGCAAAAATGTACATGAGCACCTAGCTCCTGTTGCCCTTCCACGTGAGAGTGGCCAGTGCAAAAAATTTAGCACCTTTAAAGCTGTGCACATCGTAGTGTTCATCAATGTGCATAACATACTCACCTGGCTACAAGTCAACGTCAATGACACGATATAGCTTACGAAATGAATGACGAGCCGCTACACGTGATCACACCATGAAGTCCTCATCTGTAATCACTGGAATGTCATGGCCAAGCTCATTGGCATATCAGCCATTGTTGTAAAAGGAGTCATTTGACTTTGGCACACGGTCAGATGGTCAATGGTAGTAAATATCCTTTGGTGCACTTCATATGAGGTCACTTTACTTATGTAATTCACCAATTCTTGTCTTGTCATGTAGTTGCTTTTACGATCTTGATGGTGGTGATGGTATCGGCTTGAAGCGTTTGGCTACGTCTGAAGTTCAGGCAATACCTTTTTTATGACAATGCATCTAAGTGGGTGCATCTGACAAAGGGTCATTTGTCGAACGCGAAAAGGCACTTCCATTGCATACCAGTTAGTCAACTGTGTCTTAACGTGTGTCACTAATTTTATTATTAATATTATTGCTTTGCTTTTGATAGTAATAATCGTATTTATCATTGTCATTTTTGTTCTAGTATGCAGTATTATTAAAACATTTTTCTTCTTATATTTGCGGTTTGTCTAATTTCGGACTTGTAACTCGTTTGTACAAAGTAAATGTATCATTGAACATGGATCATGCAATCATACCAGCTGGCGAGTAAGTACACTAATGATATGAATGAACTACTCCGTTGATCTCAATGTGCGTGTCTTCACCTTTACCTCCAGTCAACTCGTTAGGAAAGCACAGTGGTGAGGTACTGATTCGATCACCAGATCCGAGAGGAAAACCACGAAGTTGACTTGTGCTTTGTGAGCTCAAATAGCGTCTGTGATTTTGATAAACATTTTTGAGGCCGTAATACAAGAAAACAGGTGCCTCCATACGACGCGGCAGTGTAAATACAACTTACGCCTGGCAACCATATGACCTGTTCATATTATTTCCTTCGTAATTAAATGCACTTTGATGATGCTACGCTGTGCAGTTATTGATTTGATCATAACGCCACACAAACTCGCTAGCTTGTCGATCAGACACAATAATTACAATAGATAATATTGCAAAAATAACACCAACAGCTGCACATCACTTGACATTATCGGCAGCGGCACGTCGAGGTGCTCACGCGGAGAGGCGCTGCTGCGTGAATGCCTACATTGACTATGGGCATAACGCAGAGCAGGATGCAAAGCAACCCATTGTGTTCCGATATATAAATAGTATATACTTTTTTTTGGCTTACCTTCACCGAAAAATTACTGTAGCTTTGTACAGGTACTGAGAACTATGTCACACAAATATGTGTGTTGACAATTACGCCTATATATTTATTTATATATAAATACTGTATAGGTAGTTGTGAAGGTTTATGTGCTTGTCCTGGTAAAAAAAAACTTTCAACATTGGAAAAAACGAAATCGAGTTTATATAAATAAATAAATAAAAGCATTGAATGTAAAATTATTTGCACATATACATTTTGTACTGTGTTATAATAAACAGAGTTTACAGAAATAAATGAACTAAATAGAAAATTGTATTAGTCAATTGCAAATCAATTACACTATCATAGATGGTTGGTTACATGTGTCTTTTTAATCACTTCGTTTGATGATTTGTGTAGTGAACGGGTCATAGCCGTACTTTTTGCAGTGTCATTGAAAACGCTTGATAAGCTTTTGCAGTCATTCACCTCTGAAGCGAAAGGCTACAAAAAAGTCACGCCTGCCTTTGCATGACCGCAGTTGATACTAACTTACCACATTACTCTTTAATTCATATTTAGCCAAATCGCCTTGTGTGCGGACAACAATAACTTGATCGGTAATGATCTCAACCTTATCGGGGCACATTAGAAGCAACTAGCTTTACACGTCATGCAAACGTAGCAAATAAAGTTGCATCACCTTTGGCATTAACGAAAAATAACGAAAGATATTTGTCCCCAACTCAGGGTGACGAAGTGAAGTGTAGTGATTGTACATGTGCATCAACACATCATCGTTGCTTATTTTGATATTTTGTTGCCACGCATGATATGATAACGGTGCAACCGTAGGTGAACTCCTACAATGAGCATGACTAGACGCGTAATCGCAGTCTGCGCGTCGGATAACTTGATCGGACGTTGTGCTGTCAAAGAAGAAAAGTTGAGGATACTATTTCAAGATTCGAATACTTTACGGTGGAATACACAGTTTAATCTCAAGAGGTAAACGACGCATCAGATCGGAAAAGCGAACATCGGCGTTGACTGGCAGGAGATCAAAGATGTACTGTGCCATTACTCGGTGATGAAAAAATGGAGATGGGTTATCCATGAACTGAATACGCCGCTCAATACCTCGTCGCTTGGCACGATCTACAGGGAAGTTCACTCCTTGCTTATTACGTGATCGGGCCAATATCTCATCTAACTGGCGTTGCAACGTGGCACGAGACGGCTGATGGTGTGGCACAAATCGCTGTTCCAGCAGAAAACGCACATACAACAATTCATGGCTATCTTAATAACACTCATCTAAACTGTCATCATCCTACGTAGTGTTCGTGTTTAATGCATCATCATCATTATTAGTAGTAGTAACGCTCGTGTTGTCTGTTTCAGTAACAACATTGTTTGTAGAAGTTTATTTAATAACATTGGCAGAATTTGCTTGCTGTTTTTATGTAATATCAGAAATACTAATGACTTCATACTTATCATTACTATTATCACCAGTTGTAGCGGTAGTAGTAATAACAGCAGTACTATTATTATCATTAATTGTAGTAGTAATAACAGCAGTACCACTATTAACTGAAGGCATTTTAATCTTGTGTTATTTTGTTAGTGCTTCAATAATTGACAATTTTCGTGTCCGTCGACCTGGCGTTACATTATTATTCCCAGCAGCAGCAGTGTTATTATGACTATTATTCTTGTTAACAATACTGTTGTTCAGGTTATTGATGTTGTCGTTATTACCACTAATACTGCTGCTCTTCACCTCTTTTACATTTTTGAGCACAGTGTTTTTACTAGTTGTAGACGATGGTGCAGGTAACTCGGTCGTTACACGGTACAGTTCGGGTGCACTCATAAACACATGTACAGGATCTCTGTTAGGTGGGAGTAAATTACGTGCCACAGCCATTCGATCGGCGCTAAGTGGGACATCAACAAACAACCGTGGAATGAGTCTAGCAAGACGGTAGATTTCATACTACTCCACACGATATTTAGCAAACTGCAAATCTGGTGTAAAGATGCTTTTACTAATATTGCCACAAGCATCATTGCGCTAATGGTTGTCGATATTTTTATTGTTGCTCGTTTATTCATTATCATCGTTACAGTCAATTGTAGGTGTTTGTTTGCTCTTCACGTTGTCCGCCATCAGCAATTCTTTCTGTGCACTCTCTGGCAAGTTAGAAAACTGGAAACGTGGACGAATACGTACATAGCCGTAATTGATGTATCTTTTCAGGGTGTAATTTGCTTTGTTCATAAATGGATTTCGATAATCTAATCATTTATCGTACTTGATGATCAAATTTACAATATTTGTTTTGCTGACACTAATCGATGTATTATTACTTATGCAAACGTTATTTTTATTATTTGATATTAATACCTGTGCAGTATTTTTTACTTTCTAGTAAGACTAACTGTTATTAACACGCTTTGCATTATTATCTGATTGTTACCACATAGCACGCACTGGTATGGTAAATGTAGTGAAGTGGTGATAAACTTACAAAGGAGCAAAACGCTGTTGATTGACGATAGACGAAGAAGTAAAAGCAGAAGTACTTAACGATACCTCGTCATATGAAGGGTTTGGTACTGTGCAAAAAGATGATGATGATGATGAGTGTGCTGCATTACCTCCTGCATTCTGTCGTTATAGTAGTGACTTTTCACGCTATGAACGTTTACGAGTAACAGTGACTTTGCCAATCTGAGTGACCTCATATAAGTTTTGATGAGAAGTCAAAAACGCATATAACCCTCCTTTGTCTTTGTTATCATAGGTAATTGCATTTTTGTGTACAGCTACGTGTTATGGCTTTTACTTTTGCAAAACGCGTCTAGTAGAAGCTAGCTATTCAGATGAAGTAGTAGTATTGCAATTACTAAATTAAGTAATAGTGCTCATTGACCTTAACTCACGTTAGTGATTACCGTTCTACGTACAAGAAATGCTTGTATTATCTTCTGTATTGTTATCGATTTTTTAGATGTATGATTAGTGTTGAGAAATACTAAGTTTTGACAAAACTGATATTGGCAATCGACGTGCTATTTGAGCCAATGAAGTAAAAGTTTGTGGCACATACTTGTCGATTTCATTAATTAGTGAGCTTTAGCATGTGGTAACGTTATGTAGGTAGTGACACGTGTGAAACGATGCATTTGGCATCAACAACGTGATGACAGCTTTACGATAATTTGCTCGATAAATGATAAGTTAGCAACAGTTTGTGCATTAACGTGTAAGGTGACGCATTATTTAGTATTATATTACACCTATGTTAATGTTGATAAAAGAAAAAAGGTAAGAAAGTAAGAAAGATAATGATAAATAAGGGCGTTGTCAAAATTAATTGATTTTAACATAGCAAAAGCTGACAAAAAATTAAATTATATTTTATTATAAAATACTTAAGTGAAGAGTGTTTACTTTGCTAATTATACAACACAAACATAGTAATTTTTCTTTTAGGCAAATAACATGACTGCATTTATTTTACTTGAAATACACATTCTTTGACTTCAAATAAATGAAAAATATAACAAATGTAAATTCACTAACTTTAAAACACTCTTTATTTGTTTGCTACATACATATGTGCGCGTATTGTCTCCAATAAATCATAATTAGATGCACGTATAACTCTCTGTCGAACTGACATTGTAATCGTAACATTATGTAAATCTGTTATTCATAACAGTAACATTTATTATTTACTGTATTTGATAGGATGTAAATCCATAATAATAAGAATTACGGAAAAAGAATAAAAAAATAAATGTTAGCAGTATGGTTAATAATTTTCGGCTAATTGTTCTGTTTGCAATTACTTTCTATGAGAAACAAAATACAAGGTAGTGTAAAGAAAATCAAAAATTACAATATATAAAACAAACGTACGTAAAAAAGAGAAGTAGCATGAAAAAAATCAAATTTTCAACAATAATTAAAATGTTATATACTTTTTATTTATTGATTAAGTAAAGAAGATAATCTTTTCACATTTTTTTTAGAACAATTGAGGAAATCGTGGAATGAGTGCGATCAGTCGTCTGTACACGTCAAAGTCAAACTCATCGTCTAACAAGGCATGATTGAAATAAGTCAGCTAGCCGGAAGCTGGATCAACGTAGCATATAAACTCACACACACGACTAACCTCAACAGCTTATGGTACTCCGATGACACGCATCGGTTTCTTAGTAACACCACACAAAAACTATCCTGGACCTGTAAGTTCGAATATGACAGAGACAAACTCACCACGATGACTGGCATAGGTGTCAGCCGTCACACGCGGAGAAACACCTTTGTACGGTGGAAATCGAGTTGCCGCTGGCGCAGGCTTTATTGGCTGTTGACGAGTAGCGAACATTTTTTTTCTTAATAACTTGGTCAAAAAAAGTATATGTGTGTTAACTTTATGTAATTTTTATATAACAGTTTCTATGACGTAAAACAAGAAATATTCTTATTTGTATAATTGTTAGAAGTGAAATGATATAAAATCTATATGTTGCTCTTAATTCTAAATTTAGCACAATGTTAATTTATGTTGTTTGTTTATTTGCTTGACAACTATTTGAACAGTTACATATTATTTTATTTAAAAAAATAAAGTTATTAAAAAAAACAACATTTGAAGGTGTTTGTGTGAAATGTGAAAGTTGACTGTCGATCATTCATAGATTAACATTACATCAATATTACAATACAATTTTCTATTATTTTTTTTTAAAGATATTTATCACAAGTAGTTAACATTTGATTACAGAATAAGGCAAGAAGATTGTATAACAGTTGGTGAGCATAGAAACAATAAAATAATCGCGTGCAAGGCTATATAATTAGCTACAAATGTACAATATTTGTCTTACAAAAAAAAAACCACTATATATACACTTTTATATGTGTACTTTTGTGCACTTTTGTGTAGTCGTTTTATCAAATATGAAATAAGGAGATAAAATATTAGTTCAAAAATTAATTTAAGCTAATATAAAATTTTATGACTGTAGGCAAATGCGCTTTATATTTAGTCAAAGTAGAGATATGCGCACTTACAAACACTTTGACATTGCGTGTGAAAAAAAGAGTATTTTGAAGATTCGTTATAAAAATTATTTGAGCATATAAATAAAAATTCAAATAAATATAAATTTTTTTATACAGTTTGCTTGTTTGTTTATATTTTTTTACATAGAAGGGAGTGCACCATGCTCTCTGCCGCGTAAATACTGTGATTGTAACCGCTCCATCGCTAAAATGCGTTGTGCAAGCAACAATCACCAGTGCATCGCTCGCTCATGACGCTTGGCTGCCTCTTGTTCCTGAGTTAGCTGCACCCACTCCCTATACGCACGTAGGAGCAGTGCACTATCACTTTCTTTTACAACAATGCCATCAATCACCGCCTATCAATGACCACGGCGATGCTCATTGATTCGACGACGCACGAAGCTCGTCACGGCTAGTCCAAACTCAAGCTGCATTCGACGTGCCACACGGGCAATCTGGGGCTAATTCAGGTGCACCAACCCAGGAGGTGCAGGTTTGTCCAGTAAAATGTACCAATGACTTCGTCCATGAAGTGGAATGGTGTGATCCTACTGTAACGGCAAAGGTGCAAATGGTCTAGTTTGCCATCGCCCGTAGAACTGCGACGGTGCCGCAAATGGTCGAGAAAGTGGTGGCGGCATGATCTTATACGGCTTTTCATCTACTTTAATAGAACGACCTTACCGCAATCAACCATCACATGACCGCAGGTTGACTATTGCCGTTCGCTTGTACACCATCTGACCACGTACACTGCCTACGGTGGTTTGTGTGGTTTTGGGGTAAATTGCCTCATGCCGGGCAAGATCACTCTCAATCACAAAGAGAGGATGACGGTGAAGTGCACTTAACGTGGTAGGCACCGCCTCTGCGTACATGAGTGCCTCTAGCTGCCGACGTTCTCGCTCTAACACATATTATGTGTCACGTGTGCACTGTCCTGTACGGCTTGTTGTACTTGATGGTGAATGCGTAGAGCCATCATGCACGGGTGCACAAAACGTGTTAAGCAAGATGTCCACAACTTCGCGGTTGTCATGTCAGCGAAGTTTGTGTCGTCACAGAAAGGCGTACTGTCTACACCGTCCGAGACGTCGATTCATCGCGTACATGGTGCTAAACTTGCTACAGTATCGTGCCGTAGCATCCATAATTACATTGCCATTGATGGAAAAGGTATATGGTGCACCTCAGAGTGTAGTACACGCCTTACACGGGTTTACCGACACAAAGGACTGCCGCTATGCAGACCACACCTACACCCAAAAACACGATGTGGGCTGTTTGATTGACTTGACCTACGGTTACAATTGCGTCTTCTATTCGTTCATGTTGTTATTATATTGCAATTGACGCGCTCGCTTTGTTGATCGTTCACCAAAGATGGACATTTTTGTTAACGGTTGCTTTGTACTTTTACGCTTGTTATAACTCTTCTGTGTAATATCGCTTGTTGCTTCTCCAGTAGAGCTTCTATTAATATTATTATTATTATTATTATTCTTACCGCTACTACTACTATTAGTGTTTAGCTAGGCATCATTTCGGCTTGCCTCAGCGCTTGCCATGTTTTTCTCTGCCTACTTGGCCACAACCAATCTGCATTTTAAACCAGATAGCTTAGCAAGTGCAAGAAAGATAATAGTGAAGTAGACAGGATGAGTTAATGAGACGCGTTCAAATTGATTTATATTTTGGCATGAACGCAACTGCAGCTTTAGCGCCTTTAACGCACGCTGTAGCTCATTCATTTACAATTTACACAGACAATTGGTGAAGTTATTCACTGTTGTTTGTTATGAACTACGATTAGATTGACTTACATTATTATTTGTGTCATTTCTAGTTTTAATAGTAGTATTGGAATGCACTATACTACTATGAGTAAATTAGTGTTTATTAGGATGTGTTACATTACTGTTAACATTGTGTCCTGTAGACGTTGACTCATTACCGTTTGATTTTATTAGTGGACGTGTATTGTTATTGTCGCTCATAGAGCGTTTAACATCATTGTCTTATACTTTACGATGGTTAAGAACAAAGAGCTTGTCAATAACACTGAGCAGCGTCATGACAGCGGCGGAGGTGTTATTGCACAATCCATCTTTCCGGTGTGTAATTCACACCGGTGCCAAGGACAACTTACGTTGCGACATGTTAGTTGCATCTCTTGCATACCTCTGAGCCTGTAATATGGCCTGCAAAAATGGGTATGGTTTCATTTCAGAAAACAGTACACTCTAAGTCATACGCCCGTTGCATGACTGTGTGGATGAGATGTAATCGTGCACAGAGAAAGGGATGTGCACTCGCATCAACCGCCTCAACAGTAGTGGGTGGTGTGCTTCTCGTCAGAGCAGTCGGCCACGAATAAGTACAAACAACAGACGTGTAATTGTTTCTGAGGTTCGCTGCACCCGTTCAGAGCGTCGTCGTGCTGCTAATACGTCTTGTTGTTCATGCAATGCCGCATAGGCAGGATCGTGTAAAGTTGTACGACCAAATTATGCATGCCTTGAATGCTACTACGTCAATGGTGGACGTGCTCCTAACATCATTACGACTTCGTCGTCGTCGTCTTCTTTTT
This sequence comes from Blastocrithidia nonstop, assembly GCA_028554745.1. NCBI lineage: Eukaryota > Euglenozoa > Kinetoplastea > Trypanosomatida > Trypanosomatidae > Blastocrithidia > Blastocrithidia nonstop. Next base: position 539,593 of record JAQOTN010000008.1, read on the forward strand.
GTTCATTGTCACTATCACCATTATCATCATTATCATTATCATTGTTGGTGTCGTCATTGCCAACTTTATTGTTTACGATAGCATTTTATTGCTAATTAACTTAACTTGTACGTGCACTTTCCTCACACATAGAGAGATGGTTGCGACGAGTCTCATGTGACATTTCATCTTTCTTTGATCTTCTCATCGGTTGATGCAATGCATGCTATGACTGTTGAGTATTTTTATCAAGTCAAATACCCTCGTCAGTGTCATTGTCTCTTTCACGTTTTATTCTGTTCATTGTAGTGCGTTAAAGCAGAATAGTGGATGACTAGACTGACTACTAGTCAGTGTGCTAACGTTTTGGTGATAATAATAATGCTGTATTATACCTTTGTGTCTATTACAATGCGCTACTAGCACGCAGTTAGCAATTATCATTATAGAAATTATTATCACTAATAGAGTTTACTTCTTCCACTTTAGTCACACGCTCTTGTTTCGCCATCTCATGTGCACTGTCAGTTACACCTAATTCTACCACATCTCACTCATCATCTACTGCACTGTGCTCACTATGCATGTTAGATTACGTATTTGATGAAAGTGCAAAATCACCTTCTTGCACCTGAGCTGAAGTTACCATGTCTAGTTTACGACGTGTTCCTCTGCCGCCTTATGCTGCTGGCACACGCATTCGACGTGATGCATTACGTAAATATCCGTCTACGGTAGATGCCGCTACTGCTGCAATAGTCATCTTTGATGCACGTTATTTTTACTTACTACCCGTCGACCCTGTGTTGACAGAACGTTTTGGCATTGCGCTTCGATTTTCGCTCTTGCCCACTTGTAAATATATTAACGTAAAAACTAGAAATGTTTTATATTGGGAGAAAAAAAATAAATTTGCAATGAGATTCTTGTGATGAGAGCAACAGTTAAAAAAAAAAATAAAAAATACAAGAAATGGGACGAAAAGCATATGCACAGAAAAGAAAATTAATTAATTGATGGCATAATATTAACGAAGATAAATACAAAAACTGCTTGTTCTCTCATACACATCACAGCAGCATGAATTAAAGTTAGCAGCTCATGCAGCTTATTACTTTATTATTATGTTGATTTTTTTTAAACAAATCTCGGTAAGTAAACACATTCTATGTATAGAAGAGAAAAAAAGTGTGTATTTACGTTAAGATGAATTACAACAAAAAATATTGATACACTTGCACGATCATGTGAAAACACGTTCATGCAAATATATACGAGCGTTAATGGCAAAAAAGTAAAATAATATGCTTAAAACTCGTAATACAAATTATTACGATCATGCCCTTGTGCTTGAATAGAAAGCACTAGATCACTTACAGCAGCATAAAAATCAGGTTCATTGTTGCCGTAATGATAGACTCAACCATACGTAAGTGCGTCATCTAGAAGTGATATGTCAATCGCTTGCATTGAAACGTGCAAGCACGGATCATATAGTTTGTTACTTTTATTGCTATTGTTATTGTTATTGTTATTGTTATTATTGTTGGTGGCGGTGTTGCTCTCAAATTCATTATTACTCTCTTAGACATCAACTGTTTTTGTTGGCTTGACGTAGGCGACAAACCATTTTGTGAAACGTTTTCTTACAGACGTTGTGTGGTTAGCATTTTAGTTTCTGCACTATACGGACACTTATGTAGAAGTATTTTATTAGGTAGAATGTTTATTATTATCATTCTGCAATGCGGCAATAGTAGAAGCGTTTTCATTGATTATGCTAGTCTATTACATTTTTCTTCATTTTATCAGCTTATCATTCTTTTGCTGTTTTTATGATATTTACGTATTTATTTTTTCATTTCCTTGTTTAGGTACAGATGGCTTTGACAACAAGGACAACTACACTGCGCGTTGATACCGTTTTTCTTCTTGTTCAATTAATTATTATATTCCAGGAATGGACTGTGCTTCTCCACTTCTGTGCACCTCGTCAGCAGCGTCACTGTCTGTGCCCTTTGCACGTTGACGCTTTACGTCATCTGGCGTTACTGCGTTAATTAATCGTTCAAAGAATGGCTTTTGTTTTTTTATCTGCTTTGCCTCTTTCCGTCTAGCCCATTGCTCCTTGAGTTCATTCTTCTTAGCCGCAATAGGGTCAATCAAACGCACCTATCTGCGTCGATCGTGCTCAGAGCAGCGGTAGTCATTGCTCTTCCATCACCAACCAGGTTGCTTTCAGTTGTAATCTAGTAACAAGTTAAAGTAGTGATTACTGAATATGTACGGATCTGGTGTACATTTATGAATGTCATCTGGAATTTAAAATATGTCATGCAATTCATTGTTTGCTAGTTTGCTATATCGCATTCAATTAGCCACATTGACTTCTCTGTTTGTATGAAAATTAGCCGTGTTGTGAAAACCCAACGCCCTGTAGCAGCCTATTACTGCTACCATATCACCTAACGACAGGTGCTGATGCGCGAGTGTACGTTTAAGTTGTAAAATGTTTCGCTACGTTTACGGTATGAGGTTTGGAGTAAATTGTACCATGGTTTCTCGTGTAAGCCCGTGCGCACTTACATCTCTGCGACCGCGTAGTACTTAAACATGAGGACCACTAAGCCGGGACAACGCTCGCGCCGTCAAGAGCGATCACAAATCAGGTATAGAATACGCAGGGTGTTACTGATGTAGTTGTCAGACAAAATCACACAACTGTTATACTTACTCTCGGTACGTAGTTGGTGCTACCATGGGGCACCCAAATGGAGTAGAGCAATCAGATAAAACATGATGCAGTAACACTCGCACCGCCACCACTGCCAAGTCAGGTCGAACAAAGACTTTTTCATCTACTTTTAGTGATACCGATATCGTGTCACCGGAGGCGCGTCAGGATTGGTATCAACGATTACCAAAGTATAATCCAGCCGATGTGGCATTGACAAAAATAAAGGCAGCACTCAAAACAGCAACTCCGCTTCACCACGGCCGTTTACGTGGCAAACGGTGATTATCTGTTCGTCATCAATTGTGCTTTCCTCATGGGAAGTACAGCGGCGAAGTTAATCGCAAAGCACCACCGCAACGCATCGCATTATATGAATAACGACGAAACATTGAACAGCTGCTCTTACCCCTATTTCGTTAATCCTACTAATTTAATATCTATGTAACCGCGAATATAAAGCTAATTGTACTTGAAAATAGTTATTAATTAAAGTAGAATTTTTGCAATACGTTTTAAGAAATATAAATTATTTTTTTTCCAGAAAAAAAGAGTTGTATAACTGTGAATATAAAATAAATGATTCAGCTTTTTTTCCTCCTCAACCGACAACATCCCGTCAAGAATTAGTGATCACTTTATTTTTCTCCAGACAGAAAGAATATTATACAAGAAATATAATTATATTCCAGCAAAACACAAGTGCAAAATTAGGTGGAAAAAAATGTTGACAAATATACATAGTGAAATATTAGTAATTGAAGTAATAATTCAACGAAAAGAAAAGGTAGAGAAAAATATGATATAAGTGTTAATAGCATACTAATAATGAAAATAAATACTGCTGTGCAATACCTTATTTATAATATTATGTACTACCAAAAAATTTAAAATTTAAAGTGTAATGTGCTGCAATTATGCATTGAATTATGTGTCAAATGTTTAAAGCAGAAAGGATAACTATAATAAATAAAGTATATAGACGTCATGATTTTACTGTGTATTTGTACTTCTAACTAGAAGCCTGCGTTATTTACATTTACTTCAATATACAAATATGAAACACTTGAATTTATTCGCGTACTGACGCAGCCACCTCTTTTGACAAAAAAATGACGATATACATCCGTAGCTAAAAGAAAAAGAATTGTTTTGTGTTTTGTATGAATGTGCACTATTGAATGATAATTTAAATAAAGGCATATTGTCGTATATATGTGCAGATAGTATATATGTAAATGTGCAAATACATTTACTTTATATGAAAAGTAAAAGATGTAAATTATGATTAACACATAAAGTAAAGTGTAGTTGAAATGGTTATTATTTATGCACGTTATTTGTCTTTTTTTTTTTGAAAAAGCATTGCAATGTCTTGCAAGACATAAAACAAAATAAATTGAGGTTGATGAATAAATAAATGATTGCTGAGACAGAAAATTTTTATTACTGAAAAAAATTGTACAGAATATAATTGTATTTTCTTTTGTCTGTTTGTTATTGTTAATTTTGTTTTGTTCTCATTTTCCATTATTACATTTACCGAAACCAACCTGACGTTGTTTGATTGAGTGTTGCATTTTTATTTATCAAAAAAATATAATAATTGATTGATTAACATAATTGCTTCTTTTGATGCTGTTGAATTAGTTAAGTTGTGTATTCTGTATTAGATTTTACATGACTAAACTATTCATTTTGTTAACACTTGAAAGGTTAATTTATGGCTTCGTTTTTGCCATTTTTAGGTGGAAAGCATGTCGCATTAATGTCAATGATGAGCGTACCATTATCTACGACACGCTTAAATGTTGTACGTTTGAACATGTTAGCCACCACACTCTGAGGTGAAATTTACAAAATCTAGTGACAATTGTGGTGGACTACAATTTAGTCCATTACGTCGGTCCAGTATACCGGATGCGCAACCTGCGCCGCGAGTATAGCGGCACAAATATCACTAACACACTTATTTTGTAGACCTTGACTAAAACATTATAATATTATATTTGATGAATACATACCTTTATGCGGAACTTCGCCAATATTAGGTGTCGATATGGTCTAAACAGCTCGTGTAATGAAAGAGTTGTTGTATGGTGCAAACACCGATCCTGTCAAGTTAGTCACCCAATGAATTTGATTCTCAGTGTTATGATAAATATTGTCACCGATGCTGACTCCGTTATCAGGGTTACTCACTCACAACTACTTATCGGTTATAGGTAAACGTAATAATTTACGTAATTAGGCTTCCTATGGCAGTGATGATTGTATCATAGGTAAAAACAAATCCATGCATCGTCGTAGTCTACTTGTGTGGTATGGAATTAACAACTTCAGTGGCAAATATCACGATCTACGCTTCAAACCACTACGTCCATCACCTTGAAGTGTTAAGTGACTTAATTATTACAGCGCAGGTGTGTAGCCGTCATCGGGCCCACGCATGAAGCGACGAAAGACCGATCGAGGGCCATACCTCCGCGTCGATGAACTTACAAAGTCAGTACGTTTCGATGAATTGGGCGTATCTGTCACACCATCGGCTTTGTCTAGCTTCACACATTAAAATGCGGTATTTACTACTTACACCACATTACTAGATTTGCAATTAGCCCTAAACTGCGGATCAAGACATTTGCCCAATACTGCTAACGCTACATGATCACCAGCCACCACGTATTGCTAATGGTGTACGTTAAAGTTAACAATTTACAGAAACGATGTAGTTTTACACAACTTTTGGGCAATCAATTCAACAAACACAAAAAAGGTGTCATCGGCAACATTTTTGTCAACTTCATGCAGCATTGCCCGTTGAGGATTACAGACATACATGCCAAGTGATCCTCTATGCACATTGTGGAATGCATCTTACATGAGTAAACCACGCTTGTAAACTAGCTAAACAGCATCTTAAGGTTTGAAAACGCCTAACGCAGTCAGAGCTGAAAATTAGCCTAAACTGTGTCCAGCTACGAGGTTAATATCAGATAAATCTGTTGCGAGTGTTGCATTACATTTCAAATATTATAGCGCAATCATCTCCGCTGCCAGCACACATGGTTGAGCTAAATAGGAGTATGACAAAACACCATCTTCATGAGCTATAGTGAGAGATCGCGAGTGTGCTCGGTGTGTCATTTATGAAACATGACTCATATCTTGGCGTAGATCTTACATGCTCAAGGCGTTGGAATCGACATGTATACGAGAGGGATTTTACTGAATAATTTCTTGTAAATTTATTCCGTATGATAACATCATCCGCTACTTGATTCGATTTCACAATTCAACGACAGAATCTTTGGTTAGCAAATCCATACTCATACCTTTATGATGAGTACCTTGACCAGCAAAAACAAGAGCTTTCTTCATTTTTTGAAAACCGTTTTAAAAAAATTGTTATAAATAAACAAGTATAATAAATAATTGTAAACCCTAAATGTGTTATTATTATAAAATCGTTAAGATTGAGAAAAAGAATATAAATGAGATAAGGAATATATACAACGTACATAAAGATTATAGATGTGCATGTCTCGAAAAAAAAAATATTTAAAAAATCAAAGTTTACAAAGAATATGTCATTGGCAAGCTAAAATATTTTTGGTAAATAAATTTAGTAAAATATTTCATACAATATAAATACATCAATTATTATATGTAATAAACTGATAAATATTTTTCTTAATCATCAAAAAGCTGTCAAAAGTGCTTTAAATCGTAGGACAATTTTACAATAATTAATATTTAACTATTATTATCGGTATTAATAAAATTTTTAAAACCTGTAATAAAAAAAATTTAAAGTTTTCAGTTGACTTTACTGGATAGAACAAATGGAAGGTAAAATATCAAAATAATAATCTTATATTGCTGCAATAATTTATTATGATTAAATTTTTCTCATCTTCAAGGGTAATAATTGAATCGCTGAAAAAAACAATTTTTGAAATATTAAATAAATAGACTTAACATATTAAATTTAGTAGGAAATAATTGTATTATGATTAGCTCTTTTCTTTTTTGCATTTGACGTTTTCAAATTTTATATCAAGAAATTTATTTACCGATTATACTCTTTTTATAATTTCATGCAAGAAATTAAATAACACTTCTTTATGTAATTCAGTATAATTACTGAAATTTTATGTAATTAGTTTGATAGTACTTGCCACTGTTAATATGGAAAAAAATTCGATTAAAAATAGGCAAGACATGTAATAATATCAGAGAAAAAAGGGTACCAGAAATAATTTGTAAATAAATAAAATAGTCGATGTGAAATATCTGGCAAACATACTTTTTAAAACAATATTTCATAAAACGCTTTTTTCAGTATTGACAATCGTGGTTGGGTATTTTACCGTGTGTAGCCTAAATTCACAAATTTTTAAAGATTTTTTACTATGTATCATCACATTTACTTTGGTTTACGTTAAAAAACTGATTAGTTACAGTGATAAGCATTGTTACTTTGCTATTTTACTTTACATGTTCCTTTTTTTTCAATGATCAGGAAGTGTTGTTGAACAGTCAAAACATTATATACATCAGAAGTATAGTGGAAATCTGATAGGTTATTTTCAGTATTTGATCTAAATATTGACAGAAACATTTTTTTCTCTTGAGCATATTATATTTTTAAATAAAAATATAATCAGAAAATATGTAGTGATTCAATAAATTACGCTGGCATTGCAATGTCTATAAATAACAAATAGCAAATACGAATAAGAAACACATGACACATATCGCTTATCAGACTACTTGCAAACATCACAATTACCTACAGATTTTTCAATTTCTGTCAGCTTTTTACTGTTTTATTCGTATAATTGCTTCACATTTCTTTATTCAAGCAAATAATACAACAATAAACGATGAAAAAGAAAAGATGTTATTGTTATAGCAATAACAATTATAGTAATTATAATCAGAGTCTCTTGTTAGTGTGTATTTAAATTTTTTTTAAAAAAACAAATTTGACACTCATTTTTGAAACTTGTACTTAACATCATAATTTTGTTTTCCATACTAAGTAAGATATTATTAGGAAAAAAAATATTGAAATAAAATTTTTTACTATTCTCTTTTATTCACGACAACTTTATATTTTGATAAATAGGAGAAGCATGCTCAATACAGCAACAACCCATCCAATTACCAATAGAATAAAACCATAATCATATTTATAACCTGCTCCCTTGAACGAAACACACACTGATGATATAATATCTGTGCCACTCCCTAACTTATCACAGATGTTGTATAAGCTTGCCATTATCGCCCATGTAATTAGTAAAGTAATTGCACCGATAAAGCTCAAGACTATAATTGCCATGCGGAATGATTCACTCTTGAAAATGTGGATGAGTGCGCAAATAAATGTTACGAAATAGACAAGTATGGAAATAATTGCAAAAGCCTAAGCTGCTTGAAATTTTTGGGACTTTGCTTTAAAGTGTTATTTAAACTAATCTTTCACTCAAACCGTTTCCTTTGGGTGTTTGCACGGTGAGTATTACTTCCACATAGTCATGCAATCTGAAGGTATAAGGTCTTCAGCTTCATGTTTAAATTGTGGTGAGGCAGTGCCAATGATAATCAGAACGAGAACACAAAGCTGCAGTAGCGCAAAAATAAATAGACCCAATTTCATCGTGACTTTTACAATTAAAAACTTCATCTTGATACTGAAAAAGTTTAACAAATATTTTATTTTAAAAAAATTAGCTATGCTTAGTAAATTTACTATTTTTATTATAGTTATCTTAGAGTGTACACTATTAGCAAATGTGTGATTGTTTGTGGAAATTACTTTATTGTAAAAATCTACAATATTATTGCTATATTAAAACTCTATTTTGAACTTTTCTTTGCGGTGTTTTTTAAAATTGTTTAACTGTGAAACTAATTCGAATAACGTTTAATATTTTTTAGAATTTAATTATATGCTAGTTTTAAAACTATTGTCATAATTACCGTTTATAAAACAGACGTATCAGCGAGAATATTGGAAGTATTTACAATTAAGGGAAATGTATTTTTAAAAAAATTAATTTGAAGAAGAAAAATAAAATGAAAATGACTAAATAAATTTAAGTTGACGTATGCATAAATTTTGCTAACAAATTTGCGTCGAATTTAGAAGTTGAATTATTTTTATTCAAAAATATGATACGCAAAATTAGTTATAATTACTAAAATGAGAAAAAAATAATCGGTTATAAATTTCTATTATTAACAAACGTACAAAATTCTCTTTTTTTTTTATAAAGTTTACAATTATACAATATTTTAATCTCTATTTCTGTATAAAACAAGCAAATAGTAACTCGAAATAAAAATTATTTATTGTACAAATACTTTTTATTTACTCTTTTTTTTTTTGAAAGAGCTAATTCAGAATTAAGTTTATCTGTTAATAACAGTAATTTAGTTTAACCGAGTATAGTCAAATTTTTGAGAAGCTCGTATACATATTAGTACGTGAACTAGTAAATTATTAGTAAAAGTTAATTGATCGCTATTAGTTTAACTTAAGGGTTTTGTTTAACAATTTATCAAAGTTACTAAGAAAAATTTAGTAAATAATTGAAGTTATATTTTCAGATATAATATTTGTATTTAATACTATCTTACCTTATCTTACCTACCGGAATAAATAAAAGAGCAAAGCTGATGATGACAATGAACCAACTGATTAGCTATAAAATTCATCCTGTGGTGTATTTGTAATTCTCAGAATGCAATTTATTACATACATCAAAAGATACAATATTATTATGGATATTTTTCTTATGTTTATCTTTATTATTATACATACCTGAAATTAGGGACCATATAATTAGAATAGTGATTATGCTGAGAGCGTTGAAAGCAATAATTATTATACGGAAAGATATATTCACAAAGAATTGAACGACACACAATATAAACGTGACAAAGCATAAAATTATAGAAATAATCGAAATTGCTGCGGCGGCGTTAAATTTAAGAAGACGAGCTGGACAAGAAATTTTGAATATGCATCCAAAATCATCGTTTGAATTATCCAGGTTATTACAATTATGTTGCCTCAATCACATATCAATATTTTTATAATCTCACTGCTTGCTTCGACTAGTAAACTGTGGGCAGTGGTGCCGACGATCAGTAAAATTGTCGCAACCAATTGAAGAAATGCAATTACACAAAACAATGCTGATTTTGTCTTTGTTTTGCAACAACAGCACATTTTTGGATTTTTTTTTAAGAAAAAAAATGGAAAAACTGATAAAAACGTAAGAACTTCAAGAACGAATGTTTAAAAGTTTATACAAACAGTGAGGTTTAACCGTTGTGTTATCTTTGTTTGCAATGTAACAACGAATAACTATAAAATTTTAAAAAATTTTAAAAAAGAACAAACCTTGTTATTCGAAAAGGACACTAAAACACCATCATTACATATGACATCTAATTGCGACATTGATATATAAATAAAATTTTTTATAAATAATTTTTGTATTTGCACTACATATAATTTAGCTTCACAGAAAATATATACAGTTTAACATATATTAAATTAATTATAATAAAGTAATTGTAAACATAAATTTAAAACCATTTATGTAATTAAAATTAGAAAAGATAATAAATTATTAATTGATAATATATTTTCGACAATTTAACAGAACACAAGTGTAAATATAATTCTTATATTTTGATAAAAGAGCAAAAACTACTTACAAAATTACTAATTTGAAGTTGTGCTATTTTACTGACAATATTGCTTCACTCGCTAAAACAAATTTGACACGAAAATAATAATAAAATAAGAGAAATTTCCTTCAATCAAATAAAACGATTTGTCAATGTGCAATATATTTTGTATTTCGCGTTTAAAATATCCAAAAAAGTTTTTTACTCTTTTGTCATCAATTAATCAGTTATGTTAATACTTTGTTTTCGAAAACTCAGAGGATTGAACTTAAGTGATTGCCCCAACAAGCAAAAATCAATTAGATTCTTTTTATGATTGATTTTATTATCAGTAAAAGGCGATATAGAATAAAATAAAGTGGATAGTATACTGTCAAAAATTATTTTGTTCGAAAATGTTTTATTAAATAAATGAAACTACTAAAATCATAATACTGAAAAAGTTTAATTTAAATTAGCTAAAGTACAGATTATATAAAATGTTTTATTTTACAAGGATGTCAATGTAAATTTTATTTAAAAGCGTATAACGTTTACCTTAAAAGTAATAACTTACTTTAATTATATACAAAAACGAGAGGGAGAGCAATGATTGTTAAAACCCACGCAATGACCATTAACACAAAGCCTGGCCCGTAGTAATAACTTCTGTTATTTAATCCAACACATAGTGATGTATCTGGCACTAATCCATAGTATGTGGGAGGAACATCCGTGCCTGTGAAAATATGGGCAATAAGAATTCACGGCACCGATGAAAACACGATGCTGGCCACATTGAGTGAAAAGCAAATAAATCGTGGAAACGTAGAAATAAGTGTCTTTGTCACGCCACAGATAGCTGTAACAAGTAAAACAATAATAGAAATGACAGCAAAAGCAGCCGCAGCATTAAAATTTTTTATTCGCTTCGCACAAAGGTCATTAAAAAGAGTGGATAAGGGCAAAGTACTTTCATGTTTGCTGCAATCAGAGTAAAACTTCCACATGGTAAAGCACGACTTTGGCTGTGACTGCGCCACATGTTTTACCTTTAATTGAATCAACGGTGTACCAATCAAATAGAAAAGAAAGGCAATAAAGTGCAAAATGGCGAACGAATAAAACGCAAACTTTTGACGACGATCAGCCAATTTACTTTTGATTACTTCTTGAAACATATTTTTTTTTGCGGAGCTTGTTTACGTTAGTAAAAAAAAGTGAAATAATCACGTAAAACTTTCGATGCAGTTATCAGTTAAATGGCGATTACGATGAGGCAGGAAAAAAAAAAAGCAACTTAAATACGTTATAGTTGTTGTTGTTTTTATTGTTGTTTTTTCAATAGCAATATAAACTTTGTTAAATGTAAAGATTTAGAAGATATTTTTTTGTCTAAATGAATAAATGTAATAATAAAAATTACAGTAAGAATATTATTATTGAAAGAGAAAGAGTTATCCGAAAAGCATATAGTCACACATTTATTCAGATATATTATTTTTTGCTCATCAACTACTTTTGTCAGCTTTGATAATAACAAATAAAATTTTTTGTGTTTGCTTACACTTTTGCAAGTAATGTGAAAAAATTATATTAACTAGCAATTTTTAACTCGCTGCATCTAACTTGAGCAAATCATTTAAATTTTTAATTTTATTTTTTGAAATCAAATATATACATATTATGCAAGATAATGCTGATAACGATGTTGTTATGAGAAAAGAGAAAAATATTAACTAAATGCTACGCTTTACAAATATATCAATAAGGTATGTAATATACAAAGGCAATTGCAAATATCTATAAAATTTGTCAGAAAAAAAAATTTCTGATGAAAAACAAATTGTGCAATCTATCGAAGCGGTCGAAAGAATGGTCGATATTGATTAATTAATTAGTTTTTTCCTTTTTATTTTGTACTATTATCGTTTTTTTATCTAGCTTTGTGATTTTTACCTTTATATGTTGTAGGATGCAGGTAATGTTGGAATAGGTAATGAAAGCGGCACAGTAGAAAGGTGTAGCGTCAGCAACTATGGAACTGTATTTTGTGAGATTGTACTAATAGCAACTTTACTATTATCATCCCTAACACCACTGTCTTCATTTTACTTTACATAATCACTACTACTACTATTATTACTTTCACTTTCACTTTCAAAGCTATCTGTGTTATAGGCTGTTTTCGTGTCTGTACTACGTTAATGTATGACCGAAGGTGATGAAGTAGACGTTGACGTGTTTTGAGTGGACGCTAACGATTATGATGACGTCGATGATGAAAGTAGCAATTATGCCTATTATTTTATTGTAGGCTATGTCGAAACGGAAGATATGCTTGCATCTTAATCAAAACGTTTATTTTAATACAAGTTAATCTGCTTGTCCCGCTTTAACGGTTCTTTGATATGTGCACTATTTTACTTGTTTAAGTCTCTGCTTACATTTTGTTTTTGTTAATGTTCATTTGACGCCTAGCTATAAACAGGTAAAGAAAACTTTGAATGCGTCGGTATGGAGGGCATAGATTGAACTGTTATTAGCTTATTTTATAACTTACTTTTCTTATCAATATCTACTTTTTGTTGAAACACATTACTACTGTCTTTTTTGTTATATGTACGTTGAACTACTGGATGTGTATATAATTTGTCTTAACTTTGTGTCAATTTTGCTTACATTTTACTGATTTCATCAGCATCTACATGTTGAATATCATGTTTGTTGGCAATCAGTTGCAACAAAATATTGATTCGCATAACAAATTGCTGACACTCTTTCTCTAAACTTGTTATAAAAATGGCTAGTTTTGTGGGTAATTATTCAATTTATAATAACGACAACAACAACATTTTATCTTTTTACGTGACAAGCACTTGTAAGCTAAATAAAATACTTTACAATTGATATCATACACTATACCGTAAAAATTCAACTATTGGCAATGACGATGATTTAGATTAAGCGGCAAGCTATTTTGATGTCAGGCACTATTTGCCTTTTCGTTATTACAATTTTTTTATTCTTCTTCTGTTCGTGTCATTATACTATTATGTAAAGTCGTTTAAGGTGTCAGCGTGCTATTTCATCTCACTACTGCCTAGTTGTACAGCGACAACATGTGAATGACCTTATTAGTTTTGTTTATTATCTTCATTTAGATGAGTATAATCAACAATTTAATTTTCATGATAGCCATTTTTGCCACCCTTAAAATTTTATTGTTAACTATTATTGAGCGACTTGTTACTTTTGTTAGATTTGCAGATATTGTTTGACGTCAACTTTGAATACTACATATTTACATTCGTATCGTGAACATTATTTTTATTGATCTTTGTTTTGTGAAACAAATGTGTTCAATTAGCACTGTTAAGTTATTGTACAACGATATTTGTCAAGCGAATAATCTATTTCATATGTCGATCAATCCACTTGCACTGTATTTCAGTTTACTTATCAACACACGGCACACTCGACAATACTCGGTGTTATTAAACTATTTTTTTCAAAAGTTGACACGCTGACCTTAATTGATAAATAATGTTATATTGAATAATATAGTTAAGTGTGTTGGCTGGAGTATTAGTCGGACATACTACAGAATTGTTATGTTTTTGTACTTGTTCATCACCTTAGGTGAGTGAGTGATTTTAATAGTTTTTGTGATTACGACAACAATTCTTCTGAAAACGTTACTTATGATTTAAAGGAGAATGTGATGGTTGCTGTTACTTTTGTTTAGCTGATTATACAGAGCTGGCATACTAAATACTACTTTTTTAAGTATTGCTAACAGCTTTTTTGTTGCCTTTACTGCTAGCAGTTAATTCATTTCGCTAATATTTGCTTTTCATTTTTTAACTTACTCGCTGATCGCCGTCAATGAGAATACGAATAACATATGGTTTTTCAACTTGCTCTTTACAAGTTAAATTTTATATCAACTATGCAGATCTTTTATCTTGGTTAACGGTGTTTGAGCACAAAGCAGAACTACACTTTATTTTTCTGCAAATGTTTTATTAATACGGTGTAACGTTACGAGGTATTCGTGCGTATCCTACTACAACAACACGACACGCCATTTCCGCATAGCCAATGAACGCACGCTGTTAACTAAATTTTTTCAATTGATGATTAACACTGAACTTATTATTTGGAGTAGCATTACTGTCATTATAGTTGCTACTATTCATTCATTGCATCGCATAATTTGCATAAATTGGCCTACTCAATTTTGCATTTGTGCAACCTTTTTCAGAATGTTTAGTTTCGAGCTCATTTTAATTTATATTATCATCATCATCGTCATCAGAATGGCCGTGTATCTACTAAAATTTTGTGTGTCTGCTATCTTGACGTAATGTTACTAATGGGCAAGGACAACTTCAGTGAGCGAGGGTTTAATTTTGCGAATTAAGCAAATAGCACTCACAAGGCGGTGGAAAGAAGTTATTTAGATCATTTCCTTCAATTTAGAACTATGCACGATGGCATACATTAAACAAGATAGAATCGTTGCCATCTCGTAATGCTCTTTTTTTACTCTTGATATAATCATGTAAAGTGTTAACTTTACTCTTTTTATTGGTTGATATCTGCATAGACTATTAACGAGTTGGTCGAAGAAAAATGGGAGGAAATTGCATAAACTGAACACAAACCATTATATCATTATTTTTATAACCTGTGACTACTTTTGTTTTTCAAGTTTTGTTGTTGTTAGTACAGTGTTCTCTATAACTCGACTTTAGTTGTGATTGCGCATTATGAAAAGAACTACCTAAGCCATTTAGGCCACGTATCATCATTTACAGTCTGTATAAGCGTGTCATTGTTTTGTTTTTATGTGTAACAGTACCAGTTTGTTTTTTAACTTGTAATAAATAAACTACAAAATTGATAATGAGTTACAGATAACAATTTGTAATTAATAACTTTTTTTTAAAAAAAAAAAAAAATAATTAGCACCGTTACAAAAGGGTCATTATATAATTGATTGAAAGTTTCAGTTTGTAGCCACTATTATATTTTATTGTTTGTGTTATAAGATACTGAAATTGCATTTTGCAACATTTTTTTTTGCTGCACACAATGTACATAATGTACCGCAAATGCAAGTGAACAGAACAAATAATAAATATAGCGTTATATATATTGTTTGTGCAAGTCAAGATTAGCTATACAACAGCTATATATCATTCACTAACAATGTTTATTTTTGAATTAGTTGGTCATATTTGTAGTAGCAATATTTTTTTTGCATCTCAGTGCATGATCGCCACAAATGTCACGTATTAAGCTAAGTAAGTTGCTGAAGCAAAAGGAAAAATGAACGAAGAGTGAAAAAATGTAAAACAGTGCAGAGATTGTAATTTGAAATAATCAAATTTACATCAAATGACAATTACACGTTTACCTGAACACACAATTCACATAAATTGTTTCTAGGAGAGAGAATACGATATTCATGAGAACAACTCCAACAAAATAAAAACTTCATTTATGTAACGCATGTTTACGTGTGTGTGTGCGTGTGTGTGTATGCTTGTCCAGTTTGTTTTTTGTAGACATAGTAAATATTAGTAGTACAAGTAATGTGGGAAAAAATAAAGTGGATGTATTTTTACACCTGTTATTATTATTACCTGGAAAAAGAAAATTAGTGTTAAAAAATTTTTTTTCAGATAATTATTCATGTCTTCATTTACAATTTTTCATCTTTATCAGACTATGTTTTTTTCTTTGCTTTGCTGCGACCAAGACGCTCGTCCAAAATATTCTTTGGTATTAGTGGTGCTTTGTTCTAAATAACTAAATCGGCATACTAGTGCTTCCCCAACTCTTCAAGTGATGGGAAATTGACATTTTCTTTTATTTTAGTTGTTGCCTTCCCGATTTCGCCGCGTTTAGGCAAATTTTCAAGCTGTGATGTGTCTTTAAGGCCAGTCTAGAGAATTTTACTCTGCTGTGCATCTTGTTGTTGCTGAAGAGCGTGAATGCGATCGAGCTTACTCTTCCGCCGCTTCATGAGTGTACTGGTGTTATCAGTTGCTTTACTGGCTTGCTCATCTTAGAATTTAGGTCGTCTAAATATCGTCTTCGAGCCAACTTTGCCACGATCAATGTAGGCACGTCGACTAATTTCACGCTACGACTACGTCTCTTCCTCGCTGCGAGCGACTTTTGTCAGGCCTTAGCGCGCGGTCTCATCACGGCTAACGTGTTCTAATGCCTACTAAAGCACAGTCGAGGTGACGTCCTACGCATCATTCGTAGATAGTTCTTCTTCTTGCGCGCTAATCATCATTTGCAGTAGCTTTTCTTCACTCATGGATGTGCTGGATGGAGGTTAGTAAACACGTGTATAGGGCTAAGCTCCTTCACTAACATGATTTGTAATCAAACTGGCATGCACCTACGAAATATTACCCTCACCATCTTATAACAAGGGCATTTGCCCGACAAAGTTAAGCGGATATGGATCTTTTGACCCGGCCACGTACTTGTCAAGTTCACGTTCAATGTGTTCATGAATGTTGTCTTGATTGATGTATGGAATATGCATCATGTACTGTAGTCGCTAACTTGCTCGCTAAAATCAGTAGAAAAATTGACGCTCATGATACTATCGAAGCAGATCTAAGTGTTTTTTCTTTAGTGCTTGTCGACCTTGTGCGAGTTGCTGATTTTAGCGCCGCTTTTTCTACTGTGCTTGCATCTCATACTACCATTGTGCTAATTGAGCTGCTTTAGTTATGTTGTACTTGTAAATGTATTAGTCCGCATTTACTCTAAATGATTCTAGTCATTGTCTCTTGTACACTTTTCTGAGATACTCGAATTGAGCCTAGTGAACGTTGCGTCACAGTTCATTTTGCTTTCACATTCAATGTCGATACGGAGTTAAAAAACCTGTCATTCGTCTACCTTATGCATTTTTAGAAGGCAAATTATAATATGGTCGTATTTGACGCAGTAAAATGCTATCGCATCGCAACATTTTTGATTAAAGCTCTTCTTTATTTATTAGTATTAATAATAATAATAATATATACTGCTTAAAACGATTGTAACCACAACAATGTTTCGAGTAGAAAATAATTATTACCATGTAAACATTTAAAAAAATTTATACTTATACTTATTGCAAAAAGGGAAAGTAGATTTACAATAAATTGTTATTAAAAAAAAGGTCCGCTAATATTTTATGCAAGCTTTACACATTTTTTATTTTTTTTAAACATAATATGATTGATTTCAACTATATTTCGTTCACCTTACCTACTTCAAGAGAGATAAATTATGTTTTAAGTTGTTTGATATATATGTGTGTTTTTAAGTTCCCTCGCAATCATGATAGTTGTGCAAATTTATTTTTAAAAAAAAAATGAAACTATTGTTTTTTTGATATGCACTACTTTTAAACGTTAAGATATCCAATTTATTTTACCTATTTTTGGTGTGAAAATAAAATACTGATAAAATGTAAACAGGAATAGGTTGTACGAACGGTGAATGGCTTTCAATATACTTAACTTGGCACTTTCATTAATTGGTTTGTCACGTGATTAACAATACTTGCCACATCATCTAATAGATCTTTTCTCCGACTATTATGACTGTCAATGTTGCTATTCTCAACGAGTGACGTGTTTATTCCACTTGTATTTACAGCTTGTCAAAGACACGCGACGCTATTATCCACAGGTTATGGCAATGGAAAGCATTTTTATATAATTTACTAAATCGAGTTGCACCTCTAATAACGTTAAAGGTTATCTTCTACAACTGTAGTCGTGCTATTGTAGTGCACCTCATCAACATATAGAGCACCAATATCGTAGAATGGTTTTTACTCTCGCAGCTTTCGTAGCCGCTATTTTAAGAGCACTATTTTGCTATTTGCATGATGCAGTTTATTATCTGTTGTATTGCTATTAACATCAATTTGCCTTCCTTCTTCCACGCTAGTAATGTTATTATGACTTTTGTGCTAATCTGCACATATTGCACCACTAACTTTGCCTTAAGGCTATTTGCTACAATTGTCAAGATGCAACATCATCTCATGTTATTGACGGCACTCTTCGTAATACGAATCAAAAACATCTTACTCATCTTCTTCGTCAGGTAACGTTGATGAAATATGAGCATTAGCTTCTTTACTAATTAAAGTTTAATTTTGTTGTGTTGCCTCTGACTCGTTATTTTTATTGCCATTATGTACAACATCAGAAATTTTGTCGCCCTAACGATTTGCAGCAGTCATGTTAATATTTGTAACGGAAGTGAAATCAGTGGGTTCACCTTCAGTAAATGCGTTCCTGTTATCATTGTTTTCACTTTTGTCTAGATTTATTTTACTTATAGATATTATTGTTTGGTGCGCTGTTTAAGAGGTATCATTTTGTTTATGACATTTGTTACAATTATTATCGTTGTTATCATTGTAAGCTTTAGTGTCAGCCATTTTTGCATGACTTTCATTTGTTTTCCTGCCTTTTCGTGATGTGGTTATGGAAGTGTAGCATGCGTCACAAACGCGCTCAGGTACGTGTTTGTTGTAGTGCTAAACAATGCATAATTTTGATGAGCACTTACTGCAAAAGATTCGTCCACAATTACGGCAATGATGGCGGCGAACTCACAACGAAAATACAACATTGCACTACGTGCAGTTTGGAGCATCCTCGTCTTTCTGCCAAACACGTTTTGCCATTTTACAATTTCGAGAAATCAAGACGACAGTTTTTATTTTAATTGTGAGAAAAATGAAAACAAAAAATAAAGTTGTTTACAATGTTATTGTGTATATTAAAATAAACTTATCAACTATGCTAACTTATTTTCTTGACAGCAAATATTAGTATGTATTTTTTTGCACCTACGACAATAAAACATATTAAATAATGATAAATAAATACTGGAAAAACATTGTTTTTTAAAAAAAAAAAATTTAATTCATTTTCGCATACTACTATTACGTTATCAATAAAAATAAGAATGGAGAAAAAGAGGAAAAATAAAAGAGCTATAGCTTTTTGTATTCTCAGCTAGTGATTAAGAAAAATATTCACAAGAACAAACTTAAAAAAAAATAATATGGTTTGCCAATACAAAATAAATAGAACACGTACTTACGATAACTAAACTATATATCGCCTTTCAATTATTTTTCTTTTCACTCAGCTTTACTGTAATTGGCGAAAAAATAATGTCAAGTTAGTTTACTTCTTGACATAATGTATGATTGCTATCTATCAAGGTGATTTTGTTTTTATAAAAGTTATGTTGTGAGCTTAACGTAAGCATACATATAAGTCTATAGTTATTCTATAATAAATATTTTGATAGACACATAGATTAGTCAAAGTATTTTTTAAAAAAAGATCTGTTTTGACTTGTTTTCATCTGCAAATCTATGTTATCTATGTAGTGTGATCTGTTGTTTAGAAAAAAATTATATACACAAAATCTATGGCACTCGTGGAAACTGTGTATGTGTTATCTTTTTTTATTCTGGATGACAAAATGAAAAGATTAGATGTTTTTATATCTTAGCACTATGTGTTTTTTTTACTTCTATGTCAAAAGTAAACTATAAATGAATGCACTTTTATTAATGTTTAAAATTTTTACTTTAAATTTGTTAATACTTTTTTTTAAAAAAATTTTATGTAAACATTATTGTGTTCTTTTTATTGATAAGGGTAATCACGTAAGTCCATCGTTAACACCCGCGATGACTGACTATCTTTATCTTTCATCACTCCTATTAACACATCTGCCAAGTGGTACAGCTGATCTTTTAATGAGACGACAATAAATTGACAATGTGTGCAACCGTGACGCAAATAGTTTGCTAACTTCTCTACATTAACCGCATCTAACGCGGCGTCTACCTCGTCCAAAATGAACAGCGGGGTTGGAGAGGCGGCATGAATGGCAAATAATAGTGCCAAAGCCGCCATCGTCTTTTCACCTCCAGATAACGCGTCCATGGGCATAAAACGCTTCATTGGTGGTGTGGCGTGGTAAGTGGTTCCACCTGTGTACGGTTCATCGGTGTCCTACAGGGTTAAGTAGGCAATACCGTGAATAGCATTGGCCCGTGTGCCCAAAGTGAGTTACTGATAAATGTGATTTACACTTGACTGAATTTTATCAAACGCATTCATAAATCGTCGACCTCGAGCTTGCTTGACGGCAGTAAAGGCCGTGTGTGCCGCACGAGCACGCTCTCGTGCAGCCTCCAGCACCGATGCACTCTACCCTAACTTATTTTTACTATTTGCGTAATGAGTTGCCATTTTCATCAGCGGTGCAAGTTGTGCCAGTTATGTACTTAAACTCTGTACCAGTGTATTAGATCGTTATTTGTACTACTCCAGTGCAGCACGATTACGCGCAGCATCACGTTGAATGGAGGTTAGCGCGCTAAAATCCACGTAAAACTTTCGCTCCTGTTACATCAAACTGCTATTCGAGCTCTCAGTGATGGTGCTATTGCTGGGACTATTGCTAATACTTTTACTATTACTGTTGGGTTTGTTACGTTTGTCAATATACTACTTATTTGCGCTCTTGTTAAGTGTGTTTGTCTATTATCGCTACTGATGCTGCTGCTCTTGCGTTGACCCGATCATCACAAACGGTTCTGATGCTTTTATTGTCTACACTGTATCATTATTATTCTTACAGACGGCATTACGTTGCTCTTGTTGCTCATCCGCTTCATTATCATCATCACTAGATAAATTATTTGCATTCATGTTAGTCTGTGCAATTGCGCTTTACTCCCAAACGCGTAGAGGTAGTTCCACGCCTTATATTTGGCACCGCTGAATCAACGCACGACGTTTCAGTCGCAACGTCTCACATGCGGTTTGCAACCCCGCAGCTCCTCTTCGAGCATGGGCCAATCGATTTAATTCACCCTATATGCTGCGTGAAAGTTAATAAATTTGCCGCTCCACCCCATCCAACTCGGATCGTAAAGTGGCAATAGTACGTTTGCTCGTGCCATAGTTGGTGTTTAGCTAAGTAGTTTGTGTCACACATTTTTGTAATTATGCCTCATGATGATTAATTTATTGTTGTAATTGGGCAAGAATGTCACGGCCGTCACTCGCAGACACACCACCTATGCGTTTCGTCTCTGCCTACACCGCTGCGTGTAACTTGTGAATGAGCAGGACAAATTACTGCCGCTTCTTCGCACGCTGCTGAGTCAATTACATTTGCCGACTCTACAGCTGTAATAAATTTGGTATTTGCACAATTTGCTGAAATTACGCAAATACTCGACCCTACACCTGCGCCACCTGCCGAGAAAGCTGCAGCAGTTGCTCATCCAAATTGTTTACTTTATGTTGATACTATTGTGTTCTTTGTTATGCTTGTGACAATAGACTTTGCACCTTATCTACCTCTTGATGTAAGCTGTTTAATTTACTTGTCGATTGCTCCACTTACATCCTAAGTACACGTAGTTGGTTATTCGTAAAGTTTAACTTGGACTCCAACTCACGCAGTTCGATCTGTTTACGTGTAACTGCTCCTGCTCCTGCTCCTGCTCCTGCTGCTCCTCCGCCAACACCTGTAGACGAATAGGAGGAAGAGGATGGTGCATGTCCAGCTTACTCTTCTGCCTCACGCAGTAATCGTTCCTTCGCTAATCGCAAATCGTCATACTTCTTCTCATCCCATTTTCGTGCTCGGCCCTGTACTGCCGCCAATCCACCTTGCACACTACCATTCTTCAACAAGAGCGTACCATCAAGCGTAACCACTTTGTACCGCACTCCACTCTGTCCAAAGGCAACTTGCTTGGCCTACGACACCGAATCACACACCAGTGTCTGTCCAATCGCAAAGCGCACGGCAGGCTAGATACTTGCATCACACACAATCACATCCATCAATGGCTTACACGTTCCACCAAAACGACGTAGCTACTAACCAACCACTTTACCATGTATGCTATCGAGTGGTAAAAACGTAATTGGGGGCAAACGCCGCTGCTTCAAAAATTTCACACACTCTATTGCCACGCTGGTAGAATCTACTACCAGTGCCTACAAATACCGACCCATTGCCACCGTCACCGCGTTACGGTATTTGGTGTTGGGTACACTGCACACATCCACCAACCGCCCACGAATGGCATAGAGCGAGCGAAGACTCTCCATGGCATCTGCCACTTTACTCTGCTGTTTGTCATGATCTTTCACGAAGCGTAATTCGTGCAACTGCTCTTGTATTTTGTTGAGCTAGGCCTAGCGCTATGTGGCACGTTGTGTCATGGAAGCTATGTCAACACGTGTCTTATTCATGCGTGTAGTGATTTATTAGAGCGATTGCGTTAGTTCCACTTCACGTGATTGCAACTGAGTAATGTGCAAATTAGCTCGTTGCATGCCTGCGTCTAGTTCATGCTGCTGTGCCTGTAAACGTTATGTGTGTTGTTTACTTTGTTTTATCATCTACTCCATCGAGCTGCGCTGCCGGCGAATGGTGTCCATCTGCTGTCGTAGTGTCACGGTCTGCCCATCGGCCTCATTACGCAGTAATTTATATTTAATTTGCTGTTCCTCCGTTAATAACGTGTCAAGTGTACCTCCTACTTGCGCATCCTCACGCTGGCATGAGGCATCGAACTACTGCAACATCAACTCTTGTTGTCTTTTCAGTGTACGTAGACGTTACACCTCACGTCCACGTGCGCTATCGGCACTGGTCAGTGTCTGTACTTACTTTAACTGTATCTCATGTTTACGTCGGAGATGCGCCAGTGCGGCTTTGACTCGATCACTGGAGCTGTACAAACTACGCAGTTGATCTGCTAACTTGCGGTTAGTACGAAGCTACTCGACATAGCTCTTGTGCCTTTGTGCATATTGCTGTTTCAGACCTGTGACATTTTGCTACGATTCAATATGGTGTTGCAGTTCATGTAATTTGAACTGAAACTTCGCTAACTCGTTTTTTTGGTGTGTTAGTTCTGTTTCAATGTACAATAATTATGTTACTGCGGCATTGCGCTTTGCCTCGGTGCACCGCTCACGTAGTTATGCATAGCGTTACAGTTATTTTTATGCCAGACGCATTTGGTTTACTGCCTGCGTTGCACCACGTTTCTCCAGTGAGGCATGTGCGAGTGCCTCATCGGCGTTGATCATGGCCGATTTCAGTGCATTGTACTCCTGCTACAGTTCATCACTGCCACTGACGTGTTACAGCAGCTCAGTCAATTAACGTGATCGCATTTGTGCCACTTTCTACACAGCGTGTTGAAAGACAATAAACGTGCTAATTTGACGTGAAATGTTTAAATTTTGCAACGTACGCGCAAATTACTACTCACTCACTGGAGAGTTATTAACGAGGACATTAATGGAGCCATCATTCTTTACTTTACGTGTAAGAAACGTCTACACTCGCTTTTGAGCAGAATGTTATTGATGCATTGCACGGCTATCATCATCATCATTATTCATAGTGTTGTGGTTACTAGAGCTGAGTGAAAATGGATGAGACAGTACAATGGTTACGGCACACTCGGAAGTGTCTTTGCTGTTACGGTTAATTAGATCAGTAGACGTTTTACTTCGCACCACCGACGTGTTATTGTCCGCGCTAAGCACAAACGTTAACGCATCCATCAAGTTAGACTTACCTGAACCATTAGGTCCTACAATGCACGTGAAATCTTTAAATGGTGCGACAACTACGTGTCCGGCGTAGCTCTTGAAGTTGAACAGTTCAATACGTTCAATCTTGATAGACATCGCAAACTAATTTATTTTTTTGTTTTTGATTATCTTAGCTAAAATTTCTCCTAACTTAAAGTGAAATATTCTATCGCTACTAACAAGAAAATCACTATATGATTAAAAAAGTCTAACAGTTGCACAAGAAACTATTTTTTTTTAATAAAAAAAAGGGAAGTTTTTTTTTTATATGATAAAGAAATGATGTACAAAAAAAAATTTATTACAACGTAATAGAAACTCACATTAATTCATTTTCTTTATTAACAACCATATTTTTCAGTTTTCCTATCACAAAAAAAGAGTAAATACCGTTTCACACTTAAAATAATAATTAAAAATATATATATGAAGTAATATTACTAAAACAATCTTTATTCGAATATTTGACGGTACTGTATACTGAATAGTATATATGTGTATTTGTGTATGAGCAGAACATCGTAGCAATTCGTGTACGATGTGATATAAGAGCTAAGAAATAATGTAACAAATAGAACAAAAGCTTTAAATTAGTGAGCGTGATATAAAATAAATAAGCTAACAAGTATATCGTTAATACTAACGGTTAGCAAAGTTATGTTATAATGAGCGTTATTAGAAGTATACTAGAAAATTAGTATATATATAAATAGTTACACCTGTAGCAAAAATAAATAGTGATTTAACATTATGTATTAATTTTTTCCATTTATTAGGTTAACAAATTAGCAGTACTGCAAAAAAAAAATATGTGTATATCGCGTTATCTCTTACTATATTAGTTTTATTTTTATGTTAGATGGCTATGATATTAAATTTTTATAGCCAAAAAAAAATAAATGTAGTACGTATATATGTATAAATACACATTAACACGTATAAAGAATAATAAAATGTGTATTTCTGTATATTTTTTTGTATATGCTGAGCTGTATAAGTGCAAGCTTTTGTTATCTTTATAATCATTTTTATAAATTTTAGTTATTTATTACTAATTATGTATGCAAATAATAAAAGCAAAATGTATATATTTCACAAATGTGTATAATTACTCACATGTCTGAATGTAAGGTAATAGTGAACTGAAAATTAAACTATTATATTTCTTTTTTGTGAATATTGTATAATTACTTTGTAGACTTGCAACGTCGTCTATTGTACAAGTACATGCGTGTAATGTAATGAAGAACGTTATTGCACTAGGATAAGTGTGAGAGCAAACCATTTGAACGCATAAGCTCACCCAAAACATCATCCTCTTCGTCTACTCAGTCGACAATGCTGTAGGAAAGATCCACTGACTTGTCTGACACGACTGCGGGAATGTTGTACTTGTCATTCGCATGAGATGACTTGATTACTTTGCTGACTTTCTTCGCCGACGGCATTGTGTCTGAGGTGTCGTAGCTCTACTTGGACTCACTTCGGTGTGATGCGTGCTCGTCTAATCGTCGTAGCCGCTTATAGTCTTTTACCTGTACACAGTTAAATGGCTGAAAAATGCTGTTGAAGGCGCTATTGTCCAGCAAGATAACATGACGAAGATCACGACCGAGTAGGTAGAGATCCTTTGTATAGCCTGCGTTTGTAGGCGTGCAGTAATCACGATGTAGCACGGTGATTACACCACACTTGGGTCAGGTGTCAAACGGATACTAGACGGGTTCATGCGATATATTGAGAATGTTCTAAACGCGTTCAGCATCATTTTTATTATCAGCAGCAGTACCACTACTTCTATTTATGGTAAGAAGAGGAGGAGGAGCACCATTGTTAATATTATTATTATTATTATTATTATTACTATTATTATTATTATTATTATTATTATTATTATTATTATGATTAGCACTATGTGGAAGAAGATTGTAGTTATCTGCAAAGGTAAAAGTAATATCTGCAAAATCGCGTTGCAGGGCATCAATTACGACCTTGGCATAGGTAGGTTATGCCGCGGTAAACAACACCACCTCAAAGTGCTACAGACAAAATCGTAAAAAGGAGTGTAAGTGTGGTCGATACTTAATCGATAGCACCGTCTCGGTAGAGGCATTTACGGAGTTGGTACGAAGTGTGTCTGTTTTGGTGTGTGTGGCCGATTCGGTGCCATCGGCAAGTTATCGTGCGTTCAAGCTCTCACTGACATTCGGTCCACTACAGGCGGCAACGAGGGCGGAGTGTTTGTTTTTACGAGAATGCTTATGCGCAGACGACGATGTAGTTCGTGCGGTATTCGTGGTATTTGTAGTAGTGGTGGTTGTAAACGATAACAGTGAAAGAGATGGCAAGTGCAATGAATGAGGATCGATGTGTTTGCTATGACGATGTTGATGTGGTTGTTGCTAATTTTAGTTGTTATTGTTATTGATATTGTGACTTATGTTCTCTTCATTCCCATCATGGGTATTGTTATTATTGATACTACTAATGTTATTGTTAACTTCCATATCGTCAATTGTCATCACCGCATCGGCATCTGGCATGTACTGCAACGAGCAGTGTAGCAGAGTTTCATCCAGGTCTAGCACAAGTGTGTTCATGTGCTTGTTGCAATGGCGGTTACTGATTCCATCTGCACTTTCACGTATTTACACTTGTACCTGTGGTGGCAAGTAGGGCAAAAAGGCACAGTGACGAAACGGGGATAAATTGTAATGTGATTAACGCAGTAGCTATGGGTGGTACAGGAGACGGTGTCGCTGATGATGTGAGACGTACACCCCACGACGAAGCAATGAAGAATGACAGAGTCGCAGCAGTGGGCCACAAACCACTTTCTCCGAGGTGTAGAACACAGGAGGCTGCTTCTACTCCGCATGAAGAATATCCACCGAGCTAATAACACTCGTCTGTGCTACGGTTTACTCGTGAAGTAGTGTGGCAACTGGTTGCACATTAACAGTTAACGACGAATTGTTAGCGTTTGACACGTGTGAGATGTTATTTATACTTGCCTCATTTTAATTGGAGCTTATTTTTTATGTTTTACTTTTCGCAGTAATGGATGTCTTGTGATGAGATAACTGTATTGCATTGAGCTCATTCTGCACAATTGATCCACTTGTGTTGTTGTCTGTCTATTCACTATTGACGTTATCAATAGTCATACCAGCTTCTCTTTTTGTAAAATTTAGTTTGTTGTTATGCATTTGGCTGCTCACTTCTTAACTAATTTCTGTAGCTGCCATTGCAAATAGAGAGAGAAAAAAAAGAAGCGACAGCTACCTTGTATCAAAAAAAAAATATATATATGTTTTGATGTATACAACAAATATCAAATCAATATAAAAAAAAAGATGAAAGTATTTAATGATTATTTTATTGATAGATCAGTACACAAAAATATTATAAATTGAACATAAGATATTATAAACTCAGTTATATTAATATCACAGCTTTTTGTACACTTACACTATGATAACATCGAGTGCATAATTTATTTTTTTTCAGGCATGGCAAAAGCTTGTTATGTTTAAGTGATTATATTTATTGTAATGTTATTAATATTACAGTTATTAATGAACGCACATTACATATTTAACAAATTTATTATTAGATTTATGTATTTACTTGTAGAGCTGTTAGTTGATAAGTGAAAAACAAAAAAAACTTAGTTACAATATAAAGTTCAAGAATATCAAATTTGATAAATAAAGATATATATTAGTATTGATTATTATACTGAAAAAAGAAAAAAGAAGTAAATATTTTATTAACTTTATAACATTAATATGCTTAAAAAGTGTCGTTAACACGATTCATAACGGAACGAATACGTGTGTACACTTTAGCAGCAGGACTACCTCGGATCAAATCGCACAGTGCGTCACGGGCTACTCGAATATTCTGCGTTGTGCCCATTATTCATATCTTTGTATCTGCAATAACGATTCGCGTTCGAGTAACGTTTTCTATTGTGTACTTTGTCTTACCATGTGACCCACTCAACCGACCAATACAACGAGACAAATTATCACCGTGTAAGTTGGCTCGAACGTCTTTGATCTAAAAACCTTCAATGTACACATCATCCATTCGAAGCAGAGCAACCGCATCTTTAACGTCAAACCCAGCAATCACAGCTTTTACAAAATCTTCAGCCTTTTGCAACATCACTTTCCCTGCCACAGAGCCATTCACACCTTCACCTTCTGCAGTTGCTGTAAGTTTAGATGTACGTAAATCAACACACTGCTTTTTCAGATTCATGCGAATCTACAACTTGCACTGCTCTACAATCGGAGTGTAAACGTCCATTCAGACTTTCTTCAGTGGCGGAAAGCGGTGATAGGGTATTTTTACACTACGCATTTACGCTGTGAATTTTTCGTGTGACTAACTTGCCACAGATTGCACTAAAGCTTGTGCAGTAGACATGCTACTTACTATTATAAACAAAAAATTGGTTTACTTACGTTTCGTGTATATTACAAATTATTAGCTTATAAATATGTAAATGTGTAAGTCTGTTTCAAAGTGAATGTAATAATGTGTGAAGCACACTATTCATGTTTCATAATTGTAGAAACATATTCGCACAAGTAAATACATCTTTGAGAAAT
This sequence comes from Blastocrithidia nonstop, assembly GCA_028554745.1. Taxonomy (NCBI): domain Eukaryota; phylum Euglenozoa; class Kinetoplastea; order Trypanosomatida; family Trypanosomatidae; genus Blastocrithidia; species Blastocrithidia nonstop. Next base: position 568,323 of record JAQOTN010000008.1, read on the forward strand.
GATAATATATATAATTCAAACATAAAATAAAGAACTAAAATAGTACATAAATTAATATTTAATCTATCAATAGTATAACTTAATGTACAATCTTAATCTAATGCTAAGCGTGAAAGTTGCAAATTTTCTCGCTCACTCTACGAATCGCTTGTGGGTACTGGAACGTATTGTTGCGTCTATGACGACGACTGCATTACCATCATTAATGACGATGGTAGTGGTGGTTGTGGTGGTGGAAGTAATGACGATGTTTGTTACAAATGTGAGTTTCTGTTTTTATTTTATGTGTGAAGCATGCATGTAGGTGATCTGTGTAGTTGCGATAAAGCACATTGCTTAGTCCTCAGCGAGGTACTATTTGCCGTTGAATAACGTGCTGGTCATGTTTTGTGTAGCAGTGATGAGTTGCCTACCGGTGTACGTTGTGACTAAATATTGACTACAGTATTATTTTTATAAGTGCTTTGATGATTGTCATACTTAGTGTTATTATACTTTTATTTGGGTATGTCAATCACACAGTTAGCATTATTACAATCATAATCATTGTTGTTCAAGTTATTATTGTTGCTTATGTTGTTGTTAATATTAGCACGTTTGTAGGGCAATATAATGTCTTTGTGATTATCATGTTGCTAGCTAACAAGTACATTCTATTTATTCGATTCTGTACGGCGCATCTGCTGCGATAAGTCTTGTACAATTTAAAATAAATGTTGTACATCTTCCTTTAATCGCATCATTTCTTGCACTAGCACCAAATTATCATGTGCGTGATGTTTGCTTTCATTGCATCAAAGAGCTTCGCTGTGTCTGTTGCTAGCACACGATTTAGTCCATTTACACTCACTGTCTGCTTTCATCTTCCTACTAGACTCATCGTGTAGAAAAGAGTTTGCATGTGGTAATTGCGTGAGACATTTGTCATTACTCAACGACAGCAGCATCATTTCTATTCGATTCAAGTCAAGTGCACATCGACGTAAATCACTATGCTACGCGAGTGCATCATACATGACACGCTAGACATTGTTGGCATTTTATGAGCATAAAAGCATAATAGAAGTCAACGCGTCATCATACTTATCTAACCGAGTCATCGTTTATTTTTTATGTACATTTATTGTTCTTTGTTCTTGTTTTAGTAATTTGTCATACTCACTTATTCATGTGTTAACTTGTTTCTACATGGATGTCAGTGCATCAAGCTGTTGACTTTCATGACGACTTCGCTGCTCTGCTAATTGACGCTCATTACGCTACAGAACTACCTTACACGATGTAATGGTACTTTTCACTTCATCATTCCGCATTGCTATTTGGTCAGTGTGGCGTTACATTTGCTGTACAACATCACGGCGTAGTACCTACAGGGCTGACTTGGCTTCTTTGATGTCGGTGTTATATACTTATTACAAGTGTCGCTGACGTTGCTCAATCATTTCAAAATTCCTTGACATATTTTTAATTCACTGTCTTTGTGCATTACGTAATTAGTCCAGTTGTGAATGTAACACACGCATATACCGCTCTGCACTAGTTTCAATTTTACTCTAGATGTAATTATCAATGTGCTCATCAATAAAACTTTGTATTGCATTAGCAACCGATTATTTTATCACTTTCTATATCTTCATGTTTACTGCAAATTTTATTTGTTACTGGATTTGATCACTTATTTGATTATTATCATTATTTACAGCTAAATTTGTCTTTAACTTGTTACGTTGCAGATTTTCTTTCTATAACGCATCATTTAAACATGTGATATAGTTAGACCCATTTACTAAAACATTTTGTGACGCAAGATTATTATCAATGTTACGTGTAATTGGTGTGTACGTCATACTGTTAGGTGCACTAGTTGTTAAACGTTTGGGTACGTCAATCTAATACTATTGCGTCGTTCTTGATAGTAATTTGTGTATCTATGCGTCTACACAGCGTACTCGCTCACTAAACAATTAATTGCAGCTGCTACCGTCAAGGTACGAAGATACGCAAAAAGTCATCACTAATTAATGTATGTATGTGTGTGTATTGAAAAAAAGTGCTTTTGTCTAGTTTTCAACACGTAAATAAAGCTATAAACGTATTCTAGTCTATTACTAAACAGGAATTTTGTTTTCTATTATACTTTAAAAGATGACGATCATTATATAAAACTGCAATAAATTTATCTAGTTAGGTAATTAAAATTTGATAAACTGACCATATTGTTTAATTATACATGCATTTCTCCTAAGAAAAAAATAAGAAGTTAGACATCATCAATAGTATATTTATCAAAATTAATTAGAAAATTAATTACTGTACCTGTTATGTGACTTATCAAAATAAAGACATTATGTACACTCTGGAAAAAAAAGTAAAAAAACATATATATATATATGTACACATAGATTTTACGTCAACCAATACATGATCGACAAAACATAGTAAATATAGAGATTATTGGACAATATTTTATATAATATCAGGGAAGGGGAATATGTGCAATAATAATTAAAAAGTGTTACTTTATGATAATTATTTTATTATAACTACTGAATGTTTCACGGAAAAAAAAAACCGTTTTATATAAGCTGACACTATTACTTGTGAATATTATATTGAAGGCGTTCGTTGTACAGGTTTTCTGTGGTACACCCATAACGTTAAGCACTTCACACAAAAATTTGACTCAAGTATTAATGTAGGACTCACATTTTATGAAAAATTAACATTACACAACACAGCTTTTACCTTCAAATAAGGCTTCAACTATAATATTTTTTTTATAAAAATATAAGTACAGCAAACATCAGTAAAATAAGTTAGAGGGTATAAAGTATAAACGTGGGTAATAATTATTGTCAGAAAGTAAAACAATATACTATTTGTCGTCGATTCTGTCAATACAAAATAAACTACACCAGTCAAAATAGTATAGCCATCGGCAAAAAAAAAAAAAAGAGTAAATATTTATTTTATGCTGTGTACTATAAAAATATAAATGGATATTTCACAATCAAATAGTTCTCTTCCTTTTAGTGTTAATCAAGATTTATTCTGATGCTATCATTCGATTCGCTTGTGGTCAAGGAGTCATTGCCAACCACACCACCCTTGCGTGCCTTAAGCTCAGCTTTTCTTTCACGGTAATTAGATGGGTAACCTGTACTACGTGGATACCAAACGCGTGGAGTTGCTGGCCAGTTGTTCTTACTTCGCTCATAGCTATCGTAAAAGTAGTAGCACAGGTTTGGTGGAAATATTGTAGGAAACAGATCATATGTACTAGGCTTGCTATCTGTGAAAACAAGCTATAGTTTTGTCCGTGTAACGGGGTCTACAACTTTCTTGATTAAGTTTCAAAAGAAAGAAAACATCTTTGGTGGGTTTACACAAATCATCTTCCCCAAACGCTCAGGGAAGTGGTTTTGCAAAGTTTCTACTACACTCATAGCCATTCCAGGTCTGCTGTCATGAATGTGTGAGTATGTGGCAAAGTCGGTTATACAGATTCACTGCTACACACCCACTGGCATAAGTTTGACCATGTGATTGAACGTACTCACCATATGACGTAATGGCTGCTTACGTTCTGGTCCTCAGCGCATGGACATATACATCACAGGACGATATTGCTTGTCCCACCCTATAAACTGTGACATGTGAAGGTTGGGGTTTACCTTGCACTGCTCACACTATCAGCTATCCACCTTATTCTACAAACGTCATTTGGTGGACTATGCTAACATGCGAAATGCCTTTTGCACATCAAACGAGCGTGATGTCAAATACCGTAAACAGGTTCAACAGTCATGCATTTACGCATCATATCAGCTGGATTGCTGCACCAGTTCATGAAATTATGTAAATGAAGCTTTTTGTGTTGACGTAAGCTAAGATAAACGTTTTTCTCATGTCTTCACCACAGCAGGTGGGGCAATCTTGCTGATTTCTTCCTCATTGAGCAAAAAATATGGTATCTGGAAACCATCATTCTGTCGTTGACGGAGGAAATACTTTGGTGAGAGGTTAAACTCATCGCCAGAAGGAGCTGGTTTGATCGGTGAGCTTTCACTCACCAAAGTATTCGACGAGTTCGAGGCAACCGCGTGATCGTCTGTCATTGATAAAAGTAATTATATGTTGTCAATACTGTATGTTGTAAAATGTGCAATTATTTACATGTGTGTATGTATATGTATATGTGTATGTGTGTGCGTGTGTGCTTGAACTTGTAGATTAATATTTATTATAAATAATAACAGTGTAATGTAGGAAAAAAAATAACGTTGTATTTTTGTTTAAAATTGCTTTGCAAACAGTCTGTTGTCACATAAACACATGACTTGATATACACATTTCAGAAATGTAAATATTTTGTTTAATTGATATTCTTTCCTCTTGAAAGTTCTTCATTATTGTTATTATTATGATGGTGTTAAGAAAAAATTGCAAATAATGGGGTATATATTTGTTAAGCACAACAATATTTATTCTTATGATCAAAGGGAAATATAAAGAAATATAAAGATAAGTATGTCAGTTAATTATTTAAGACTTTGCGTATGTTATAATTCATATATGACATCGAGAATAAATTTGAGAAAATGTAAAAGAAGTAGAGAGATACAAAAATAATTAAAGGATAGCTAAAAGATGGAAAATAAGATTTCGAGGATACGTCATTATTACAATTTACGTTAGACAAATCGATATAAACTAATATGTTACAAAAAACTAGATAAATAAATGTTTTACAAACTAAAATTTATGAACGTGTTTGTAAACATATAAATAAATATTTCACTTAAAAAAAAAAGCATTACAAAAATTGTTTTCGTTTCTTCTCAAGTAAATAATACAATATATAATAAAAAAACACTCACTAATATTATTTTATAAAAATACCTCCTCACGGGAAAAAAATATGCAGATACACTGTCAAAATTCACTATTAAATCACTTTTACGAAGTCTTGCACAAAACTAACTCATTATCAAAGTAAATAACTATTATTTTTTGAAAAGTAAAAAGTTTCCTCTTCACTTTAGCCATGCATCTTGTTTGAATATTTGTCATTCGAAAAATACAAAAGGAGAACTACTATTGAATAACGACAAATGAATTGTAAAAAGCATAAAAGATGTTACACAATGTTAGAAAAACAGTTTCGCATATTTGCTAAATTAGCGGGGGAAAAAAAAAAGGTGAAATAAAAAGGTAATTTTTACATATAAGTAAGGTAATATTGATTTTAGCATTTAGATATATGTTTGTAAATAATTTACTTACGTAGATACTAGCAAGTTTTACTATACGTTTTTTTATTGTAGACACAGAAAATTAAACTATTCATATTTAGTTTTTCTGCCATGCATTTTTAACAATTATCTACGAAAAAAAATTATAAATAAACAGTTTCATAAACAGTACGAGTAAGTTTTGGAAAATTCAGTTTTTACATATGAACACTACACCTGTAGAAAAAGTAAATTAAAACTATTATGTTTGGTTTTTTTTTTTATGTCTGTGAAATAAACATTACAATTACCTATTTAGATTATTGGCATTTGCGGCAGAATTTTTTGCACCATGTGTACCGGTTTGTGCGGTATTGCTGCTTTCATGGCCACTGATCACCTTACTCCCTTCACGCCGATTTAGCACTGCACGATCGTTATTATCCGCTTTCACCGAGTTAACATCGCCCTCGTACACTTCTTTGATCTTTGTCAAGTTTGTCATGACTTGAGGACCTTTTACAGACGGCTGTGATGAGTTAGACTGAAGAGGATTCACTGACGTTGCATGATTGTGTGTTGCAAAGTCAGCGGCCAGTGCATTAACAGCGGTCAATGGTGAGGCAACCTCGTTTTATGTCTTACTTTTGTTACTGTTGTTTATCTGATTGTTGTTAATATCAGTATTGTCATCAGCATTATTGCTGTTGTTGTTGTTATTAACTGCATGATCATCATCAATCAGTTGCACCTCTTCCTTGTGCGGTTTGAGATTTTATCAATCAATGTACTTGAGTAGGACAAAAATATACATGGGCATACCCACACCCGCAACACCCGAGAATGGCCCAATTCACAACGCCTTCACTCCGATCTTGAAGTAGAAAAATAACAAAAAGCTTAGTGGCACACCAATTACGCAAGATGTAAATGTAATGAGCACTGCACCAAGCTTTTGTAGCTCACAGCCACGCATAATTGCCATCACACAACTCTGAAACGCATCAAAAAAGTGATAAGGAATGACCAAGTACATGAGATGTTGACAAATATGCGCCACCTCATGACTGTTGGTAAACAAATAAGGTAAATACGGATTGAGAATGAGAAAGATTACCACAACAATACAGCTTACACAGAAAACCACCCCAATAGCAATAAATGCAATGCGTCTAGCCTGCATGGGGTGTCCTGCACCCACGGCATTACCGACAAAGACACAGGTCAAAATAATAGGGCCCGATGCTACGCCTCACATAATACCGAACATCTGGGTGGTGATGGCAAATGCAGCAAGTTCGTTGGTAGGGGCAAAGCCAGCGGCCAGTGCGTTAATCTCAAGCGCCACCCACTCACTCAACATTACCCCCATCGAGGGTAGAGCGATGGCAGTCAATGCTTTCAAGTTCTTCAACGCCTTATTGTCCCACCCATCCCAGGTAAGTTTGTACAGACCAGTAAACCACAAGTACCCGACAAGACCACTGACAATACCGGTCATCAAAACCAACCAGCCAATCGGCGAACCGTGAAAGCCAAAGATCTTGATAAAGATGATTTGTAAAGCCGGGTTAGCCAGTGCAGCAGCAATCATGGCAATAGACAACGGCTTTGTAATATGCTGACAAGAGTAATATCGCTGAACGAGTTGGTAGGCCATAGTGGCTGGAATACCAAACACGGCGTATCGGCACCAAACCCCAGTATAGTACACCGCAGATGGTTATTCGCCTACTAACTTCAAAATGGCATCGGCAAAGCACAAGACAATGCCTAATGGGAATGTTGCAATAAACAAGATAATCGCCATGCGCTGAGCATAGGTACCGTACATGTACAAGGTCGTAGGCACCAGCGTCACCGGCGCTGTGTCATTGTTGTTTTACGTATTTTACATGGTAGACTGCAACTGAGCCACACATTCGGCGTGTTCTTTGGCGGTTCGATACTTGCCATACGTGTGGGAGAGCACTGTCTACAGTGCCCCACACAACCCAGCACCAAAGGCAAAACCAGTCGCATTGACCAATCCCAGCGCCAGTGAGGCACCACCAAGTTCAGCCAATCCGACAAACTTGCCGACGACTGAGATAATCACCACATTGAGCGAAAACTGGGCCAGGGTAGACAGTGTGAGTGGTCAGCCGGTCAATAAAAACTTCTTGACCATCCCTAGTATCGTAATATCTTTCAGTTATTGCGCCAATTCTGCCTCCAAGTCGGCACGGTTGGCTTCTGCCTGCCCGTCAATTCCTGCTGCGGCATCTGCAATCGATGATGCAGATGGGGATGGTCTGTGCACGGGAATACCATTAAGAAACGTTGGGTTTGTACTATTCAATGTGCCCGCTCCTGCTCCGGTGGGTTAACCGTGTCGATGTATGGATGTCAAGATACCAACACCAGAGCCCAAGGAAACCACACTGCTCGAGGCGAACGCATTTGCAGGAGACGATTGACCTCCATTAGCTGCAAGTGGTGTTGGGCCACGACTTATCATACCACCACTATTAATTCCACCACCAGCATCACGTCCGTCTGCGTGTGCGGCATTCGCGTTTGCCGCCACGATAGACTACAACGCTACTGGCACGTTGCTCACCCCATGACCTAGATTAGACATGTGTGAGACAAAGGACAAATTTTGCAGCTACTACTCATCCTACTCGGATGGTGATCAAATACGTAGTCGGCCTGGCATCTTTAAACGAAATCGCGTAATTACTAACTTACTTACTTCTCTTCTGTTTTCTTTCTAAGAATAAATAAATATTATATTATACTTGAAGCTTATAAAGAATAATGTAATTATACGTGATAAACAAAAAACTGTAACTCGCGTAACACCCAGGTTGTCAAAGAATGTTATCTTTACTTCGTCGTGCCTAACTTTATTTTTGTTAAATGCTTTCTTCACTACAAATTGATTGTTGTAACTAAATTACTACCTTTTTTTGGTAAATTTTGCGCGCTTTAATTATTTTTTTGTATATAAATTGTTAAAAAAAATAATTGCTAATGTGTAAACTTTCTATTACTATCGTTGTGTTATTCTGCAACAGAAAAAGAATTATTAGCTAATTTTCGGTCAATGTTCATTCATCAAACAGCATCACTACTTTACATAAAAATATGTGCTTATTAAATCGTACGCACGCAATCGTATGTATTTTTTGTATGTTAGTGTCATTAGGGAAGATCACAATAAATGATAAATGTACTTGAGATACATGATCATCATATCGCGAGAGAAAGCGAGTGGAAAGAGAAAGCAATGAGAATAATAAATATTTAAATCAAATTATTTTTTGACTTTTTCATATTATTAATTTTTTATATACGTATGTTGATACTCACTTGACACTCAAAATATTAAAAAAATTACACAGTTTATAAAAATATCTAGAAGGCAATATCACAGAAAATATTCAATAACTAGCAAACAAAATTTTTTAACAGAACATTTTAACGTGCAAATCTTTGTTACAGTCTCCTTGTAACTAATTTATACATTATATATTGTAGTTCGTTAGCGGTCATGATCAAGTACACTAAATTATTAAAAGAACATAATCTGCTCACTCACAATGACAAAATAATGTTATTATCTTTCTTTCCAATTAACAAATCTATTACTGCAATATATTCAGTAAATTGTTTATTAATTAATTAAATAGAAAGTGGGGAAATATGTGATTAAAATGTTTGACAGAAGTCGGAGATTGACTGTAAAAAAAGTCACACACGCTTGTTATTGTTGACCCAAGAATGAAACCTTGACTTCGTATCAAACAGCAAATCACAAAACACAACCATAAATAAAAAGGCTAATCCGTAAATGATGTAATGTACCATTGGCAGCTAATTAAAATACAGGTTATATAATATTTTTTCTTTAAACTTATTTTATCAAGATGTAACAAATTGTATAATCATAAATCAGAAGAAAAAAAATCAAGGTTACACCAACGCGTTGACATTATTGATGTCCGTGTAAAGTTTTTTCTATGCTTATAATATTACGGTACTGTTTCTTTCTCAGCATTCATCATCGTAACAGCACAATAGTTAACAAAAATCGATTTTACAAATCAAAATAAGCAACACCGTCAAAAAGTAAAGCAGAATTTTTTTCTCTTGACTTTCTACTCACTATGAAAAATCACACAAAGAAAGAAGAAAAAAACTCACTCAATCAAGTGCAACATAGAGAAATCTATTCTATATTTATATTAACTGATGCTGGCAATCCGCTAACATCATGTCTTTTTTTCTTTTTACAGACACACCTATCTTATTCATTGTTATATGATATAGATATATAACATTTATTATATAAAAATTTTTACTTATTTTTGATATATTATATATATTAATATCAACATATATATGTTTAAAGGAATTTATATAGATAATATCGTGCTAACAATGATGAAAAGAGGTGTAAATTATAATAACTTACTTTACAAAACGAAGAAAAAAGCGACAAAATTAACATCAAAATGAAAAAAGTTCAATTTAGTAGTAAGTGAAAAAGTAAAAGTAAATAAAAGAACACTTTTGATATAATTTACTCAATAGGACAACTCAAGAAAATTTTAATTAAAATTTTTTGCAAACAAAGTTAATTGAATAAAGGTCAGCTTGAAAGGAAAATAATTATTTCACTAATTTATTTATTTTTTATACTTGAGCATAGACGCTACAGACGATTACATTTTCGAGCGCCTAAAGTCGTTCATGGCACCAATACTCATCATTAACATTTTCGCCTCATTAGCAAACATGTCCAGGCAGAGTGTAAATGAGTGCATACCCTATGCATCTTCAGACGTCACAGGAAACGTAAACTTATCTGGTAAACGAATAGGCTATACACTGCCATCGTCCGTGTCACCAGTACCGCTCTGATGGCGCAAGAACGGCAGCACCGTAACGTTGCGATCATTTGAGGCAACTTTAAACATATGTCGTGTGGGTGAGCCATTCGTGCCATATAACAATTTCAACGAAGACGGGTCAACGGTGGCTGCTCGTGAGATGTGTGTTTCAGGGTAGGACGAAAATTTGTGTGCCATGTGTCCGCGAAAATTGGTGCTGCTCGTGTTTATTGAGCCTACATCGTTGTTATTGTTGTTGTTATGAAGGTGTAGTGGGTGTAAGGGTTACGCAGCATGGCAAATTGAATCCGCGGGCTTGTCCATCTATCTCACATGGCCATGTGGTTTGTGAGGGTGCAGTGGAAGTTGAATTGGTGAGACGTTGTGGCTGCCATGAAGGCAGTGCAATCGAGAACGATTAAATGCCTCAACATCGGCCAATGCGTTAAGCCCATCGGTGCTGTTGAGCCGTGTGCCCATACCCGATGTCTTATCACGGTAGTGCTACACCGATGAGTTGATGAGCATCAGCATGATTTGACTCTTGCGTAGGTGTAACTACTTGGAGGAGGCGATGAGGTCGAGCACCGACTTCATAATTTAACTCTACAAGTTAATCGACGGGTCATCCATCATGTACGTGAGGAGGTGCACAAATCGTGAAAACGCACGTGAGATGTCTATTGCAATCGGGTACAGGCTGTGCAACATGTGCTGGGTATGAGAGGTGTACCTGCACTGACCACGAAGTACATTTCAGCTTAATCACATGGTACGTAGCAAAATGGTCATTCGGTACATGTGGTAGTACGTTGCCGCACAGGCCTTGACCGGGTAATCTTTCTCAAGTAGCGTTCGTTCATTTTTGGCAAACTACACATACGCACGTGTAGCCTTGAGTCTACGAGACAAATCACGTAACACACCATCCAACTCATCCATCGCGGCATCTTTGCCGGGCAAAATGATAATCGAACGATTACGCACACCTTGACCAGTAGACGAGGATGATGTGCCCATGAGATGAGTTATACTTTTACATTCCGACTTGCTATCTGCAGCATTGTTACAGTTACTGTTACTGTTGCTGTTGCTATTGCTATTGCTATTACTGTTACTATGAATATTAACAATATTATTATTGTTCTACTTGTACGTATGAGCTTCCCCTTCAAGTTAACCACTGTCATGATCAGGGTGATTTGTCTCATATGGGTCATAGTGAAAAGATTCATCTTTTCCATTGCCACCACGCCCATCAATACAACTTTGTGGCAGAGGTGCCTCGAACAAATTGGTAAGACGGGCAACTGCGTCGTTCATTCGTTTCAGAACGTTTTTGCGTTTGTTTCGCAAAATGGTGCTAGGTGAGAGCGGGAAAATCGCGGCGCTGATGACAATGTAGAAAAAAATGCCAAACGTGTTCTGGTTCATTCGCTACACCGTGTCATTAATAGTCGCCTTCATTACCGTGTCTAGTGGGATGAGAACGAACATGCCATAAACAGCCATAATACCATACTCTCTATCGTTACGCAAAAAGGTACCAGCAAACATCAGTGTGCACAGTGACGCCACACGCTGTACACTGGTGTGGGAGTAGGTGCTCGCGAAAAACCCGAGTACGGTGCCAATAACACACCCAGTCAGACGAACAATGGAGGCTTGCACCGCCTCTACGGGATTTAAGCCCGTGATGAAGGCAATAATGTTCGGCCCGGTAAACGAATTCATGTCAACGTTAATAAGATAGGTAAAGCCAATGGTTAAAATCATCGCCCCACAAATCTTTACCGCCTCAATCAGGCGCTGTACCTCGCGTCGATTGCGCAGTTTAAACAGTTTTTGCACAAACTCAACGGACTACAGGAACGGGTCACCAAACGCCTTCATTCACAGCATCTTTGGTGTGCGAAGACAACTAGGTTCGTATTTTTCGACATTACGCTGAAATTCATAGACAGTGTCGTGAAAGCAGACAATGGTGAAGATGTAAAAAGTCATGAGCGGTACAAACTACTCCATCGTAGAGGACGTGTATTCGTAAAAAAGCATTCGACGAGCCGTCAGATAGGCATCTTGCATTTGCCTAAAGCGATTATGCAGAGTGTTAAAGTACTGCTCCAACTACAAAATCTTGTTTTTGGTATTAGCGTGAGACAGTTACTCTATTAATTCATCAAAGGCTTCGCCTACGCTGGTTAAGTGTGGTACAAGTAACTCACCAAATGCACGTGATCGGTCGGACTTATCAATGGCATCCGGGGTAGCCTCTACCATGTCCAACACACGATTCATACTACTCATGTTTACGCGAATCTGTTCAAAAAAGTGGTACTTCATCTCACGCAGTTATCGCACCTACGAGGATTCAAACAGAAACTAGTACAATGTAAATGTTTCTCGACTCTCAAACTACGGCATGAGTACATCTAACGAGTCAATCATCAATCGCACTTTAGACATCGCCATGTTACGCTACACGTTACTGGGACTTCAGAAGGAGTAGACCAGTCCACAAAACGCGGTAGCGGTATTTTTGCCGATCCGACTTAACAATTGATGTGCTTCTCGTTTACACAGAAGTGGGTACGGAATAAACGTAGCAATAAAACACAGACCTGTACCAATACACCAATCCACCATCACGCGGCACGCGTACTACTGACGCCGTGACTTAACGGTCAACAAACCCACCATACTCGTGTTAAAGAGAAGCAGACAAATACGATGACACGCACTCTAGGTAAACACCGCCATGAAGAAAATCATAATGGTGTAGTAAAAGCATCAACCAACGATGTGATTACCCAGATTTAGTGCCCCGCCAATCACGGAGAGGGGCAGTCAGATGCAACCGGCACGAATAAACGTGAGAACGTACGCGAAGGAATCGCCCATACTCGTCTTTGCCGCCAGCACAGAGGCAGAGAACACCATAAACTTGGAGATAAATGGATTGCCGTGCACATCAAGTGCCAAAATGATGGATGGCACAAGTACCGCACAGGCCGTCACACGAAGCGCAAACTCAAACTGAAACCAAAACTGCGGCGAGAGCATGAAATCAAAGAAGCTGAAACGATCTTTCTTCATCGCACGACGTAAATTTCATGGTACACTTAAATCCGATGACCCGTCACCGTAGTTGACATCATACCGCTGATGATACATGGGCAGACCATAACTGTCAACCGACACATTATCACCATCATAACTAGCCGTACCGTTGAACTCACTCTTGTTGCCCTTTGTATGTGTATTGTTGTGGTGGCGATTTTTGTTGTGAACATTATTGGGGTCGTGATTTTGATGATGGTGCCCTTTGTGCATGTTATGGTGATTACTATCATCACTGCTGTACTCATCGCGATCATTACGAAAGATGTCAAAGTCTTATGCGGTTTTCTGCTCACGCTTGTGAAACCCTGAGGCTGGTTTGGTGGCGGTGTCCATAGAGGGTACAACATTGATGCACTACGGTAAACCTGCTGAGGCATGTGCTGCACTAAATGCACTCATGCTAATGTCACTCTTATTGTTGTTAAAATTGCTGCTATCGTTATGCATAGCGTTGCTATTGTGTATAGGTATAGAGACATTAATAGGCATTGATAGAGAAAGAGGACTTTCAATGAGCTGCGATGACGGCTGCTACGGATCACCCACCGCCACAATATTACCGGCGTTGATAGGCTCACTTGTGCTATCCATGAAACAATAATCTCTTTGTCTTATTTATTTTATTTATTAGAGAAGGAATTTAATGAGAAGTACAAGTATATTCGAACTTCAAAATAAAGTGAAAAGAGATGAAAAAGATTGTGCAACAACAATGAACTGTGGTATACTAAATAGTTTTTTTAGCTTTACCTTGCGTCAATATTTTTTATAATTTTGTCTGTAATTCAGCTTTATTATGCTGTTTCTTCAAGACAAAAAACAACAACGAGTGGTAGTGTAGAGGTGTAGTAAGAATATAATATTAACTTAACTTGAGTTAATTATAAAACAACAAACTAATAACGACGACGACAACTTTGGAATATAAAGTAATAACACAACCTGACAAAAAAAATATAATTAGTTATATTATTTTTCTTTTTATCAAACAAACAAACAAACTTAATTAGTTAACAAAGAGAAAAATGATAAGTTAGGCTTATTATATTGTATATAAGTATAGTCTGTGTCTGATTAATGATCAAGCAGAGAACAAACGTAAATCAATAAAAAGTAAAAACAAAAAACAAAAAATCTCAAAATTTGAAGAAAAATATATAATGTATAAAGTGTTACATTAATCAAGTGCATGTATTCAAAGTAACATGGAGAACATAGCGTTTTCTTAAATTTGACGCAGTATGATTACTTGTAAACTAATTTACAACATATATTTTTGTTTTTAGGTTTTATTTACTGATGTTAGTTAGCACCTTTTCATTTATTTTGATTAATGAAGGAGCAAAAAGAGGGGTAAAGTAAATGTTAATGTGTTCTCACAAAATTCACTTGGATGAACAATTGATATTATTATTAAAAAAAATAAAAACACTAAACAGTTAAATACTCAAGCACAAAAAATTATAATAAAGTTCATTTATAGATTCTTACACTAATACATGTATACACACAATTTAAAAAAAGGGGAAGAAAAAGCTAGATAATAATGTAACAAATTTTTTTTAAAAAAAACAGAAGTATCAGACTTAATGGTTGTTGTTGTTGTTGTTGTTATTCCATGTTAGTTATCACAAAAGAAGACATTTTGTGATGCTAGCATTGTCTGTTAAGTAAAAAAAAAAAAAGTTAACGTCACTATATTATTTATAAAATAGCAATAATCTAATTTATTGATAAAAATATTTTTAAAAGTTTTACAACAATTATTGCTTTTTTATAGCACTAATGGGAAATTAAGTTGTTTATGCGCATCAGTGTATACGTTTACATTTAAACACTTTTATGCGTGTGTGTACTTTGTGTGCTGTGTTACTACTATTTCGATTGCCTTAAAAGCGTTTCTGACTACTACAAGACATCAATAATTCGACTAGATGAGGTATTTTGAAGATGCGGTGATGGACTCTATATACAGTGCTTATTACTTGATGCACCACTGCAACTCATCGTATCACTGTGCATTTCCAAGTCGTTGAATGCGTGTGTTCTTCTATTTGCACACGGCAGAGCTTCTATCTCAGGCAACTCTAGCGTCTCCGTTTCGTGTTCCATGTTCGCAGTCAGTGCTGGAGTAGTCAAATAAGATGTGGTGCCCAAGATGTTACGGCGTGGAATAACAAATGTGGCATTGGTTGACGTAAACGAGCTATTGTTGAAGTTTATGTAATGCTCTCCTTCCCTGTCATTGCCATCGTTACTACTATAATCATAATAGTCATCATCATCGTCATCATCACTACCAACACTAGCCACATGATCATCCATGCTACCGCTATGATGACTTCTCTGGCTAAAACTAACGTTTTTTACAATACTACTACTACTATTATTACTCATAATATTATTATTATTATCACTTCGGATGTACTTTCGATGATGAAGATGATAACCGCTCTCTTTCATGTTTACTCCATGTTGCTTATTTTTGTACAATTTATTGGCAGGTGAATAGTGTATTGGGGTTGTCTTTTGTGAGTATGTGATAAATCGACTATTATCAATATTACTAACATCAGAGCTATTATTTTCATTGTTTTTATTATTTTCTATATTATTCATATCCTGTGCAGCAGATAACACGTTATTGACATCCTTGTCAAATCTATTTGAATTTGCAAAACTGTTATTACCGTGTGTACTACTATTCCCATTCATGGCTGCATCGTCCATGTTTGCATGTACATAGTCCGAGTGAGCCTAAAATGTCATGTCCGTGGTAGAGAGTGGGTGACTTGTGTAGCGGTGGGTGGATTTATTCTGCACGGTGGTTGCCTTCTCCTATGTGGATAAGTTTACCACCGTAAGTTAAGAATCACCAATGTGCAGCTCATTTCATTTAATATATCGAAACATGAGATAACTATACAACGGTAAGCCAGCGACTACCATCCCTGTCGCAGGTCCTAATCACAACGCACGTACACCAAAGGAGGTGGTGAAGAAAATTAAAATGCCAAATGGCACCCCAATCACACTGTACACCAGACCAATGCTCATCGCACCAATCACCTGTAACCCACACCCACGCAACACACCCATCATCGCACTCTGAATACAATCAAAGAAGTGGTAGAACATAAAGTATGGTAGTAGCTGCCGAAACACCTTACCGACTTACTTGTTATCGGAGTACATTTGCCACAACACATCACGTAAGATGAAGCACATGCAAATGTCAAAAATGGCAAAACCAGCGGCTACGCCAACACACAAAAATGCATTACGTCGAGCGAGTTGGTTCTGTCCTTGGCCGAGTGCATTGCCCACCATCACCGCCGCGGAAATGAAAATGCCAGAGGCGAGTGATCACAAAATACCTGAAATCTGATAAACAATACTATACGCGGCTAAACCGACCGAGTCCGAGTAACCGGCCGTAATTGCGTTGATTTACAATGACACCCACTCACTTAACATCATCGCCATGGATGGCAAGGCTAGTTTCAACATGGGTTTGAAGTTACGCAACGCGTTCTCGTCTCATCCGCCTCAGGTATTCTTGTACAAACCGGTGTAAAGTAAGTACACCAACAAACTACCAGGCATACCAATCATCAGCAACACCCATGACACCGGTGCACCATAGTAGCCAAAGCACTTGATTAACACCCACGTGAGAAACGGGAAAACAGCCGCCCCGCCTAATAAATTGAGCGAGAGCGGTCGGTTGAGACGCTGACACGCAAAGTAGCGTCGCAGCAATTACAGCATCATGGCAGGAAAAACGCCAAATAGCGCGGCTCGGCAAAACTGTCCCGTGTACACCGTCACGGATGGCTTTTGCCCTAACATTTTTAGTAATACATCAGAAAAGGCCAGCACTGGACCAAGAAAGAGTGCAATAATGATAAGCATAAGTGTCATGCGTTGTGCATAGGTACCGTACAACTTACTGTGTGGATCTCTGCCATAGGAGTACGACAGCATCGTCTACAGTGCTCCACAAAAGCCAGAGGCAAAGGCAAATGCGGTGGCGTTAATGAGACCAAAGGCCAGAGATGTTGCCCCCAATTCATCCACCCCGACTAACTTGCCTACCATCGCGACGAGTACCGTGGTGGTGGAGAACTGGGCAATACCAGCAAAACCTAACGGAATGCTCATAACTAAAATTTATTTGACAATGGTAAATGTGTTTTAGTTGTTGACAAAGGGCAGTGGAACTCGTTACGGTCTTGCCTCATGTGTGTTGTGTGCATTGTTGATTTGCATGGTGTTATTGAACGAACGATTCTTGATGGACTCTTGCGGTGACATATTGGCACCGGCTAATGAATTTATATATACTAATTTTAATTATCTGATTCTTGTTGTTTCTAATATCTAAATTAACAAAACAAAAGTATACAATAAATATATTGTTTGCTGATATCACAGATAACTAACAAGACTATTGTGCACTAACACTTATTATTTATTAAAATTATTTGTTTGTTATTATATTAAAAAAATTAATTTGATAATGAAAAGTCAATGTTCAGCGATAAAGTAAATATGGTGTCTTTCAAGTCATACATTCTTCACTTTTTATAATATATATTAATGTTTATACTCTATTCTTTAATAATTGATAAATGATTATAATCATAAGAACGTATATTGTACACCTATTAATGAAGAAAGGAAAGATTGAAATATAAATATATATACTGTGCTTTTATGTATATGTAGTAATACAAATATAATTTATATATATATTTATGTGTGTATGTGTGATCACGTAAACAATTACGTTGAACTATTTTAGTTATATGTATGTGTGTAGAATAATTTAATTATAATATTAAAATTATAGTTTTACAACTTTTTATAAAGAGAGAAGTCATTTTTTAATGTGTGTCTATTTATTGTTACCTTTAGTTTTATTATTCATAATGTGACATCTTGTATTGTTGTTGTTGCTGCTACTGCTGCTCCTGTACTCCACGCAGATTAGCTAGTGCCGTGGCAAACGTGGACGGTAACTTCTTGTACGCTCATTTCGATCGTACACCGGTGCGTGCACCAAATTAGGTCAACTTGCGTTGGTGCTGCATATTATTAGAGTTTTGCATCTCCGCCGCACGTGCATCGGCTCGCTTGTTAAACTACTTTTACGCAGACTGTAATCGTTGGGTTAATCATGGTGAGGTGAGCAGTCCATGTGTGCCTGCAAAAACACGCAGTTACTCTCACTTAGGTGACGTTCGTGGGAATGTAGTCTTGTCATTGTCAATAGATGGGAAATAAAATGCCTCAATAGCAGCTCGTGATGGGAAGTTACCGTCTACCTTAAGTGATGCCCATTGCGCAAAATTTTACTTTAACAAGGTAAATTGTAACAAACTCATCGTGTCTTATGTGTCTTATCACTTTGTAAGTGGTTTTGTGATGAGCAGACGTCATCGAGTTAGCAATGCATGCACCGCATCGACATCGTCTTGTAAGGAATGAGAGTTATGTGTTTGTGCATGATGCGTTTTATATACACTATAATCAGCATCCTTACTTCTCATTTTATCTTCTTACTACAATTGTTGTTGTGATTGTTTTTTAGTATTTTGCTTTACTTATGTTTATGATGATGCTGTATTTGTCGAACATAATCCTGTGCATTGCGTGTTTTACGTTTTGTACAGTGGTCAGGCTACGGTAATCGCATTTAACGCGCCAACAAGTCCTATCCCATGTACCCCGTTGGTGTAATCACACCCAAGTAGCATGGCTAATGCCACCAAAACACGTTTGTTGACTCCAATCGTAGCGAGTGCGGCGTGTCGGTACTACACCGCATGCTGCGAAGAAGAGAAAAATCCACGCAACACCGTCATCGCACCATGCACCACAACATCGCTATCTTACGAGAACACCGCATCGACTAAATGGGCCTGGGCTAAATAGGCACACTGCGCATCCGCCTCAGAGGGGCTAATGACATATGGAATGCCACACAAGTTTAACAATTGGACAATGTCAATGACATCGGCAGGAAGTACACGATTGGGCAGTGTTCGCTGTACATCATCGTGTATGGGCTCACTATATGCTGCTACTGTTGATGGAGACAGGTGTTACTACTCGTGTTAATGCAATTTTTGCTTGATCAACTAAATTTATCTTCTCTCGTGTTGTGATGTTGGTGCGGTGTGTGACAAGTACGATGGAGTAATTGTGGACGAAACTAATAATTTTTTATTATGACAAAGGTCATTTCTACTAATTACTTACATTTATTGATAATCTTAACTCTTAGAGATTTACAACTTATGTAACTCGCTCTACTATGGTCAATGTGATGATGGCTACAATCTTTGTTCAATTTGTTTTTGGTCTTGTGGCTGCTAATATGACATGGATGTTTATACCTCAACACATTGCATTAGCTGTGTACTAGGATTTCATAAATTCTACTACCGTTGTCGTTGCCAGTCTATTTATTGATGTTAAGTCTACTTGTTAGTTTCTTCTCCATCTTTGTTGTCATGCATCGCCTATTGTGATGAAGGAGAAGGCGAAAACGATATACCTTTTTTATTTTTGTATTACTTCGTATCATTCTCGTTTTCATTCCAATGAGTACTTTATTTGTTATTTTTATTCTCGTCATTGCCATGTCAGTCAATTTATGCGGAGACTGCACGCAAAATTTCAAGGTTAGACACTGGCTTTATCTCTTATATAGATGTTACAGAAGGACTGACTGAATGTGTATTGTGTGCTAATGTTGTTGTGATGCCAGTATAACTTGATTCTGCTTTATATTACTTGATAGAGGGCGAACGTGAAGTATGATTGACTTACACAATTTTCACATCATCATCATCGTCATCGTTGTCTACATCTCTTTCACAAAAATTTGTTTTACTCGTAATGTTATGTCTTGTGTCTGCTACTTCAATAACTACAGATGAAGACGAAAGAGATGAAGATGAAGAAAATAACTATGACTATTATTATAATTTATTTGCTGTACCATTTATACAATCTGTTGACTGCTGACTGTCATCAATGTCAACAATCATTGCCTCATCATTGCCAATAACTTTCACTTACTCTTATTATTATGATGTTGTTGATTATTGTTACTGACACTGTTGATTATGTGCATTTTCCTATGGCAATGTAATTGGACTGTCATCTTAAATTGTATGCGTCTTGTGATGTAATTTTTGTACATGTGCACTGTTGTGCTATTTTGCACTCTGTAGTGTGTTATTAGTGTTGCCCTATGCCACCTCTCGTGGACCCATAAACAACGCGGTACTCGTGTGCTTCAGTACATTTTGCGAGATCATCTGCTCTCCTTTATTTGCCTACGCCTGAAGCTCACGTGCATCTGCTAGAAAATGCTTTACCACCGACGCCGAAACAGCATCTGGTGCAAGACGGGCAATGTGTGGGTGAATCGTCACGCCATAATAATTAGCAGGTTTATGTGTATTATTTGTAAGTTGTATGTTGGTCATATTCTACCTGTTATTTGCTCCTTCAATCGCTTTGTTATTTTTCGCAACTATTTCTTCTCCATTTTTCCTTTATTCTTTTTCAGTGCAATGCAGTTCATCACGCAGTGATGTAGATCGTTATCGCTTGCGTGTCGCTGATTTGCGTAACAGCACAATCGCTCGTGATGGTGGTAGCTGTTTGCCACGTTTCACTCGTGGTGTGGTCTTGCTTACTTTGTCACTTTATATATTATCATCATCATCTTCACCACCTTCATCATCCTCGTTAGAGGTCATTTGCATTGGTAAGGTATTGACTTTGAGCTGTCCTGCTGCTACTTGGGCCATCATAATTTGCTTCGCACGTTTGCGTAAGAAAACCTGTGTAGCCGCTTCACGCTGTCGTGCTCGCTTCGACTGCTACGCTGCCTTCAGACTTGACGAGGTGCCGTCAAATACAAACACGGCTTATATACCATAAAAAAGTAATTTTAGTATGCGTGAGAGAAAACCCTACAATACCTTACTCTACACATCTTCACTGGCGTCAACTTTGGCACGAAACTGTACAATTCAGATGCTAGCATCGATGGCTACATGACGGTCTGTTCAGTCTTCAGGTCGAGTGACCTGCCCGAACGGGTCTAACAAACGTCACAGGCCATGTACACCCATGATTGTCTCTTTGAGTGTGTTTGTAGCAAATATCTTTCAGATTCAATTGTCTTAAAATTTTTGAATACATAATAAAGTTTTTGTGAAAAGTTAATTACGAATGTATAAATTGAAATAACAATAACATTTGTTATAAGTAAAAATAGTGAAAAAGTTGCAAAATCAGTATCCATGAGACAAACAATTATTTTTATTTAATTATCTTTACTTTAGTATCGGAAGAAAAAAAACAAGAAAACGTTTTTGAAAACATACTCAAAGTGTCAGGAAAAGATAAATAAATAAATATTAATTTTATTTATAGCAGAACAAATCGTCCTTGAATAAAACGACGTGATAATGAGGCTGATGTCTTTCTGTTAATCACATTGCGCTCAATCACGGTTAGCTCTCGTACTGCAAATCCAGCTGAGGTGAACAGAGTACGTACCTCATCTTCGTCAAAGAAATGGCTCAGTGTGCCATTGCATCTACGGAACGTATGCTGTGTTTGCGATGTGATCTATGTAGATGTGCCTTCGTACGATTCGGCTTGCAAACTATCATCAATATTTTTATTACCATCATAATTTTTGATGTCATGGTTTTGGTGTACATGACGTTGGGCAAAACGAACTGCCGCATGATCGTCAACGGCGTAGTCGCGAAAAAACAACACTCCTCCAGGTTGTGTCATGCACTACTTTATTCGATCAATAACGATGCGATGGGTATGAATAGGCATCGAACATAACACAAATACAAGTGAAACAAAAGTAGCACTTATTGATTTGTATTTACATGACCTTTGTGGATGGCTATTCTGTTATTATTTGTACTATTAATGATACAATAATTTCTCTTTTTCCTATTGGTTCAATTGCTAACAGGTGCAAGAATGATCTAACACATGTATGTTGTTATACTTTTTCTGATCTTGAAATAAAGATGAGTTGTAAATACTTTACTTGGTAGGATCAAGTACTATGACATTCATCTTACACGCAAGAGCAGGCGATAGTTTATCTTGCTTAGTCTTTAGCAGCCGGATGGCCTACGATGAAATGTCAAAACCTAACATGTTATGTCACAGAGGAAGATGGCCGTACTATTAAAAAATAGGCAGAAATGCATTACCTACTCCGCAACCAGCCTACAATCATGTAAACTAAACAGGCTTTGACAGTTATCTTTCTTATTTGATAACATTTTATTGTTTTAAAGTCGTTTACACTAAAGTAGACTAAGTATTTTCGTCATAATGAATATTGTTACTATCTTCGTTACCGTTTATTGTACCTTTTCTGTTTTTGATTGTATTATGTTGAGCTTACGCCTATAAAATAACCTCACGCAGTTCATGAAACTAGCGTAAAATGTAATGACGATCTTTGTACCCATTGATATTGTTATTACGGTAGTACACATCTCACTGACGCTTGTGATTTTCCTCATTGCCACGTCGCACTAACGCACGCTGTAATTGTTTGCCGCTATATGGACGATAATCAGACACAAATGATGAAGTTTACGGTGCGCGAGGCCGTTTGTTACATAATCTTTACATTTTTGTTTACGGCTACTTGCTTTGTGTGCTGTGTACAATGTTGTCATTACTCGCTTGGCCAGACATCATATGCGCTCACTACTGTATTAGAATTTTATAAGTAAATATATTTTTTTTGCTTTTTATAAAGTAATTACAAAAAGTAGTATTTAGTAAATTTTAAAAAAGAGCAAATAGTGATTGTATTTGTATTTACAACTATATCGTTGTACACTCTATGAGATAAACATTCAGCTTATTATTATCGAAAATTTTTTGGTAAGAAACTTAAAGTGAATACGAATATAATATTTTATAATAAGTTAATGTGTTAATTTACTGTGTTACATTACAAATGAAGGTGCCCTTCAGCAAATGGGTTGTACAATACAGTCGCTGAAAATATTGCAAGCTAGCATTTCGGTGATGCCGTATTTGTTGATGAGTTATCTTTCCTACTACAGTTGTTGCTGTCGTGTTATGTGTCAGCCTGCAACGTCCGCTATTTCTGCCTGATGCGATGCTTACTATCAGTGCCAATGAGCGATGCTGCATTTTGTAATGCTTGCAAAACTTCTTCACCGGTTTTGATGTTTGCATGTTACTATTGTTCAGCATTAACGTCCTTGTTAGAGGATAACAAAGTTGATGATTTAGGCAAAGAAGAAGCGTCATTGTTATCATTTGAATAATCAACAGTACTAGAGTTAGCTGTGCGCACATTACTTTTATCGTGCCATACAATATGAGAAGATGCAATATATTTGCCTGTCAAGTCTACTTGCCCGAAAGCAGTATAAATGCCATCAAGTGAGGGCTGTGGACTACACAAGATAAGAAACTGAGAGGCGTTTGTATTTGGCTTAGATCCTTTGTGCGCCATTGAAAGTACACCTCGGTGTGCGTGTGTGGTAACACCAAATCCTTCATCATCAAAGTAGCAACTGCGTTAAATTGCTGCAAAGTTTATTTTATCTTCGTTATTCTATTGTTACTATGATGTCGAGGAAGGTACAATCGGCAACTTAGCAAAGATAGCTTAGCCGCCTTTACCGGTGTTGGTAGGATCACCTGTCTGCAGCAGTGTATCAGGGAAGTAGCGTAAAAATGCACAGTTGTCGTAGTAATTGCTTGCACATAATGCGAGAAAATTGAAAGAGGTTTTAGGGCATTATCTGAAATGCAACAATATCGGTAAATCACCATGTGTAGTGTGAAGTACAACAGCCATGTGTAGCGTTACTAGTATTTGTATCCTTGAATCTAATTGACGTAAACTTATTTGTAAAATGTAAAAACTTGTGAATGTAAACAGAATACAAATTGAAAGTATCAACAATTTACAATTATATAAGTAATTATGAAGATGTATGTTTACAGTAATTGATAAAAATTACAGACGTGAAGAAAACAACAACAACATTTGTTTGGTGTTATTCTTTTCTGCGCCACGTCTACATTAACTTGCGCATTTGGACAAATCAAAGTCAAAGTTAATTCATAGTGATAACGTAAACAGCAAAGCACATATAACCATGTTGCATTTTGCATTGTTTGTTTTCCAGAATGACTCTTTCATTAATTTTAATTTCTTCACTATATTCTATTGCTTTTGCTGTAAATGTATTAGTAATAATTTGTGAATATGGCAAGGTAAATAATAAATTATGAAAGAACAACATAAATAAAGAAGTACAACTATAAAAGACAAGATAAATGTTGAAATGTAGCGTACACTCTTAAAGTAAAATAATTTTAAAAAAAGAAGTAAGAAATGGAAATCAGTTTGAAAAAGGAAGAGTTATAGTCAAGTAATAATGTATTGATTTATTGTATCAACAGCAGGAAGACAAATCAGATTTATATGTAACTTGTTTTTCTTTTGCAAAGTAAAAAAGTCAGCGCGAACGATTTTATACTTTATCAGTGTTGTAAGAAACGAAAGGGGAAAAAAAGCAAATTACAACTGAAGAAAAAAAAGAAGTGATACTGTGCAATACAGTTGGCCAATAACAAATGGGAAAAAGGAAACTGAAAAGCAAACAAGTTTTATATGTTTGTTGTTGTTTTTTGCACTGATTTTTGTTTGTCATTACACTTTGTGCTGCAAATGTGTTAGCTTTATATTGTGATATAACGCAAAAAAAGGAAACAGAAACAACATAATATAACAATTTATGAGTTAGCAACTTGTGTGCTTGTTAATTTGGTTGTTTTTCTGACTGAAAAAAAAATGATAAATTATTTTTATTTTTTATAGTTTTGTACTTCTATTAATAATTATTATTATTATTATTAGTATTAGTATTAGTATTATTAGTGTTATGCAGAAGATTATGACGATTTAGTGTGGTCATTATCTTTCGGTTAATTCGCACCATTTTTATCATTTGCATTAACAGTTGCACTTTACTTACTTTTTGTCTATGTGGCTTCGTTTCCCGCACCTCGTTTTACTTTACTCTTCACTGACGGATTTTTTGACAAGTAATTCTACACCGCTGCGTGAATCGTCTACTAGGCTAGCATGGAACAGTGTAATTTAACTGGTGGTAATGACAATTCTTGTGCAATTTGTTTGTTTGTTAAAGAAAGC
Organism: Blastocrithidia nonstop; assembly: GCA_028554745.1. NCBI lineage: Eukaryota > Euglenozoa > Kinetoplastea > Trypanosomatida > Trypanosomatidae > Blastocrithidia > Blastocrithidia nonstop. Next base: position 593,840 of record JAQOTN010000008.1, read on the forward strand.
GCATCTGCCAATGATTTACCGCGAATGGCCTGAGATGCATATGAGGAGGCCGCAATAGCACTCCCACAACCAAACGCCTTAAATTTAACGTCTTCGACGACGAGGGTGTCTGGGTTAATCTTAAGTTGCATCTGCGTCATATCACCGCACTATGGTGCACCACGCAAACCTGTCCCTACGTTAGGATCATCCTTGTCTAACTTGCCCACATTACGTGGGTTGTTGTAGTGATCCTACACCGCAGAACTGTACAAACTACGTCGTGTAACAGCGTACGCGTTATTATTGACTACGGCAGGCATCAACGCAGAGATCAACTTATGTGACAAGGTAGACTTGCCACCTACTATTCGTGATGTCACTAATGTGTTTATTGAACGCATATGTAACAGTGCACACGAAAATATATATATATATATATATGTGATGTATGTTCTTTCTACTTACTGTTATGAATACTTCAATTAAGAAAAATCAAGAAAACGAAGAAACTAATAAAATTTGTTGAGTATCCATGAATATTGAAAAAGGTATAAAGGTAAACATCACATTGTGTTTTTGAATGTAAAAGACAGTGTTTTGTGATATAACATAGTGAATTTAAAAAATATATATTGTATGCGGTGATTAGCAGTAACACTACTTCTTTAGTTTGTTTAATTATTACTTAAATCTAAAATGATTAGTTAAATAGTGAATTATTTATATTATTTATAATTAATTGTTAACACGTATTAATTTTATAGCTTTTTTTGCTCGTGATGTGTTGATTGCAACTATATAATCTTGTGATGTTGATTATTTGATGCACTTGGTATGTCTCTGTCAATCTTGCATCTCTTTTCGCACTGCTCATCATCATTATCATAATTGTTGTAATTACTATTATTATTATCATCACCTTCGTCTCGATCACTACTATCCTCGCTATCAAGTTCATCGGCGTCCATGATGACTACAGATGAATCACTATCACTAGTTCCATCATCGCAACTCTAGACACTATCCTAGTTTACCTGTTTGTTATTACCATTCTCGTTTTGCTTGTCAAGACTAACTATTTTATTTGTGGTACGAGAGTTATAGTGTGATTAATCACTATTATGAGAGTATGAACTTGGAGTAAGTGCGTCTAATAAAGAGAGCATTGCCTTGGCCTCGTGTGCTTTACTCTACTCAAACGCACTGACAGTTTGTGCAGTGGGTAGTAAGATGCCATCTTTACAATTTGCTTTATTCTTTCACGTATTGGACTTGTTTTACAAAACACCAGCTACTACATTGAGCTAAACATAACACTCACTTTATGAAGTACATTTATCATTATTATTACATTTACTGTTACTACTACCATCGAAATGTTCTTCATTACAGTTGTGTTGCTAGTTATTATTCGCATTTATATTTTATTATTGTTATGATCGTATATTACTTAGTGTTGTGCTTTCCATCATGACAGGAGGTGTATTGGGTGCTAATGACAGAAAAGATGCCACTTGATCTGTTAGCGTTCGTAATGACGTTGTATTTGTCAATGTGGTTTTGCTGCTTACGAGTTGTTTTTGATGCGCAAATTGTAGCTATTTGCCCTCCTATTCCAACTCATGTATGGGAGAGTGTTTTGTTGATAGTAACATTGAGGACGAGAACGCAGTGCTTGGTTCTTCGTTCATCAATGCATGTTTGCGAAGCATTGAGGCGACCAGTTAATTTGCTCTGCTTTTACTATCACTACTACTATTACTATGATTAGCACTAGTGCTAACATCACTAGTAACTGTACTAGTAGGCAACTATGACATATTACTTTTATAATATATGTGCGTGTATATCTGACTTAATTACTTACGATGTTTTTTATCACTAAAATAAGTATTTGTTTTTAAAAAAAAGAATAGTTAAGAATAATATGTCTAATTATTTTCTTTGGTACACACGGATATCGTGTAATAAACAAAACGCATCGTATTTACTATAAACTTTATAGATTTGTTATGTGTGTACATAATATTATATTTCTTTGTCTATTTTACTTAGAGCAATCAAGTTAGTATACAAGTTTACGTAATGAAAAAAAAAGGTAACAAATTTTTGAAGTAAGTAATGCAAACAAGTCGATAGAGAAGAAAGTCGATAGGTTATGTCGATATTGTAAAAAGTGCAATAATAAGCTTACATTATAGTTTGCTATTAGAACTACAACTGCTTGAATCAAGAAAATGATTTATCTGAGCTTTGTAAATTGATACAATGAAACTTTTTTATGTTACTCGTTACTTATAATTTTATACTATATTTCACATTTTGGCTTTTAGTATAGAGTGCGCAGCATGTCCAGCTGCAGAGGTGACCACGTTAATTTCATGATTTTACTTATCACTGCAACTATTGTTTTTGCTTCGAGGTGTGTATGTGGTCTTATCGATGTTATTGCGTGATATAACAACACCCGTACTACTAGGCAACTTACACGCTATTGGTGAGGCTTGCCATGAAGAATGTGATGCTGTACAATTTACCTATTCTGTATTGTTTATAATTCTTTCGCTACTTTAGACGTATTCACTACACTTATTGTTATTTTCATGATGATGATGGTTATGACGACTACTAATAATAATATCTTCATCGTATTAATCGCACGATGGGCACGATGCCTACATATACAACGTATGACATTGAGCACATTTCATCGGTGCAAATGGAATGGTTTGCGTGTATTTATTGTCATTATTGCAAATAGTGTAACTTTTTGTTTTTTCACTTTATAATTATGTGTCAATATTGTCTGTCTAGTGCATTGCACCACAGTAGATACAATACATTTCAAATTAAATATTAGCACGATGACATAATGTACACAATCAACATTACGCTGGCATGAGTAGCTGTACACACGGACGCAAGGATAAACAGTTGACGCAAACATAACGAGATGCGAGAATATTGTTACTATTATTGCTAATACTATAACTCTTATTTGAAAAATTTGCATTGTAATCGGGTGAATGAGTGTTAGTGTTATTGATTTTGTTGATCTTGTATTAGCATGGACTATTAACATTGAGAACACTCATCGTGTTTGATGTATAGTTGTTGTTAACATTCATTACACCACACATTTCACACATTCACGGAACGGTGTAAAACGAGCACAGCTCAAATGTATGACTGCCTAAACACGCATGACACTTTTCGTATGAATGAAAAAACGAATAATGCTACACTGCATGATTAATTGATGTCAGGGTTGTATATCAGTTTGACAGTAACTGTTTTGTTAACGCCAATGCTCTGCGTACATGCAATGTACAATTTTTTTGTTTATCGTAATATCGTTACTCAATACTTTGCATGGTGTTAATTAACATAATTGACAACGCTGGTGCATATGCCTACTCCACATTACAACATAAATTGCTTTCATTGGCAATTAAATCTTACATAGTTTGTATAGTGCTGATAATGTCAACACCCTTATGTGTTTTTTGGGCATATTAACTATCGAGTTTATCAATGCCTGAGTAATGCTAACGTTATTCTTCTTATCTATTCTCACTAAGTAACGTAGAAATGTCGTTGCATGTGCACACACAAGACGCTAAAACATTTCAGCTGAATGCTGCGTTGCTTTACTGGCATGTTATTTATTTATTGATAGCATCATTTTGTTGACTTACATCCTTTTTGTTAATTTACTTCAATATGTTTATTTTTTCAGTTTCTTTGATATTATTTGTTTTCTGTTATTGCGATATTTGTATAGGCACATGGCAATGACAGAATGGGCAAATAAGACTAAAGTGACTTGGTGCAATAACATGTTGACAGTATGAACAAGTTCGAGTTACATTTGACAGTAGATGTCATTTCTTCGTTTCACATGTAACACAATCATTAATATCGTTATGTTATGTATTGCTAATCGTATCATTGTTACTATTAGTTAAACTTATATCAGAGTTACGCTTAATAGATGATGTATGCAAAGTGCTCTGTTGTAGCTCATTTTTTTCAGATGGATTGCTGTCTGCATGGATACAATTTGTGGTATTGTAAATTGCGAAGCAACTCTCACAAATGTAACTTAGCTCACAACTTGCACAAGTTGAGTGCTTTGCATTAGGGTTAGTATGAAGTATTGTTAATGACTACTATTAGCTATTTTCATTTTCTTTGTGTTAACGATGTAGTTTTACAGCATGCGTTGCACCTTCTTATTCATCATGCTATAACTATTGTGAATTACTACACTATTTTTTCAACAATGGTGAGGAACTTGTAACAACTTAAACCGTTTATTCAATTGACACAACAGCATCATTATTATTAGTTTTTTGACTTTTCTTTTGTTCTTCTCCTGAACATGGCTCATAGCGCAAAGTAGAATAGCTTTGTCAAGTCGTGATATTATTCGAACTGCCAAAGTGAGTATTACATAACTCAGTATTGATAACACGGTTTAGCTACAAATTTTACGTGCTGCAATGACGGCCATGACAGAAGGGACAAGTTAGTGTAAATGGGTTTGTCACTACTGCGTTGCATGCACTACAGTATCGTCGTGTGGTGCACTCATGACGATACAACGCTGGAGCACAGACAACTTACGGGCACTACGGACAATACCGCTCTAATGAGCAGCGTAGTTTATGGCAACTACTACACTGTCAAACAAAACTGTGAAAGTAAGAATACGTTCACTCAAATTGACCACATGACGGGCAATAGCCCAGGTAGTACATACATGCATTCTTCATGGCATCAACATTATCAACATTATTATTAATTTTATTCGTATCACTTCTATAACTGTTGTTATAAATAATATTAGCATTGACAGTACACCGACATGTTACACTTCGTTGTACATGATTACTAGTCTTTCTTGCCTCATCAAATGCATGACGCGCCTTCGCCAGTGGCCCAGTTCAGGCATGACAGTACACACACTGCCACATCAAACGAGCCGGGTTGGATTTGTTACATGCCTGACAGACTCATGCTTGCCGAATCGTGAAAGAGTAGATTGCACTTCGATTACGCAGGTCTAGACCACAGTGGGGGCAGCACTACACACGTTCATCATGTGCATGTCCACACCGATTACACATTGCATATGTGGACTGTAATGCGGAGCAGACACAGTAGTTAAAGCGATCACTATTGGCACGGCCACACTACGCGCATTGCCAGAGTTGATACGATGGTCGTCATGGCATTTGTAGTGTCTCATGTGCATGAATCTGTCATACACTGCATAAGTGATCTAATGTAATTGAGTTGCCCATTTAGCGTGCAATACACACAGCGTAGTACTTGATTAACGGTAAGCCAACCCATGCTGATACATGTGTTTGATCTTGTTTCCTGAAACTTTACGACTTTTGGTGTGTTACTTTGCAACTATTTACAGCAGAGAATTACTCTGAAGGAGGAGGAGGAGAAGAAGAAGAAGAAGGTGAAGAAGTATCACGAAAAGCAATTTTATGATTGAACGCAGACACATCTCGGAAAAGATCACGTATGGCGAGACTAGATGACCGTGACAGTATTCAGACCACCGAGGTAGTTAATTGAACCGCAATGTGTGGTACTCGCATGATACACTCAATAAACTTAAACACCGTGTCGGCGTTAAAGTCATCACCAATGTACATTAGTATGGCCTACAAGATAGAATTAATCTACGTGACAACTTCCTTAGTGGGTCTTTTCTGATGTACCATTGACTATAGTGCATTTTTAGAAGGTGACGTTATTATATTTACTGCATTTGTGTGTGTATGGTTAATGTACATGGTAGCCAATCGCTCTACACGATCACACAACCCACCAAGTATTGTCTACACCAAGTTACTCAGCTTCAGTACATGATTGTGGAAGTGCACCAAGGCCCTGTACACGTCATGGACCTGACTCACACTCCCACGTGAACCAACGAGCCGACACACGGCCATCATCACTTGCCAGGTCATTGGATTAAGTACCCGTCAGCCGTTTTGTTTACTCTGCGCCAGTGCGTCTAATGCATTGCATGCGGCATGTGCATCGTGCAATGCCACACACGCCAACACCGAGTGAGCCGTCTCACGCAATTTATGCAAGTGAGATGTGTATAATGCACGAACCTCATGAAAGCAGCGCAGACTATTTAAGAT